>OX596237.1:10819029-11419029 GCA_951394345.1 Salicornia ramosissima | reverse complement strand
ATGAGCCTCATAGGACCTAGAATAATGAAATCGGCTATTCAGTATAGGAAATAAACGCCAAGTATGAGGTATTGTGTTCGAGTCTCGCCACACGCCCACACATATATATGTTGGACAATGTGGACTAGGAGTAAAACTTGTAGTAGGATTCTAGTATGTCTAGATCCTCTATATCATTATCTAGAAAAAAAAAATTTGTTTAGTTTATGATTGATTGGTTTTATTAAGTCTAACAGCCTGTTTGGTTTTTGGTAATTAATTTTGGTAATGATAATGGTTTTGAAGTTTAATTTTGTTAAGGATAAATCTTATAATCTCTATGGAAAACATATTTTCATTTCCAAGCTTGAATTTTCTTCCTATTTTTTATTGCCATGTAATACCATTAGGGAAGGTCTAGCACCACCATGGGAATGAATTTTTATTTTGCTTTCAAATTTAGCTATAAATTCATTCCCATTACCATCATTTTTAACCGGCTACCAAACGGATAAATATTTTCCCTTTGTTCTTTTCTCAAGTCAATCTTAGGCTGGTCTCCAACCTGTTTAAGTCTGATCCGAACACAAACCCAAGCAATCTGATTGCCAGACCCAACTCTTAGCCCTCTCCCCTTCCTTTTGTTTTAGATCGCTAAACATCGCTCCATAATCACTATTTATTGCCCCAATTTTTTTTAATGAAATGACAATATTGTCTTTGTCTTAAAACAAAACTACAACAATCATGTTGACTTGGACAACTGCCCTAGAAACCAAGCCACCGGGCCACCACCACAATCACGATGGTCTAATAAAAAAAATAATTAGGGGAGCATCTAACCCAGACCTCACCCCAACCATGGTAGAGGTCTGGGTGTTGACAGTTGAGGTGTGGGAGCATCTAACCCAAACCCTTCATCAGTCTCTCCAAACTCATCAGTGACTCATACGGCCATGTGCCATTCTACCCATCATATCATACATAATTAAATTAAATTAAATTAGATGGAGGTAGTACTAACATAATTAGATGCAAAGACACTGTTTTTTCAAAATTCAGTCTATTGATTATAAGAAATTATTAATAAATCAATAACATCTAATATAAACATGAGATAAATGCTAAGTATTTATATTTTTTGAAAAGCTTACAAAAAAATTATCACTCCACAAAAAAATGTTATAGCCCAATATCTACCGATACAAAACCATTTTCCCATTTATATATATATATATATATATACCATAATATGTACTCGTACATCATATGAGCTCCTATTTGTTGAGCCCATACACAAACAACATGTGACTTTAAATGTTGTCACACATTGAATATTGATGAATAAATTAAGGGGTGTTTGAGAATGAATTTCACATTAGAGAATAATAAGAGTTGTGTGTCCAATTTATATGGCGGAGGAGTTACTCTCCTCATTGTCATATAGTTTTGAGGTGGAACATCATCAGTCTTGTAAAATAGATTTGCGCTCTCCGTGGCAGACATGACCCAAGCTCGGCCCGTTTGACACTATCCCAGTAGGAACAATAATTATAAATAAATAAAAAAAACTAAAAATCCGAATTGTATTAGCTACTAATAACACAATTATATACTTGAATAGCCATTCTAATTAAGAAAAAAACAAGTTTATCTTATAAGTTATATATAATTTGATGAGCCGATAAGTTATAATTTGAAGAATGAATGAATGAATTTGGTACCTAATTAACTATAACACGATATATAACTATTTATACATGCATATACTGTTAAATTCTATAAATCTAATTAACATCCCTCTATGATTGGCTCAAGAACAGGTTCCCAAGTCTTGCAAAAGCTCTTTCTTTGACTTTGACCTACTAAACCGGTATTCTTCCCAAACAAATCTTTAACCAAGTCCTCCAAATTTTGATCAGGAGAAACCTTGGAACCGCCACGTGTCTTTCCTCCCACTTTCTTGTGACTAAAAAGAGACTCAATAGTAGACAATTGCAAGTCACTCAACCTAGAGTTGACTTTGTCAACTGGCACTAGCAAGTAAATTTTCCGGTCAAGTAACCGGTCATCGGCCCTCATTGCCGATAACCGGTGAGTTTTTCGTAGTTCTTCGACAGGAGTAAGGGCGAAACCAGGATTTTCAAGCATCAACTCAGCAACCGTTGTAGGAAGGTTCACTAAACTTTGTTGCCCTTGTGAATCAACTAGCTTAGCTATATTTTTAGAGTGTGATGATGGGATTTTGACACATGATGAACTCAAATTTCCCATCTTTTTCCAAAAAATAAAATAAAAAATTAATTGTAAATAAAATCAAAGAAAGAGATTAGTAAAAGGAGAAATTAAAATTTTGATATAGGTGTAAATGATTGAGATCCTATTATATGAGTGAGATTTTATGTTTGTGTATATATATAGTGGGCAAAAGGGTTGACTTTTATTTGGTTCATGTTAAAAGGAAATGAAGGAGAGAACACTACGTGTGGTTTACTTGGTTTGGATTACAAGGGTTCAAAAAGTCAACAAGTAGAAAAGGTAAACAAGTGTTGAATTCTTTGAATGAAGTAATTAATTAATTGTAATATAATTTTGTGTATGTACCGAATTAAATTAAATTAAATTAGAGTAGAAATTAAGTAAGAGGCGTGTGAAAGAAATTTCGTGGGTAAATGCCTGTTTAATTAGGATATGGTATATTCAATGTGTAGGCTCAAAAGCATGCTTTAATTTGCTTTTAATGGGGTATATCCGTATATTTGACTTTTAGCCTTCTTTGTTCATTATTATTTTAAATGAAAAACATGTGTGATATATGTTGTTATAGCCTTATAGGACATGTACAGTTGGGCATGGCCGGGCCGACATGGCACGGCATGAAGGCATGACTAGTGGGCTATGGGACACTCATGAACAACAATTTAAAAGTTTGGCACGAACGTTGTGCTATATGACTTTAATTAATTCTCATTTTAATTAAGTGTTACATCCACTTCTTGACAGGCTGATTTCATGTGGAGTCCGCTATTGGACCTTGTAATTAGAAGAAAGTAAGGACTAAAACAATGAGTAATTAGTTTTTTTTTTTGGGAACAAAAGGAAGATTAATTTATTAATTGAAAGTCATACGACATCTACAATAGCAATCGGTAACTACCAAATACATATCAAAATAGATCTAATTAAAATCTACTTTGACAAAACCTAAATCGCTATAAGAGGTATCTATAGTTTCTCCTCTTTCACATCGCTGCTTCTTCATACAGCTTTTCACGAGGGGTTCTATCGATCTGCAATAGTTTTGAAGTAGATCTTGATTCGATTCTTTTGAATGTAGTGGAAGTACAAAAATCTGTTGTGATCCCGCGTTAACCTTTATCAACAAATTAATTTACATAGAAAAGCAAGCACACATGGTTGACAAAAATCTCACAAAGGAGAATGATAGATCCGATAGAACGGAATAATAGGTCTCATAAAGAGAATAATAGATACATATATAAAAAGAATAAAATAAGGCCTTATTGTAAACGATAATAACAGAAGAAAAAGAAGAGGAAAAAGGGGCTTACCATCAACCTTTAGAAGATTGATGGTAGCCCCAAAATAATAGAGTAAGAAGAAGAGTTTTTCTTTAAAGAGAAAATAGAGAGAACGGCTAGGGTTTTTCTTTAGAAGATTACCTAAATTAGAGTTTTAATTGGTCAAAACTCGGATAATTAGTTTAAAGTACCGGTTCTAGCATAAATCAAAGGAGACCTTTTCATTTCCTTCCAAATATCATGGGCGGACCCACGTTGGAACATGCGGGGATAGTTGTCCCCCCATGTTTAAAAATTGAAAACAGAATTTATTAGAAATGGGTTAAATATAATTCGAGTGTAATATTAAGTAAGAAGAAACAAGCTGGCTTAGTGGTAATGTAGCATGTATATTCCCATGAAGCATGGGATCAAATCAAGTGAGCCGAACCCGAACTCTGCTTAGCTCGGCTCGTGTTCATTTAAATTTAATTGTTCAAACCTTGACGAATCGAGTAGTAATCGAGCCGAGCTTTGACCAAGCGTTGACCGAGCCCTTATCGAACTGTTCACGAACATTTTCACCTAATATTATTCTTAGTTTATATGCTCTATTATAAATTTTTTAAAGATGTTTGTTTTTTGAGTTAATATTTTAACAATAAGACTATTAATTTATTTGATATATAATAACTAGAATAAACAAATTTATTTATATAACATATTATATTATTTACATATATAAGAAAATCCATCGAGCCTTTTCACGAGCTGTTCGAGCCGAGCTTGGCACAACTCACGCTCGGCTCGTTAAAGCCTCGAGCCGAACTCAAACTTGAATCGAGCTAAAACAAGCCGAGCTTTGACTGAGCCGAGCTAGAATTGTTCGCGAACAGGCCAAACTCATTATCACCACTTTTCTTGATTGATTAAGATGATAGAATTGAAGAATAAGGGCATTTTGAATACTAAATAAAACGGGGGCTAGATTTAGTAGTTCATGTTTTTACATCAGTAAATTAATATACATGTGCTAATAGTTTGATAGTTGGACTAATTGGATACGAAGGATGATTTATATATGAAGAAAACACATAAATTTTATTTCATCAACATGTTGTAAGTAAAATAACCTATTTTATGCATATGAAAAACAAATGTAAGATTATTTTGAGAAAATAATATAGTAGAATGGAATATTTGGGGCAGATTATCAACAGGTGGGAGTATAAAAAGTTAACTTTTCCTATTTTAAAAATATCATGTAGATTGTAAGATTTTTCGCCTTCTGGACTTTAGAATGTACTTCGTATAATTTAAGCATTAAACATTTAAACAATTTATGTGCTGTAATAATTTTTTTTTGTATCAAAGTGGCTGGTTTTTATTTGAATTTATGAACATTTACATTTGTCCCCCCAATTTTGAAATCCTGGGTCCGCCACTGTCAAATATCCAGGAGGTGCCAATTATTATTTTATTTTTATAAAAAGGTGGGGACTTAATTTGTTTAAATTACAAGCCTTATAAAAGGGAAATGATTTTGGCACTCCCAAATTTGATTTTGGCACTCATTCCCCTCTCACATGAATAGTAAAGGGAAGGAGTGTCAAAATCAATTTTGGGAGTGCCAAAATCATCACCCTTATAAAAGGAGAACTTTGCATAATCATTCACACACATCTATAATCTATAATTCTATATTTAAAACAGTTTTTTTTTTTTTTTTGTCAAGTGTTATCTTTTTAAGACAATTATTTTTTTAATGTTTTTCTTTTTCTTTGAACAATATTAATTATAGTCCTTTTGATTACCCTTTCATCAATTATCATACTCTCTACGATTTCTAATGTTTTGAGAATATAATTCTCATGGTGATCATTGGTTGATTTCGTGTCAGCATTAAAAAATAAAATACAATAATAGAATTTTACATCATTTTCTAAAATTAATTTTTATTTTTATTTATTTTTCAAAAGTAACACGTGTCTTGCACAGTTTCAAAAATTAGTTTCAGTTTATACAATGTTGCACCAAAAAAAAATACACTACTCAAATGAGCTTACAATTTCTTCAACTTCCACACATTGCACACACTCCATGAAGTTATGCAGTGAAACAAAGAGAAAGAGGAGGTGATTTTTTTAAGGGGGCAGGATTTAGTTACTCTTATAGAATTATCATCTTTATATATTCCCATTTTTGTTTTAAAAATATAATAACCCTTACTTTGGTTAGAGAAAAGTGATAGAGTATATAACATATTTCCGAGCCTCAACTATCAGTTTAAGCTTTTGGTTGAGATTGTCCTCTAACAGAAGGTGCAAAACAAAGGCAACTTTCATTTACAACAACTAGCTAATGTGGAAAGGTCTAGTGTTGCTCAAAGGTGCAAGAGGCCATTCAAGGAGTTAACTAATGTGGAAAGGTCTAGTGTTGCTCAAAGGTTACAACAACTATCATGCAAAACCAAGTTCCTACACAAGAGTCAATCAAAAAGTTAGAAACCAACTCTCCGTTTGTTTTGATGGAAAACATTTTCTCGAAAAATGATTTTTCTCCCTCTATCCATTTTCCTTTGTTTGTTTTAGAAAGGGATGGAAAAAAAAATTCTTTGAGGTGGAAAATGTCACTTTGAAAAAGGAAAATCATTTTCATTTTGTGGAGAAAGAATGTCACATTTTCCTTCCTACTCTTTACTTCTCTCTTATTCACTCCCCCATCTTTCCTTCATTTCTATTTCATTTTTTCTTTCCTTCACAAGTTTTCCTATGATCAAACTTGAAAATTGTTTTCCATGGAAATTGATTTTCCATGAAAATTGTTTTCCTTCAAAACAAACGGAGCCCAAATATAAGGTGTCATGATGGTTAATCTCCAAAATTTGGCACAAAGTTCATCATCAGATAGTCGTCACAGACCAAGACATTAGTGTGGATAATCTTAGAAATATTTAGAGTATTAAGAATTGACTCATGATTATTTGGCTAATTTGTGTGGATATATGGTGTAACGATTTGGCCGATTAATGATATATGTACTATCACCAAGCTCATAAAATTTTTTGATGAAAAATTAAAAGAAGCTAAGTATTAAAATTTAGGAAGTGCATAAATGCGTCGTGGACAAGGATTTTTGGGCATGCCCGCGCCAAGTCCCTCGCCCGCGACGAAAAACGAGGTTATGCTTGGAGCACAGGGGTCGTGCCCGCGACATGGGCAAGGGTTTCGCCCGCGGTAATGTGCCCTATCTCGTTTGAATTGCGGTTTTCTAGCTCGGTCAAATGCACGTTGCTTGGTCATAAGTAATGGTTACGTGGTTTGAGTAGCATACTGGCTATAAGATGAGTGAAAAGTTAGAGTTTTGATTTGACAATTCATTTCTTCTTCCATTGCACAAGTTCGGGGATTTTTTTTTTCTCTAAGTTTGTTCATCTTCAACCTTCACTAAAAAAACTACATTACATTGAGTGTTATTCATTAAAAGCATGAGTTACATTGTTCTTCGTTGTATCTCAAAAGATAGATTTCGACATTTCGTGACACCCGGACTTTCATAGGGTCGAAATACATAATGCTTTTAGGAAAGTGAGTACACACCTCGAAAAACCATTATATATATATATATATAGTCAGCGGAAAGAGTAATGGTATAATGTCAAAGGAGGTTTAGGAGAAGAGTTCAAAAGGCTAAACATGAGAATGCTGTTGAATGAATGGAATCCTTTTGTATTAGTAAAAACATGGATGGAAACTTTGTGCGAAAGTGCTCCATATATATACTTCTTGTAATGTGTAATGGGCCCTCAATCGTTTTTTAATGAGATGCAACGTGTTTTTTTCTTGATTATTTGGTAATACTCCGTATATTATTCGGGTTTTTTAGTTGTTAAATGTTATTTCTAAATGATATTCACATGTGAATTTTGACTGTCACTAGTTTTGTAAAAAAAAAAAAACTTAGTCAAATTAAGTCTTATTTGTTTAGGTTATTCGTCATAATGTTTCAAGTTATGTATCATAAAATGTGGAAAAAACAAATATAGTAACTACAAACTAAGGCCTCATTTGGTTCGTGTGGAAAGTAATTTTCCATTGAAACTTATAAATCTGGAAAGTCTTTTATTTTCGAAAGAAATACAGTTCAACCAAAAAAGGCCTAACAACAATGGAGAGTAAACTAAATAACACGTCCTCCTAGCTTTTTCCCTACTTTTTCACTTATTATAATAAAATTTAAATCAAATAGCCTCTCAACAATTAACTCTGAAATAAAAAAAAAAAATTGCCTAAGAGTCTATACACAAAACTATTGCATTTAACAAAATAAACCCCCCTAACTTTTTTCCCTTAAAATAACCCTCATAAAGTATCCAAAATTTCGTAAATCATCCCCAAAACTAACGTACCTTTAAAGTTATCGTGAAGTAGGGTCCACAAATGCGATTTTCCTCCTTAAAATAACCTCCATAATGTATCAACCACATTATCCAACTAAAAAAAACTTTTACTATCAAATGGGTAACTCTACGGTAAAAATATAGTATCCTAATTTGACTGTTGTTACCAAAAAAATCCCTGTAAATTTCATGCAAAACCAAGTCACTAAATTCTTCATCTCAGCCAATTAATGAAAAAAATAATTTCAAAGTAAGTGATTAAAAAAAATAAAAATACATCAATCTCTTTTAACCATTTAGTTCAATCCCTACATTTTGCTCCATCTGTGTTCTTACATGAGATATTTTCATGCAATCAAAGAAGCAATTATTTGATGTACTGAGACATCCACTTGAAGCCTTCACCATAGCCCATTTTGCGAACGATACTGCACATGAAGACCTCGAGAGGTCGGACGTTGGAATCGGTAAGGTTAACTTTGCCTTTTCCGGTTGTACAGTTGGACAACCCAAGATGGAAGCAAAGCTCCTCCTCTGAAGCGGCATACGGTATGTCAATCTTGTTACCTAGGATCAGAAATGGAACGTTTGCCAACGCTTCATCTGATAGAAGCGAATCCAATTCTTTCTTCGACTCTGTAAACCTCTCCTTGTCGTATGCATCAACTAGGTACACTACCGCATCCACCTGCCATGCCATACAAAACATAACTTTCATCATCAATATTGGCATTTTTCCCATCATCATTTTTTCTAATAAATTGACAACCACTAATAACCCTTCTACGAGGGCTGCAAAGGACAGCGGTATGAAATAGGGTGTTCGTCAATGCCAGATCTCATCCACAACAAGCGTACTTTTGGTTGAATTAGAATATTATTTGATTCAATGTGCTTAATGAATTGATATTATTTCAAAAAATAAAAAAAAAAGCCGACAGCCACATTACATGAAAGCATAACTTTCATCATGAACGGTAATTTTTGCACCATTTTTTTCTTATGAAACAAAGAATTAAATCTCAAAAGCATATGGCTGCATAATTCTCTGACAATATAAGCAACTCAAATCAAATGTATATGGCCACCTCGAATAAAGTTACCATTCATTCCTATCTATACTTCACAGGGTAGTATTTGACATTTATCAAACATACAATCTTAGAGTTGGACTTGGATTTGCATTACCATGTCAATGGCATAAACTTTGTTTGCAAAATAGTCTAAAATTGTAATGGCACAATGGTTATTACTTGCTACAATCTACCAAATGGGCCATTTATCTTACTAAAAACTAGTATCTTCTAACGGAAAATTTTACTCTCCATCCCTCTAATTTCCATTTCAGATAGTTCTATGAACTTGAAGTATTTTCTACTTTATTTTTCAAATTTTCAGTAACTTATTTTTAGAATGTTGCATGCTTCACAATTTTCTTATTGATGAAGTGGGTCGTGACTCATGAATTGCTTGACACTGATGATGAGGGTTTGTAACTGTCTCAAGAGAAGGGGCAAAAATACAAGATACTATAGCCTTCCAAATGTGGGATGAATATATACTATAAGAAAATTATTAGAACTTGTTTTTTTCTTGTTCAACTAAAAATTGGCGTTCTGCTTTCTTTGTTAATTAAAACTCATGTTCCTGGTTTTTTTTAAATTTTGAAACTGATGTTAGACCTATTGCTGAAGTTGTGCTCTGTTCAATTTTATTCTCCTTTTTTCGTTTACTGTTAATAAGCCCGATGCTTTGTTCTATTCTTCTTTTTTTTTTTTTACCATTAATGGACTTGGTTCTTTGCTTCTCTGTTTTTATTTATTGTTGGTTTTGCTTCCCACCCTAATCCTCACTTTAAACTGCAAAACCTCAATTTAGGCTCAAGTTTGTAACCCTAAACATTGGCTTTACAGTTTCTATTTGTTGGTTTTGTACTTTATGCAGAAAAAACTTGAGGCTAAGAAGTGGAGGACAAGCCTCTTTGACTTGTTGAAACTATTTTCCAAAGATAGAGCAACAGGTGATGTTTCTAGAACTGCAAAAGAGAAGAATGGGGATCAGCCAGAGGTAAATCAAGTAGTGAAGAAAAGGAAGAAAGTACTCTTGAGCCTCAACCAAGTGACTCAAGTGATTCTTCAAAGCTAATAAAAGGGAAGAAAAGAAAGCAGAAGAATTATTCCACGAGGAGCTCTCATCTATTAAACAAGAATTAGACAATGTAGCTCAAGCTCTCCGATGAGGTAATATGATTGTGGAGCGAGGACCTGCACAAGTGTTTGGTGAGTTAACAAGGATGGAGTTCGATTCGTTTACTCGTCGGAAGGCCTATAGGGCCCTGTTCTTTTGAGCTGAATTAATCCAAAAGTACAGGGCCTAGGTTTCTAATTGCAAAACAATAAAAAATTCAAGTGTTATTTGGTTGTACACCCGAGTAAAAGACGCAGGATTACTTGATTGACATGATGATTGAGGAGAATGTTTAGGAGCATTGAGTTTGTTTATGTAATTGTCGGATGCGTGTGTGACCGTGTGTGTGTGTATGTTTTTCTTTGCTTGAATCTTGTGTCAAGTTTATGTACTTGAAAACCCAAACTTTACTATATAATGGAATAAGAGCAGATGCTATATAATTGTTACTATTGTCAGTCGAGTGTACCTTACTTCATTATTTCTTGTGTTGCTGTAAAATTTCTGAAACAATGGGTGCTCCTATATTATTTATTACAATCTACCAGATGGGAAATTTATCTTACGAAAAACCAGTGTCTTGGTAGTTAGTATACTGGGTCAAAATCTAGCAAGACAAGCTATAGACTGTAAAATCTAGCAAGATAGAAAGGAAATCACAATATGAACAATCAAATCAACACGAGAATACAAGGGATAAACACAAGTTGTATAGTATACAGAGTAATAAAATCCAGCAAGACAAGCTATAGATCGCAAAAGGTGAAGATGACAAACAAGACTATCAAGATGACTTTTCAAAGCACTGATATGCTTAGTATCCCCTTTTAAAATGTTGATAAATAGATTCTAAGTAATCCCTTTGATCTTCACTGGCCTATAAAGAATCTCATACTCCGGGACAATCACCAAAAACCTAGTTTATCCATTTCTTTTTCTTAAAAGAAACACATCAAGGGGGCTCAAATTGAAGCATTAGAAGCAAACAAAGCTAGAGTGCCAAATATCTGTCTCCCACAAACTAAGCCCGAGTTCCCAAAGTTGGAAAATGAGCTAAAGCATATCCACACTCACTTCCACTTGCTGAACAAAAAGATAAACATAAATCATCAAAAGTTGCAAAAAAATTCAAAACGGCAACCAAATGAAAATCACGAGTTCCCAAAGACTTTGCTCTAAATGTGTTGATGACCAATTGGCAATCACTCATCATTTCCTTAAAGCAGATCATGATTTAATATTGCCAACACTGTGCCAGAGATAATAATCATCACCTTATGGCTATTCATTTTAAGTCTTTGGGTAGCATCACTAAATATTCGGTAAGGTAGAAACTCTTATATTATCTATTTACAGGTTCTTGTGGCTTAGATGAGCATTGTTGTTTACATTGTGCTCTTTTTCCATATATAAAAGATTGAGATCTTTTGCCAAGGTAAAATTAGAATGAAGTGGGCAGTGACAATGTTACAGAGTCACCCAATAAATGCCTTGTACTAATCATTCTACCAATACTATTTGTGGTTCCATCTCACATAGTCAGATCCTTTGGCAAGTCCATTTGGAGAATCAGTTTTTTACTTCTAGCCAATTACTCTAACGGCCCGTTTGGTAGCCGGTTATAAATTGTGGTAATTGATTGAATTTATAACAAAATTTGAAAGGAAAACCAAAATTCATTCCCATGGTGGTGCTAGTTTAACTCCAATTTACCTAATTTTCTTCACAAATATTCATTCCCATCTAATACCACCCTCTTTCATGGTAATGGAAAATAAGAAGAAATTTTAAGTTTGGAAATGAAAAATATGTATTCCATTGGTATTATGAAGTTTTTCTAAACAAATTATACTTAAAATTCATTATCATTACCACAATTTATTACCAACAACCAAACGGACCGTAACAGTTTGTTTGACTCAAAAGATAACATTTTGAAACGAGTCTTATTTGATGACAAGTGTTTCAAACTTCATTTCTTCCTTTGGCTCCTAGAGAAGTTAAAAGGGGCAAAAAAAAATGGAGGGAAGGAGGAGCAACAGTGCAAGGAAGAAAGCAGGATAACAGGCATTCCGTCCTAGAAAAGAGTATTTTTTTTCCACCTTTGGAAAACAATTTCATTCAAAGAAAATGATTCTTTCATTATGAACCAAAAGCCCCAAAAAATGAATAATAAAACTTGTTTCTTTCTGTTGAGCAGTTCATCCCAGGAAAAAAAAAAAAAAAAAGACAGCAGATCGAAATGCAGGCAGCAATAACTTCAGATCTCTCCTGAAACTAGCAATCCACCGACATGCTGAAGCTTTCAACACCTACTAGCATTTAAAATTAAAGGCATCATGTATCATAAATTGAGGGTGAATTTCGTGATACATATATTTGATTCATGTTTAATTGACCCCAAAAAAATTGGGAATAAGGCTTTGATATTGTAGTTGTTGTTGTTGCTGTTATGAATCATAAATTGCTAAGGCTTTCTCCAACATTTTACAGTATTCACAGACCTCCAATTGCAAGGTCAAGAAGGCCATTGCATATCAACTGCCTATTGCCCAATGAAGCAGACACTCTGGCTATAGGCCTTACGTCTCAGACACAATTATGGCTATTCACTCATCCGCAATCATTACTACTAATCTATGTTACCAGGACTCTTTGTTTCACCACAAGTACCAATGTCGGACACTCGATCCTTGGACATTTGAATGACACTTGTACACTTCATTTTGAATCAAAAACATTCATATTTTTCATAAAATTGCCGTGTCTGACACTTGGACACATATCCTTGTCCGATACTTCCAGCAGAATCCGAGTAACATAGCTACTAATCTTATAGATGCTACACGTGGTGAATCTCCAGATGTAGGACATTATGAAATACATCCAGCAAAATTTAGCAAATAGATGCAGCATACTTAGCTATTAGTCTATTACCCTTGTCAAAAAAAGTTTAACAGATGGACCCTAGAAGGCATCTCAATTCTAAAGCATAGCTATTTGGACCAACAATATCAGCACATGAACATATCAACATAATGTACCTTGGCATAGTAATCCTTCCAAACTCGACGAGCAATCTGATGACCTCCCAAGTCAAAAGCTTTGAACTTGATTTTCCCAATACTCAATTCTTCTGATGTTGGGTGCTGTGTCGGTTGATGTTGAACAAGCCTCTGAATCCACAAAAAATATGATTAAAAACCATGTCAAAAAGGAAAATTTGGTTTTAATAATCCCACATTTGGCTTTGCAATTAATAATCCCACATTTTAATCGTTTCTAAATAACCCCACCTTTACTTACAATCTTCATCAAATAGTCTCTTTGACCTATTAATTGTTCTTATCTTCATACTTCTATCCACATTTGCCTAAATAATAACTTTTTACTAATTTACTTGGGACAAAGGTAGGAAAAGGCACAAAAATAAGAACAAATAATAAGTCAGAAGGACCATTAAATGAAGATGGTAGGTAACAGTGGGATTATTATTCATGAATAATCTAAAAGTTCGATTTTTCGTCGGACCAGCTAGGAGTGGGATTATTAAAAACAATTTTTCCTTTTAAAAAATCTTTAATTTTTTAATCAACCGGTTTACAAATTGGAATACTAACAAATTAAATTTTGGTAAGTTGGCCAAAACACTATGTTGTGCAAGCAATTCATTCCAATAACAACAAAACATGTATATGTATAGTTAAATCAAAACATAATGAAATCCAGCTATGCTAATCATGGATCGGATCAAAAATCACACATTATAACCAAAATCACCCAAAAATCTTGTCAAATTCCCTTGATAAACAAAATGGGCAGTCAAACTAATAGGCACATATTTGAGATAAGCATTCAAAAAACAAACAATTTCAATTGTAATCAATGAAATTGAACAAAAGCAGGTAATCTTAAAAGGCCTTTCTAAGTTCAGAAACTTATAACAAGAAATCAAAAACTAAAGAAAGCAATCAAGAAAGAGAGAGAGAGAGAGAGAGAGAGAGAGAGAGAGAGAGAGACAGAGAGAAAGACCTCATCTTTGAGCATATGAAGAAGTGTGGTTTTGCCAGCATTATCGAGGCCTAAAAACAAGATCTTAGCCTCTTTTTGCCACAACCCAAGAGAGGCTAAGATCCCATAAAACCAATCAAAAAGAAACATGACTTTTGTCAATCAATTTTAGGTTTCTGGGATCTAAAGAAGATGAGGGGTATAATTTCAATCAATTGTGGTAATTGTAGATCAAAAGTGTTTGATGATCAGCGAAACTTTCTCACTAATAAATGCAGCCGACAGGTGAGATTCAATTAGGGAGAAAAATGAATGCTGCAAATGTCAAGACATATTAAAGAGAGAAAAAAGAGTGGTATACTTGTATGTTGTATCATCACAAGGTTGTTGAATCAGGGGATTCCTCTTTTTCTTTGTTTTTAACTTTCTTTATTTGTAATTTAGGGTAAAACATTTTTCAAATAAATGTTTGGAGTAAAATTTCAAAAAATAAAACTTAGGGGGTTGAATATGATTTTACATTTTATTTAAAACAATTTCCTCAAAATCGGAAGAAAAATATTTTACGTCACAAATAAAAGGAGAATATTTTCCTTTACGATTGAAACAATTGATTTTCAGTTCAACTAAACAATAAAAAGTGTTTAAAGTGGAAAATCATTTTATATGCAATCAAACAACACAAAAAAATTTATGAAAATGAATTTTCCATAAAAGATTTTTCATTGAAAATCATTTTCATTTGAAAACTTTTTACACCCTAGCAAACAAAGTCTTAGTCCTTATGTGTATGTGGTTTAATATTAATATACAAGGTAATGCTATTTGCATCACTTAGAATTTCATGTAAGCATTAAATACATCATTCTCTAACATTGGAAAAAAAAAAGTAAGAAAAATTATGGCAAAATCACACACATGTCAATGTATCACACAAATGTCAATTTGTTAATTAAAAATAATAATAAAATAAAAAGAAATAAAATAAAAGGTGAAAGTATTGGATCAGACCGTCTAATAAAAAAATTTGGTTAGACAACTGACCCAATTATAATAGTAGAAAATTCGGAAGGTCATAACTTTGCGTTCGGATGTCCGATTGAGGCATATAATATGTAACGCCCCAGATTTTGGGCTAGTCTCGTAATTACTTTATTGTAATTATTTTTGTTGCGGTGCATGGTCTAAAATTTATTTTAGACTATTTTTAATGCTTGAGTGTAACCATTTTAATTAATGGTTTATTATTTCTTTATTTGATTTTTATTTTAATTAATTAGAATTTTATTATTTAATTTTCTAATTAATTAATTATTTTTGGGCCAAGTGCAAAATAATCATGATTAGTCATGAATTAGTGCAAAAAGGCCCAAGTGATCAATTTGAGCCCATTTAGTAAGCCCAACCGGTTTTTCCCTCCTTGTTTGATGGCAAATTTTGCCACTTGCTTCATGTTCACACCTCACTTAACTTCTATAAATAGAAGTGGTAGTAAGGCATGAGGATTCATTTGCTCATTTTGCCATCCTTTGCCATCTCTTTTCAAAGGCAAATCCTCCCTTCATTTCTCCATCAACCTCACACCATTTTTGATTAGATGAACACTCATCATTGTTCATCATCTTTTCTAAACCAAAACTTAAAGATTATGTATCCTTTGATCTTTAAGTATTAAATCATATTCTAAACCCCAACAATTTCATTCAAGACCACTAGTTGGGTGGGTGTTTTGGGTGTTGGTGTGTGGCTGATTTCTGGGCAGCAACCGTGGCTGGGCAGTGGCCGAGACTGGGCAGCAACCGTGGCTGGGCAGTGGCCGAGACTGGGCAGCAACCGTGGCTGGGCAGTAGCCGTGTGGGGCAGCAGTGGCAGCCGTGCAAGAGGAGGTGCAAGTAGCGTGCAAGTGCTGCTGGACAGCCGTGATGTTCGTGCAAGACTCGAATCTGGGCAGCGGGTTTTATGGTCTTATGTGTGTTGATTTGTGTGTAATCTTCAATAAGGTAACATACTAACTCAACTTAATTGGTAATATTATGTTTATAGCTTTGATTAAATGCATGTTTGGTTGAATTGATGATGATTGTTCATGATTTTGAAGTTATTCTTTAAATCTGATTTTTGAAGTATTTTAATGATGTTTTAATGGTGGTTTTTCGTATTTTAAGATTGTTTTATGATATTTTGGAAATCATGGTGATTGGGTTTAAGTTTGATGAATTTTTGATGAAATATTGTTGAATTTTCGTGTGTGATGGTGATGAATATGCGTGTGATGTTGAGTTTGTTTGAGTTCTTGGTTGAAGTTCTTGAATCTTGATTGAGTTCTTGATTGAAGTTCTTGAATCTTGAATGGTTTCTTTATGAGTTCTTTAAGTAATAGATGAGTTCTTTAAGGTTCTTGATTGAGTTCTTTAGAGTTCTTGTTGAGGTTTGATGAGTTCTTTAAGAATCTTGAAAGTTAAAGAAAGAGGTTGAAAGAGTCTTGAAAGTTAAAGATTTGGGATACGTTGAACAAAGATTGAGTTAAAGATTGTTGATACGATGTTTGGTTAGTCTCAAGAGTATGGCTATAGGCAATTCTTGGGTTAACTTCGATGATTTAGTTGTTAAATTCAAGAGTATGGCTTATTCTTGTCTTTAATTAGCTATGACGATATGATGAAAAGATAATAGTGGTATGATGATTGGCTTGATTTCTTTTCTAGACGCCCTTGACTATGTGTATGGCTTATGCTTAGTTTTTGGGTTAAGACGTTGCCCCTATTCCGTCCGCGGTATCGGAATAGTTTTGGAGTCTCGCTATGTTATTCCTAGTACGCTCAGAATGATTTGGGGATTAGGGACACGAATTTCCAAGTATGGAATGGGTTCGTGGGATTTGGGTGTATGGCTTATGCCCGGTCCTGACATAGTAGAAGTTCGGTTGCGTAAGATGCTTCCGTACGAGCATAGTCCGGTCTAGAACTAGAATGATTGCACCTGAGTTAGAATTGAGTATAGTGATGTCGTATGGTGATGATGTCGAGTGATTAGTCGAGTTTGGATTACGAGCTTGAGGTTGTCTCGTGTCTTCGAGGATTTACGTGTGATGTTATTTGATTAATGCTATGTGCTTGTGTATTCCCGTTAGGGTGAGTCAGTTATGTTACTCGCCACTGATGGTGGATTATGTTGTGTTTTTCAGGTACATCTGACGATGATGCTCTTGCTTAACTTTGGGGTTGGGCGAGCGACGCTTTGTGTACTTTGTTGTTGTTTATTACAGTTGTTTTATAGTTTTAGTTTCTATAGACGTTGTTTCAGACTTATGGTATTACATATGTTGTATAAGACTCTAGCATGTGGTTAGAGTTGCACTTTACTTTTGTTTTAGTACATTTGACTTTTGGATTTAGTTTTTGTACAAGATTGTGGGTTATTGTACATCTTTGGTTTAATAATAATATTTTGAGGTATTAGTTTATTTTCTAAGTGTTGAGTTTTAGTTTTATAACTACTTGACTCGTCGGTTTCTTCCGCGCCGATTTAAGCGAGTCGGGTCGTTACATAATATGTCCAGATTGATTAATTTTTTTGAGATGAACCCAACTGCAAATCCCAATAGAACAAATCTGTCCAGGTCTTCCTTTTTTTATGCAGGTGCTCATATATTCTGTCAAGGTCTTTCTTCTTTTTTTGTCCAAAACTCCAAATTAGTTACATTTGTACAGGTTTTATATTCTTGTCCAGGTTAATGATATTTTTTGTCCATATTCATTATATTTTGTCCAGATTAGTTACATTTTGTTTAGATTCATTATAAAATGTGTCCAGATTTAACAATAACAAAAATTCAGATTAGATTAGATTAGATTAAAAAAATTTAGATCAGACCAGATGAAAAAACTTAAGATCGGATCAGATAATAAAAGTAGGTGTATACCAACAAATGGGTTTAGATCAAACTAGACGATTTAGAATGTGTTCGTTAGCAATAGAAAAAATCCAACTTGAAACAAAATGGGATATATAATAGACAATAACGAGATAAGAGAGGAAGTCCATCTGAAGAAAATAATTTTATGAATAATCTGGTAACTAATGGTGCGTTTGATTTAACTTATTTAAGTACTCTAATGCTTATTTTAGAAAAGTTCATATCAAATAAAAAAATCAGATCAAATCAGAAATGCTCGAATCAATAAGAAAAATTATAACTATAAAATTAACTACAATTACAAAAATTCAGATCAAAGTAAAAAATTCGAATCAGATCAGACCAGATTATAAAAGTTAAGATCAAATCAGATCATCGGATGAATCAAACGCACTCTAAGTATCAAGGAGAAACTTGTAAACCTATATATATATGTCCCAAGAAGGATTGCTTGATTTAGTTGTAAGTTCATGTCAAGAAAAATTTCAAAATAAGAAGAGGCTAGGTTATACTTGAACCTATAAGTCAATATGATGGAAGAAGAAAACAAACCGGAGAAAATTAACAATATGATGGAAATGAGGATGTTTTCGAAGAAGATAAAATTGAACAAAAATGACTATAGGTCAATTAAAGAAAGTTGAATATATATACAATGGATGATAAAAAAAAAACGGAGCAAATGAATAAAAAAGAAAGAAATTTTCATGTAATAACAACAGACAAAATATTTAAAACTTCATTATAAAACAAGGTCAAAATGATACATTTGTGAAGAAATGGAGGTATGATTAGAGATTGTGAAAGTAAAGCCGCTAAAATTAATATCATAAATTGGAAAAGAATTAAAGAACATATACTGTGCATAAATGGGATCCCATGGGGGATAAATGGGTTAAATGAGGTATAATTGGATTCCAAAACTGAAAAGGCAAAGGGTTTTAATGAGTCACGTGCATAAAATGTGCGGGTCAACATCGGATTCCGGCTAAAGGTGGTGGTCATTGGTCAACATGGAAATGTATCATATAAGATAATTTCTTGCAAAAAGTTTTACATAAGATGGTTTTTTACAAAACACAACCTATAAAATATGATTTTATACAATTTTTCAAAAAGAAAAACTAAGATGATTTTAAAACTTAAGTACTTGTATTTATACGTTGCATTGCTTTTGGCAGGGCAGTTGTTTGGAAATGATGTTATAGCAGCCTTGGAAGAGAATTCAAAGAAACTTGTTGATTCAGTGATGTCTAAAGCCCAATTCAAGCAATTTGTATGAAGTCCAACACAAATGTACTCTACACCACTTCTGGTCATATATTTATTTAATTTAATTATTAGCAAAAATTGTTTTTTTTAAAATATGTTAACTTTTGCCTTTCGATTAACATTGTCCTATTAAAGTGTAACACATGTCATGAATTCAACAATTAGAAGTAGATATGCGGTTAACTTATCCTCAGATAATCAAAAGATTGACTTATTTTGAAAGTATAGTCTAACAATTTTTATTTAAATTTAATTTGTTATAGTATTAATATTAATTTTCTTCATAGTAATAGTACTCAATAATTTCTCTTGTTGTTGCTCTTGGTAATTAATAAGATTAAGGTGGAAAAGAAAGTAGGGGGTGGGGATGTCAAAAATGTTATATGTGGAGCAGTTGAGAAATTAGGGACTGACATGCTAATCATGGGAAGCCATGGTTATGGTCTTATGGATTTCTCAAAAGTTAATACTCCTTGCCTTTGGTATTGTTCTTACATAATAATTCTTCTGTACACATATATTGTTTGATATAAAAAGAAATGAGTATTAAATTGAGTAGAAAAATAATGTTTATAAATTAGAGAAAATTTCTTCTGATGCAAGACCCAAAGGAAAGATGCTATCTTTGAGGAACTCTAAACAGCAGTCAGAGAAATGGTTATTAATTAAGACTTGATTCATTCACTTGTCTTGCTGGGTTGGGTTTTATTATTCTTGAAAGGGCAAAAAGCTCTTCCCCAACATGTATGGCCTCAGTACTTCTGGAATTTCAACACCGTCTTCCTTCTGGTAGTTCTCCAAAATACAGCACAGCGTTCTTTGAGCTGCGGTTAGAGTACAATTCAGCATATGGACATATTGCTTTGTTTGTTCATTGCTCTGCCACCAAACAAAACAAACCAAATCAGATTAGAATATCCAAAATGTTAGGATACGTAATCCGGGTCCGATCCAAAATTTTTCGGATATCCGAAACTTTGAAAACCATATCAGGTATCTGAAATTGCGGAATAAATCATTTTGAATAGCCCTAGCTATGACATTATCATTATCATTATCATTATTATTCCGAGAAACACAGCTGAGAATCCTATGCTAACATATATACCTTTTTCTGGCCATAACGAGTTTCTAATTTTCTCGACTGGTAGTCAGTACAGTTTGAGCATGATACTAACTCTCTAAAAGTATTTGATGCAGGAAACCAGGCTTCCAAATCATACTTCTTTGCAGCAGCTGCATTCATGGCACCTGAAACTACCGCCACTATCTGATAGGGGAGACCCAGCTGCAACAATGCCAGTATAGTACTTGCTGATTTAGCATTGTGAAAATAAGTCCAAAAAAAACTTTAACAGTATAGTATAGTATAGTATAGTATACCGTCTGGTAAAACTCTTCTGAGTTTTTCAACATCTCCTCAAGCATTTCCCATGAATCGCTCCCATTAGGGCTGGTTATACAAAATTGTTCAACTTTTTCAAATTGATGAGTTCGGAAAATTCCAAGAGTATCCTTTCCGTGAGAACCAGCCTCTTTTCGGAAGCACGATGAGAATCCAACATATCTAGCATGCATGATTTGCAGATACACACAGATAAGAACAGGATATAAATAAATATTTACATTCTTGAAAACTCAACAAAATAAAGATTGCACCTTATTGGTAATTGCGAAGGATGAATCCAACCGTCCAAATGACGAGCACAAAGTGGCTGCTCAGCAGTGGCAATAAGATATTTGTCATCACCCCCGCCTGTAACCTATTGTAATACTTAGTGTGTCAATAGAAGACATTCAATTGATTAATCTCTAAACCTCAAAGTGAGATAAATGAAAGCAAAAATGTTTCCATGCTCATCACTGCACAGACCAAAGGTAACAAAGTTGAAAAAGCATCTATCCAGCAACAGTTCGTAATATCATCGAAGAAGCTAAGGCATAGATGGCACCATGACACCAACATATGTTTTGATGACTTCTTCTAGCATAGTATGAAATGAAGTCATACAAGAATGAAAAATCAGTTATGCCATTTCTCAAAGTTTTTACCTTGTAAAGTTCTTCATCGAACTCAGCTAACTGAGCGCATTTTGCCATGACATTTTGATGCATGAAGTATGGTGTCATTATTTGCTTATATCCCTTTGATGCTAGAAAAGCAATGCCATAATGTATCAAACCTAGTACAAGAGACACCCCATCTCCTATCATGTAGTAACCTCTGCCACCAGCAACATTGGATCCTGCAGATGTCATATTTTTAGCACGCTAAGCACAACCCGGTAAGAAGTGAAAGATGAAATTATACAGGACAAGGTAAAGCCCAAACTGCTGAAAACATACTTGGTTTTCAAATAGTCTATTTGTCGGACAAAATGGTTCAAACTTCAAAGTAGGACAGACATATATGTCATGGAAAAGGAGTGACATACTGGAAGGACACTTCCCTATAGACTACTTTGACTGATGATTATATAGCATTTTACATTGAATTCCGCAATAATGCAACTGCAATTGAACAAATTTTTATAGAGGAATGCAAGGCTCACTCTTAACTTTCACTCTCAATATATATAAATGAGTATAAATTGAAATTGAAAGAAAGTGGGCTCTTTTAATTTATTTTTTTCATTACTTAACTTACGCTTCTCGATTGTATGTTGAGAGTGAAAGAAATGAGACTGAGTCTAGCATTTCACATTTTTATATCCCAATTTTCACAAACAAAGAATAGAAACCATAACTTCAAACAGGGAAAAAAAAAAAACACTTATCGGCAAACCATCTGCAGGCTTTCATACCATTCTCTGAATCTACTATCCCAAGAAGCTCGACAAGCTGAACATGAGTTTTTAACTCTAGCCCCGATCGCTTGGTTTCTCCCCATGTTCGAATCACAGCATTGTTCGCCTACACCATCAGCACAAACCAAACAAATTATTTTGTTTTACTGAGTATATATTTATTATTTATTAAATGTTTCAAAGATGGTAGACTTCCCACCTGAAAAAAAGATCAATCATGCATACCTCATCACAGTCAACAGGAACCGAGTCATGAATCAGATTTCCAACTTGATTCAATTTATCATATAATTCAGCCTTAACTTTCTTCACTTCCATTTCCTTATCTGCAATTGATTTCTTCATCTCTACTGATTCTTTGATCATTTCACTTGCATCCTGCTTTTCAGTCTTTACAATACAGTGCAAAATTAATTACTGAAACTTCATTCACTTGATAAAACAAAATTAGTATGTAGTATTTACTTCCCTCAGCTCCCTCTAAGAAAAATGCAATACTTTGACAAAGTGTTGCAATTTTTAAGGAGCATGTCATATTTCTTATAATTATATTTAAAAAGTTAGAAAATTGATCACAAAGCAACTGACCATCTTCAAACGTGCCACCTCTTTGGTGATTTTGTTGAAATCTTTGCGGAAGGAGTCAAGCTCAAATTGGCCTAACAAGTACAATCCCATATCAAATATGACCAAGTTGAATTATCTTGTCGAAAATTAAGATCAAGTTGAGCCAATCAAAATTCAATAATTAGCTAGTCAAAACTTAACCATAAAAAATAGTAGTAGAATTTGAGCTTACATTTGCGCCAATCATGATCAAGTTGAATTATCTCATCAACAATTGAGACATTCGCAAAACGTCGACGCTGCGATTCCCGAATGATTTCGGGATTTCCCCCTTTCTCTTCTCTAAATAAATTTAAATCCAACATTATTTTTCCTGTTAAAATTCAAAGCGGTAAGGCAGTGGCGTATGTAGGACTCGACAAATGTGGGTTTGGAATTATTCCATAAGAAAAGAGCAAGATAAATTGATTAAAAAAAATATATGATATATTAAGTCAATTTAAAAATCCCAACCTCATGCTAAGAAATAATACATTGAATAATAGTAAAAAAAATTACAACAACATTCTTGTAAATTCTTAACTAATAAATTCATTAAAGATCAACTAGTATCGCAATCACTTGCAAAAGCATTCTTGAAAATATTAGCTGATTTTGTTGAGTGTTGATTAATTAAAACAAACTACAAAAGCATTCTAGAAAACTATTAATTAATTAAAATAATTACCTAAAAATGGTGGTGTATTTAGTTCACTACTACTAAATTTATTAACTAATAAAATCATTAAAGATATAAAACTACACAATATGAATAAATTCTTGAACAAACAGAAAATTACTACTAAAATAAGTAAAATTAAAAGTACAAAATCTAATGAATCTATTTGATAAAATTTTCACTAATAAAAAATTGTTATTTGTAACTCCGATGAATGCTAAATTTACTCTTAAAAACACTCACCCTCACTCTCCATTTTCCTATTTGTATCGTGCTTTTTTTGAAAACAACCAAGTTAGGCACAACACCAAAAGACCAAAAACAATGTAATGGTTGGGGCACAATCACTAACAGAACAATTATTTCTGTTGTCAAAAAAACTCAAACAGATGAAGCGTACAAAAAGGCCAGGCAACAAATAGATTACCTAGATCCAGTGGCGGATCCAGGATTTTTACCCAGGGGGTTCAAACTTCATCAAATAATGGATTATCCCGATGCTCACATATAATTCAAGCAGTCAGATATAGAATCAGTTGTTTAAATTAATACCAATACATAAGTGCACAACTTAATAAGTTCATATTCCAATAAAATTCCTAACTTTTTATTGTCACACACTCACACTCATACAAAATTAACATTTAACAAAAAAACAATTTAATCAATACAACAAACTAAACAAACCAAACAAAAGAAACCAAATCAGATTAGAATATCCAAATTGTTAGGATACATAATCCGGGTCCGATCCAAAAAATTTCGGATATCCGAAACATTGAAAACCATATCAGGTATGCGAAATTTCGGAACAAATCTGTAAAAACGTTACGAAAATAACACTTTAAGCCTGATAAGCAATATATTTTTATAATAGAGTACTAGTTATTAGAAATACCCACTTAAATCATTTTTTTTATAAAAATTCCAGCAACTTTAAAACAGTTTAATCATCTTTAAAACCCCAAAAATCCATACTTTACACTCTAAAAACTTATAAAATCAAGCCCTACTTCATCTGAACCAACCCTAATACATAAAATCATAAAATACAATAATTTAACATTTTATATAAGGTTTTAACAAAAATACTAAAATCTGAAATTTGTTCCCAATTACACATAAAAACAGAATTTTAATTACCCAAAAACAAATTTAAAACTAGGATTAAAACATGTACAAACAACATACATGAAATCAAAAATTTAGGATTTAAACAAGGTTTAAACATTATTTATAAAATCTGAAATTTAATCCTAACTATCATACAAAAATCAGAATTTAAACCATCATATCAAATCTAAATCTAAGATCAAAACATGTATAATCATAAATAAAAATTTCAGAATTTAAACTAATTAAACAAGGTTTAATCAAGATTCCAAAAAAAAAAAAAAAAAAAAAAAAAGAGGGTTTTTTTTATAAAAAAATAAAAATAAAATTACCGCAGCAGCATGGGCAGGGAACACGGCGGTAGCTGGGCGAGCGGCGGCTGGAGAGAGGCTGGAGAACGTCTGGGAGAGCGGTGGCGGACCTCCGGCGGTGACGCGGCTTCCTGCCAGTGCTGGGCTGTGCTATTATATTTTTTTCTTCCTCTACTCTGTTTCCTTTAGATGTTTGACGGCTAGGAGGAGAGTGAGAGTGATTATTTTTTTATTATTATTTAGGGTTTTTCACCTTTTTGGTTTACGTTAGGGTATTTATATCATTTGGGTCCGATTTGGATTTTGGGTTGAGTTTGTTACATCAAACCTAAAAACTTTTGTACTTTTTCAAATCGAAATATTTCATTTTATAAATGATGTTCAAAACATATAAATAAATCCGGAAAAAAGTCTCTCCCTAGTTTTCTCTAGGGTTTGAGTGAAAAGTCTAGGGTTTAACTCTTTTTGAGTATTGGTCTTGATACAGTCAAGTGTAGGTGAGTTTTCCTGACGGTTCTCATGGCGGAAGAGTTAGTTAGTGGGTGTGTGGGGCTATCTTTGGGAAAGGATGAGGAGGACGTGGCCGACTTAGGGGAGGCGACCGTGGATGTAGCGGGGATCAAATTGCTTTATCTTTGATAGGTCGATTGATGACGAGAAGGGCTTTTAATTGTTGCTAACAGATATGGTCCCTAACAAAGAGCTTATCAAGTTGAGTTTATTGTTGCTCGACTTGGCTCGTTATTATCCCGAGTCGATCTCTAGCCGAGTTCAATCGTTTTGAGCTTTGACCGAGTCGAGCCCGACCGAGTAGTTCGCGAGCTGCTCAGCTCGATAAGAACCCCTTTCGATTAGGGTTTATTTACTTAGAGGGAGAAAAGAATAAGTGAAATATTAGGAAACTAGTTAATACTCGTGCTATGTACGGCTTAAATTTTTTTTTTTGAGAAGATACGGCTTAATTTTTTTAGATACGGTGATTATTGGCTAATAATTATACTTGTTTTTATTATAATAACAATAATAATACAGTAATAATAATAATAATAATAATAATAATAATAATAATAATAATAATAATAACTGAACTGAAATGAACTTAAATTAAATTAACTGAAATTAAATTAAATTAACTAAACTTTAATGAAATTAAGTTAAATTAAGTTAATAGAAGTCTTAAAGAACGGGCCTTAGGCCTTAATCTTACGTTCTTTACCCTTTTTTTCTTAGCATTTCTCTTTCCTCATTTCATTTCACGTGTTCTCAGTGTCTCTCTAGTCTCTCCCTTCATGTCTCATGATTTTGTCTCTTTTTCCATTTCCTCATTGTTCAGTGATAAAATATATACTCTGTATTTTTTAATTTATTGAGTGTTAATTGTTAGATATAATATCTCACCTGTCCATTTATTAGGCTCATCATAGTAACCCTAGGGCTATACCTTTGTGTATATGTGTAAATACGTTGCATTTAGCAATCACACGTATTTTTCAAAATGTAGAAAATTCCCAAAAAAAGAAACCAAAATTTTAAACGGGTGTTTGTTCTATGGTCGTCAGAAAAACGACTACAAAAATCAAGATAATTTAAACCGCCAATCTTGTTGTGATATTAATTCATTTTTATTTTTTTGGAATTTAGCTAAACTAATTTAATTTTTAAATTATCAAAATCTAAAACTAATTTAGGTGAATCCAAAAATATAAAAAATGAACTAATATTTCCAAAAAAATAAAATTAAATGTATATTATTTTATAAAAATAAAAGTCAAATCTAATTACCAAAATCAACTTAATTAACATAGAAAATCAATGGTCTAGATTTACTTGAGTTTGGTGGTCATTTTGTCGACGGCCATAGAAGATTTTTTACACAAATGTAAGATATTAGTCAAAGTGCATAACTTTGAATAGTGTAAAATTTTAAAGGTTGCAAATAATAAATAACGGAGGTAATAGAATTTGTGATTAAGGATGGCAAAAAGAAGTTATAGATTTAATTAATGAGATTATGAAGTAAATTAAAATAAACATGTAAAGTAATTTAAGAAAGTAAGTATAATACTTCCTCCGTAAATAATTTAATCTCATTAATAAAGAAGTTACAGATTTAATTAATGAGATTCATTTACGGAGGAAGTACGACAATTTGAAAACAAGGAGTCATTTCCAGTCTCTCAATTATTAGTATATTGAATTCACCAAGTGGAGCTGAGTGACACAGGGATTAGGGAGTAGCAGTTTGTGCTGATGTATGTTTTTTTTTTTTTTTCTTCAAACCTAACTATACGCAGTTAATGTATGTATGTATGTATGTACACAAGTGTAAACTAGGTAGGCAAATTACAAAAAAACAGTAATATCCAACTCGGCCATTTCAAACCTTGAAGGACAAAAAAGTCTTGCCACCCATGTAAGCCTGCAAAACATGAGGAACTTCAACGCCTCCATCTCTCTGGTAGGTCTCAAGAATGCAAAACATACACTTTTGAAGAGCTGCCAATGTACAACCTACTATATGGACAAATTTCTGACTCTGCATCAACAACCAACATAATTCAAGTAAACAGTCGATCTATGGACATGATGGCTCGATCCATTGATCGATCTACTGCCTAATTATACTCCATCTGTTCCAAAATAACCATTACATTTCAACCAAACCAAAAAGCTTTTATAATTTTGATCAAATCGGAACAATTTTTTTTTTTTTTTTTTTTTGAGACGGAGGGAGTATATAAATCAAATAACAAGTTAACAATTTATATACATTACCTTTTCCTCGTCGCCATATCGGATTTCCAGCCTCCTCGACTGGTAATCAGTCAGATTTGAACATGTGGACATCAAAGTATATGTGCTGGCAGCAGGGAACCAAGCTTCCAAACAGTAACTCTTTGCCGTCGCACTAGCCAAAGAACTAGCAACGGGTACCACAATGTGGTAAGGAAGACCAAGCTGCAATAAAAATAAAGTAAAAGTGAATTTATTTTTTTTTGGGGGTGGGCAAAGGAAAGGAAACCAGTTTGGATAAGTAGAGTTCAATCAATCATAACCTACCATTGATTAAGAAATAAATAAATTAAATTTCCAAATGCATGCATGAAATTAATTAAGTACCTTCTGGAAGAACTCCTCCGAGATTTTTAACATCTCTTGTTGCCTTTCCCATGAATCAAACCCATGAGGGCTAGTGATGCAAAAAAGCTCAATTCTCCTATACGGACTGACAGTAGTATAGGTTGCATTTGCATATGCGAACGCCTGCTCGAAAGATCCAGCTTGTCTAAAAAGTAAAAACAACATGAATTTCATCATCACGTACAATCAAATTAAAGTACACGTATTCCACATTAATTTAATTTAATTTGCAGATTAGAGCTTCTCTTTTTTTTTAATAAAAAAAAAAAAAATTACCTTATAGGGAGTTCTTGGGGCTGGAAACATTTTTCCATATGGTAAACACAGAATGAATGCTGAGGAGTAGCAAACACGTATGGCCGATATGGGAGATTCCAATTCTGGTCGTCAGCCCTTCCTCCAAGCTACAAAACAGCAAGGATATAATCCACTTGTAGGCCTTGTTTAATTCACATTAATTCAACATCTTATTACTTATTTAACATCATATCGTATAATTTAATTTAATATTTTTTAGCTTTAGATATTTTTAATTTCGTGACAAAAAAAATAAAAAGTACGTATTAAAAATTTACATATTAAAAAACTGATCATTAACACAAATAAAATAAGATCTCAATTGATATATTTTTTCCTTATAGATTAGCATATATACACTATAAATATATTGAGTAAAAATACATTGACTTTATACCATATATACATTGACTCCAAACTATCAAAGGAGTAAGAAGGGAAAATCAAATTTAATCTTAGCCCTTCATTTGGTGATCAAAGGGTTGTGATTACTTCTCACCCTTCTCACCCTTCTCACCAAAACTACATTTCTCACATGAGCCTACTTCTATATACATATATATATATATATATATATATATATATATATATATATATATATATATATATATATATATTTGAAACAAGCATATCAAGTTAAATAACATTACGGATGGAGTATATATCAATGGTTATATGAATTACCTCAAAAAGTTCGCATGGAGCTAATTGTGAAAATTTTTCCACCGTATCTCTCGGTAGTAAGCTCTCTATCTCCATCAAATCATAGCCTTTGGAATTGAGAAAAGAAAAGGAATAGAGAAGCAACGCTTGATATAAAATCACGGCATCTCCTTGAAAACAGCAAGGAGTGCCCAGCCTGTTACCTATAATGTCAAATCTCAAATTAATTTGGATCGGAATAAGTAACAAATAAGGACATTATTTAACTACTCATGGGGCAAATTTTTTTAAATAAACAAAAACATATTTCCTCCTAAAAATCCAACAGTTTCTATTTTGAATGTTTCAAAATAAATGCAACAATTTTTTCCGAGTAAAGTGCAATGGAGAGTACTCAACCTTGCTCAAAGTTGCAAATTGAATACCTCTCATCAATTTTAAAGTGGTTTTACCTCTTCCAACAGGTTAAAAAGCAAATAATTAGTTTTTCTTTCAAAAAAACCATTAATGTATTTTCCTTCATCTAATTAATTTGGTCTCACCTTTCTCCCTCAAATCCCTCAATTGAAGTTACATAGCATGAAATTATTTCGTTCAAAATTAACGGCAAAAAAAGATACGGATATTAGCTTAATGGGCACATGTTACATTGCATGAAATTATTTCGTTCAAAATTAACGGCAAAAAAAGATACGGATATTAGCTTAATGGGCACATGTTGTAGGCCATGGTAGATTCGATTGACATAACATTTTGAGAAATACAATTCAATCGAAAAATAAGGGATTGTTTAGCGTCATTTATAATTTTAAGCTTTCTATTTTCTAAAAACTAAAATATGGTTTATGTTTTGATAATATATTTTTAAAATTGTAGATTAATATATTAACTTTTGAGTTTTCAATATGTTTTCATACCGAGTAGTTGAAACTCTTATCATACTATTGTATAGACTAACTTAATATGTATGTATGTGTATATACTAATATATACACACACAAATTCATATATGTATAGCTCAATTTAATGTACTGGCAAACTTAATCTTGCACCATAATGTACCGCTAACAATTTTTATTCTCCTGTGATGATATTAAAAAAATAGAAATAATATAATGACTTTTAAATATATATTTTGACTGGACTGAATTGAATTTGGACTTAATTAATTTTATTCGGATCGGATTGGGCTAGTGATTTTTTCTATAATAAATAATAAATATTGGGCTACTGACTTAATATATAATAAATATTGTATGTACTCCCTCCGTACAATATATTAAATAGGTACTCCATTTAAGAGTTTTTTTTCTATAAAAAATTATTCAAAAAAATAAAGTTAACCTAAAATAGCACGTAACTTGTCAAAAATATGTCCTAGTCCCCAATATGCAACTTTTGAAACTTGGGTACTCAATTTGCAACTTTGAGCAGAGTTGAGTACTCTCCATTGTACTTAACTCAATTTTTTCCCCTTATATGATAAATTTTTGCTACTTAAAAGACATAAGCGCCCTTACTAATTCTTTAGGAATCCCCACCTTCCCTTACTAAAAAAATGTATTTAAAGTAATTTAAAAATTAGTTTTTAGTTAGATTTTTACCTAATTAAAATATTTATAAAAAAAACAATTGTAGCGATATATGGTTATAAGACCACAGTAGAAATTTCAATTAAAACCACAATTTTCTTTGCACATAAAATAACAAACCCAACCAAAAATTAAGGTTTAAAATGCACATTAGAAATCATGTCATGTAATAACAAACGTAAATATCGATTGAACATTTAAACCACTGCTGCAATAATTTACCTATGGTCTGAACACGCATCCCGAGAAGCTCAGCAAGTTGGTCATATCTCTTTATATTCCCATCCGTGCGCTTCTCACCCCAGGTTCGTATCACAGTGTTTGCCTACACAGAAATGCAAAGAAGTTACACTGTGGCTTGTAACCACAAAATGAATGAATGAATGAATGAATGAATGGATGGTGGGGTATCAAAACAATTTAAAACTGAAGAATACATACGATCTTACCTCGTCACGACTAATAGGTACGGAATCGTGAATGAGATTTCCGACTTTACCCAAGTGGCAGTATAGTTCCGCCTTGAGTTTCTCAATCGCCGCCTCCTTTTCCGCAATCAGATTCTTCACATCTTGTGCTGCTTCCTCACGTTCGACCCCATCCAACAATTTCTCCAACTCTAGTTCAGCTGAAAACAAAAACAATTTAAAAAATAAAAATAAAATTAGATGAAAACCCTAGCTAGCAAAAAGAAACTAACAATAAGAAATATCAATGAACCCTAAAACAACTTGCTGATTCCATATATCAATATCATTAATCGACAGAAAGCAACTTCCATGCCTTGGCCTAAATCACGATCAACGCAAATTACAGTGTCGACAATGTCGACCTCAGAACATCGTCTGCGTTGCGATTCACGAACTATTTCAGGGTTCGATCGGAAAAGACTTAAGTCCAACATTTGTTTTCTTTAATTTCTTTCTACCTTTATCTCGAAGTTTCCTAAAAAAACGGAAAATGGCGGAGGGAAGTGAGTGAGTGAGTGTAACTGTATGTGGGTTTAGGGTACAAAAAGGTGAGACAGAAAATATTCGCAAATCGCAATCTCAAAGGCAGCAGATATTCTTTCTTTTTGTAGTCTTTCCTTTTCGTGCTTTTGTTGGTTTCTTCCTATATTGGGCTTTTCGTTTTTATTAATTATTAATTGATTCTATGTCACTATGTGCTCTGCTGTAAGTTTCCTTGTAGCCGTCAAAAAAAAGTCTTGCGCCTAACCGGCCATACAGAGCAGGACGCGTGTGGCCAGTCATACGAAACTTTTTGTGTGACGCGTGGAATCAAAAAACCCTATATTCGGTTATTTTTCACATAAGTCGAAAAAACCAACGCCATTAATATAACCTCCAGGCACTCAAAAATCCATAGCTGCTCAAATTCCTATCTACTCAAATTTCGAATCAAAATTACTCTACAAGACTTGCATTAAATTTTCAAACGAATCTCTACAAGTATTCATGGATCTAGACTCGTGTGCTTTAATTAGAAGAAAGATGGAATCTCCAAATTGTTCAAACATCACAAGAATCGAATCTATGGATGTAGATGAAATTTAAGGATCTCTACAAAATTTGGAGTTACGAACAGAGAGTTATGAAGCAAAAGAAGAACATATAATCAACTGTTTTTTACAAAATGGTAATTTATAATTCATTTGATTGCAAAAAAAAAAAAAAAAAAAAAAAAAAAAATCATTAAACATTGGCTTACTGATAAGTTGAAACATAGAGATTTTTTGGTTTTATAGAACCTGTGTCTATGAATTAATTATACAGGTACTACAAATGGAATCCATTAGTAAGTATCATATAATGGCCGGGTTACTGCTATGAATTACACACAACTAATGATAACAAACAGGGTTACGAAATTATAATTCATATATGGTTACTAATTGTAATATAATAAACAGGGGTTACTAATATAGGAAAAAAATGTCACTAATATAGTAATAACCAGGCCAAGAGAGCTATGAAATTATAGTTCATAGTGGGGTACTAATTATTCTAAACATGGGTTACTAATATACTAAAGGGGGTTACTTATGTAGTAAAGGGGTTACTAATATAGTAAATGGGGGTTACTAACAATTGTTATATGGTGCTCTAAGGATCATGTAGTTTTTTGTGGTCCTGGGAATCTTCATTTTTTACTTTACAATCTTCATTTTTTTTAAATCTTTAATCTTCATTTTTGTACACTATAATATTTTTTTTTTTTAACCACAATTTTTTAAAAAAAATAAAGCTAAAAGCTTCATTTTTTTTAAACTAATTTTTTAAACTACAATATGCAATGCTCCCGGGAGCACATAGAACAATTGTGGTTCAGCGACTCAGTTTTAACAACTAAAATGAATATTCATTTTTTAATACTGAATATTCATTTTTTTTATACTAAATATTCCCATATTTTTAATACTGAATATTCATTTTACCGCAAAAAATCCGAGCTTACATCCACGTTGGCAACAACTAAAATGAATATTAATTATTGTATATCGAATATTCATTTTTTAATACTGAATATTCATTTTGTTAATGTTGAATATTCATTGTATCACAAAAAACCTGAACCAACAATCAACTTTGCACCAACTAAACTTAATATTCATTTTCTAATACTGAATATTCAATTTGTTATACTAAATATTCATTTTGTCATACTAAATATTCATTTTACCACAAAGAACCTGAATTTACATTCACTTTTGCGATAACTAAAATGATTATTCATTTTTTAATACTGAATATTCATTTTTTTTAATATTGAATACAAGCAAAAGATTAGCTTGTGCAAGTAATCATAGAATGTATTTAGTTGTTACCTACTAATTAGTTTTTTTGATACGTAATTAAAAGCAGATACTTTTCACTCTCTTTGCAGAATAGAATCCTTGAAAGTAGGAAGTTTGTTAATTTTTTTTTACTCCTAAACTATGTCGTTTTGGCCAGGGACCACAGAAACCTACGTGGTCCTGGGACCAAATAATAATTTGCGTTTTACTAATGTAGTAAAGGGGGTTACTAATATCTAATTTAGCAAAGGGGATTACTAATATATAAAGGGGCTACTTATAATATAGTAAAAGGGGGTTACTTATTTACTAAAGAGGGTTAGTAATATCTGTGAGGAGGTTACTATAATAGTAAATAGGGTTACTAATATTATTAGAAGGGCTTACTAGTACTATCATGAGGGGCTATTAATTATTATAAAGATGGGGTTACTAATTAAATAATAATGTATTGATTAATTTCAACCTAGTTTATCTTCAACTTATTGTAGGGGTTGCTTTTACCCGGCCGCCTACGTCACGAGTTGTTTGAATGCTCGTTAACGCCACATGCGAATGTGGCCTAGTAGGAGTCGCCACCGTGCGTTTATACGGTCCACGGACACTGAAGAAGTACCAATGCCAGGAGCAATTGGCCCCATATGGCCGTGCACCAAAGTACGGGTTCGGGGACAGGTTACGAGCCAATCGTGCATTGGGCCGCCCACCTGTAAACAGCCTCTACTAGGTCTCTTTTGTAAGATCATTATTCAATTTCAGAGCAACAGAGATAGCTCAATTTTAGTCTTAATTTGCGAATTATTATGTCGGTTCAAATTAATGCACAAACTATCCTAAAATTGTTTTGTGACCACTTTGGAATTAGTCCATATTATAACACTAGAATGAGTCCAAAAGTACGAATAAATTCAAGGTTCAAATCACATGAATCGCATAAAAAAAGTTCAACATGATGATGGCATAAAAAAGTGAAATTGAAAGTGCAAACGTACCTCAAATCCCGCGCAATTAGATTAGCAAAATACAAAGTAAAAAGTGCTAAATGGAAAGATGCAAATTATTATGAACTGATGAGAGAAAGCATGAAAAATGTATTCTGCTAAATGGAAAGATGCGAATTATGAACTGATGAGAGAAAGCATGAAAAACGTACATGGAGATGGCATGAATTATGTACATATTAAAGCATGACATGACTTATGAATCGCACATAAAAAAAAAGTTACATGAATTAGAACATGTATTAGCACAAACAAAATAGCAAGATTCAATTCGCATGTCATCGTGAATAACACAAGTCATAAATTAAAATGAAAATTAAAATAAAATTAAGCATATTGACATTGTATAAAAAAAGAGTCTCAGAAATGTGTACCGGAATGTGCGACAGTCGATTACGGCCTTGAGATTAGCGCGCCAAATGCCAAGTTCGGTGATTGCAAGTGCTTGAAATGTGTTTTATTATAGAGTTAGTATTTGGTCAGACCACACTATACACAACACACAAATTATGCACTCTTTCTACCTTCCCTTTCTTTCGTATATTATATCCTCTATCTCTCATCTATAAATGGCAGCCTAATCTCCAATATCAAAGGGTGTTCAAATTGTATTAAATTTAAAGCACATATATAAGATGACAGAGACATATCTAATAAACCGAATTAGTTAGTACCCCAAAATATTTGTTAAACATGGGCACATATTGTTAAACATGGACACATTGCCACATATTGTTAAATTTGGACACATATTTGTTAAACTTGGACATATATTATTAAACATGGACACATATTGTTAAACCACTACAAAAAAAAGAGCTTTTAGCTACGGAAAATTAGAGACGGATTCTGTCCGTCTCTAAATTAGAGACGAAAATTTTAAATCCGTAGCTAAATTTAGCTACAGATTTAAGAATCTGTCTCTAATTTTTTAGAGTAAAAACTTTAGGGACGGATTTTTAAAATCCGTCTCTAAAGTTAGCAACTTATTTTAAAATCCGTCTCTAAATTTAGCTATGGATTTTAAAGTCCGTAGCAAAATTTAGCTACGGATTTTTAAAATCTGTCTCTAATTTTTTAGAGTAAAAAATTTAGAGACGGATTTTAAAAATCCGTCTCTAAATTTTGCTACGGATTTTAGCTTCCGTCTCTAATATTTCTTTCGTTTATTAACAATTCTATGCATATAAGATTGACAAATAAAACTTGGTACAATTGGTAAGAGTGTCACCCTGTGACTTTGAGGTCACAGTTTCGATTCCTACCAACTATGATTCGTGAGACTTATAGAAATTTAATAGAATGGTCACGGGTTCAATTCCTCCTAAGTGATGCATCACAACATGTCAATTTTTAAATCTGTCTCTAATTTAGTCGATTTAGAGACGGATTTGGTCCGTCGCTAAAAGCTCTTTTTTTTGTAGTGAACATGGACACATATTTGTTACACTTGGACACATATTTTTAAACATGGACACATATGTTAAACTTGGACACATATTTGTTACACCTAGACGTATATTTTTAAACATGGACACATATTGTTAAACCTGTACACATATTTGTTAAACCTGGACAAAAAACTCATTAACTTGGACAACAACTCATCAACCTGGACACCTGTAACACTAACATGGACAACTTTTAACACTAACCTGGAAAAAAAAAACCTCGACCAAAAAAATATACCTGGACAAAATCAAAACAAACCTGGACCAAATAAAAAAAAAACCTGGACAAAGAACAAAACAAACCTGGACCAAATAAAAGATCAATACAAAATTATAACTGACTTGGAAAAAATTACAGTTCACCTAGCTAAATTTTTATTGACCAGAAATAAAATAACAACTGACCTGGATAAAAAAATTATTGACCAGAACAAAATTACAACTGACCTGGATAAAATTGCAAATGACTTGAGAAAACCTGGAATAAAAGTAACAACGTACCTGGACAAAAAAACCATTCTAACTGGACATAAATTATATCTAACCTCATTCATCTCATCTTTTTAGCCATTTCTACCTGGACAAAAAACCATTTATATCTTCCCCAAATATATCACACTTTTCCAGGTCATCCACAATATGCTGCTTATTTGGTGACATATTTTCTTCCCCATTTCTACCTCATCTCATCTTCAAGCTTGTACTTGAAGCTTTAATCGATTATCTTATCTTCTCACTTGTAGAGAAAATGCCAAAAAAAAAACACAAAACTTTGCAATCTTCTCTGTAGTCACCATAACTGTAACGACCCTGATTTTATAGGTATTTCTGCCGGATGTTTATATGTATTTATGTGTTGCTATGTATGGTTCAAATCTATTTTTGAAATATTTATTTTATTTTATGTGAATAATTTCGATTTAATTCGAAATATTTTATTTTGGTTAGTTATTATTTATTTTTATTATTATTTAATTAATTAGAATTTTATTATTTAATTTTCTAATTAGTTATTTAATATTTTGGGCTAAATTGAATTAAGCATGGTTAATCATGCAATTTTTGATAAATTAGCCCAATTAATCACGAAAGCCCAAATTTGGCCCATTTCCCTTGCTTGGCCGGTTTTTCCTTGAGTACATGGTAAGGATTTGCCACTTGCCTCATGTTCACATCTTAACTAACCTCTATATATAGGAGAGTTAGTGAGGCTTAATGATCCTTTTGCCATTTAATCACCCTTGTCATCAAAAGTTTAAGACACAAACTCCCTCCATTTGCTCCCATTCCACACGCCATTTTTGGCTCTTCCAAATCAACCATTTGTTCATCATCTTTTCAATACCCAAACTTAAAGATTCAACTTCCATTGATCTTTAAGTATCTAAACACAAACTAAACCACATAAGTTGCATTCAAGATCGCTAGTTCGGGTGTGGTTTGGGCCTTGTTCGAGTGAGTTGACCGTGTTGCTCGTGTGGTGTTCGTGGGGTGGCCGTGTGGGTCGCGTGGTGAAGGACCGTGCAGTGGGCAGCCGTGCACAGTGGTGTTCGTGGTCTGGCCGTGCGGTGGTGCAAGTGTGTGCAAGCCTTGGTGGTACCGTGCAAGCCGTGTGTGTGTGCCGTGTGGAAGCCGTGGGTACACCGTGTGATAGGGCCGTGTGTTTTAGTTTCCGGGCAGCGAGTTTTTTAGTGTTTATCTTGTTGATCTTCATCAAGGTAACATACTTTCTCAACTTAATTGGTGTACTATGTTTCATAGTATAGATTAAATGAAAAAGATTAGTTTATATGAAGTCTTGATCATGTTTTTATGTATGGATTACAATCTGATTTTTAAGTGGTTATATGATGATTTTATGTTTGATTAAGATGATTTTATGATTGATTATGTTAGTAATAAGTTCGTGTTAATCATGTTCAAGTTTGGTGAATTTTGGATACTAGAAAGTTGATGATTTCATGTGTTAGAATTGGAAGTATGCGTGTGGTTTATGTATGTATGGATGAGTTCTTGAATCTTGATTGAGTTCTTGATTGAAGATCTTGAATCTTGGATGAGTTCTTGATGAGTTCTTTGAATTCTTGATGAGTTCTTTAAGAGTCTTTATGAGTTCTTGATTGAGTCTTTAAGGTTAAAGAAAGTTAAAGAAAAGGTTAAAGAAAGTTATAAGATGTTGTAAGATATTTGGTTTACATGTTATTTTCTTAAGTCAAGGCGTAAGATGCAACTTAAGAAGTAACTAAGAATGTAAACTTCGGATTAAAGAGTTAAAGATTAGCTTGATTTCGTTACTAGACGCCTAATTCGTAGAGTAAGATTCTATGTTTTTGGGTTAAGACGTTGCCTCTATCCTAACCGCGGTATTGGGATAGTGATTACCACTATGTCGTCTTTGACATGGATTTCCAGTAAGATTGGTTTCATAGGGTTGGGAGTAAGATTCTCAATCCTGGCATAGTTGGAAAGTTCGTTCGCGTAAGATGTGTTCGTACGTGCGTAGTCCGGTCTAGTATGCGAATGATTGCGCCAAAGATAAGATTGGTTGAGTTAGTCAAGTCAAACATGTATTTGTATGATTTCGCATGATTCGATGTTATGATTTGGATGTTTGGTTTATGCTATGTTCTTGTGTATTCCCGTTAGGGTGAGACAGTTATGTTACTCGCCACTGACGGTGGACTGTTGTTTACTTTTTCAGGTAATTCCGATGATGAGGTTCTTGCTTAGCTTTGGGTTGGGCGAGCGCCGATATAGTTACATAGTTGTACTTCTGTTGTTATTCTATGATTTTAGTTAGTATTAGACTTTAGTAGTGATTCTTGTTTACTTTTGCTATAACTCTGACATGTGATTAGAGTTACGTTTATTAGTAGTAGTAATTGACTTTTGGATTAGTAATGTACAAACTTGTGGGTATTTGTACTTTTGGGTTATAGTAATAATATTTTGAGGTTTTGTTTTATTTTTTTTAAGTGTTTTAGTTTGTTAGTTCTGGCTATTCGACTCGTCGGTTTCTTCCGCGCCGGTTTTAGCGAGTCGGGTCGTCACAATAACCATACAACAGTGTTACTTCAGTCAATGATGATGAGCAGTCTTCTCCGTAGAAGTCGTTAATGGCGATGAACAACGATGAAGAGAGAGATGTTATTTTCTTTTCTTATCTATATTATACAATACCCAACTCATTCCTTTCCATAAACTCACCAACCTTGGACTTTGCTCCTACTCCTCTGTCTTCATCCAGGTTTTTCATCTTGGTTTTTGTACCTGGAAAAAGAATGAACTCCCCGTTGATGGAATCAAATTGATGTTTGAAGTATATTTTGTTAAACATGTTTGAAATATCAAATCAATTTGATGGAATCATATTGATGATGATGATGAGATAATCATGAGACTAATTCAGTAATTCTCATGAGGAGATCAAATAATTTTATAGTTACAATTCTCGCCATTTACAAGAGGTGAAGGAGGAAGAAAGAGTTGATTGGTAATGGTTGGTCAATGATTGCTTGCAACGGTATATGTAATTATCTATGGAAGTGGGAGTTCTTCTTTGATGCCTATGAATAATGGCTTAGGAGGCTTAGGAGAGAGGAATTGGATCAGCCCGTCTGACAGTAACATTGGGTCAGACGGTCTGACCCAATACTTTCTCTTTATTATGTGTGTTTAAGATTGATTTTTCACAAAGTTTCGGAGTTTTTTAGAGAGAGAGAATGTGTAGTAGAGAGAGGAGGAGAAGTCAGGGTCAGAACGTGTTCAAAAGGTTGGGTGAAATGTCGTATTTATAGGCCAGAAGGAGCAAAAAACGACCCGGGACGACACTAGACCTGCGCCTAGACGCGGGTCTTGTAACATGACCCTTTAACTTTTTATTAAACAGGGTTGTTGTTAGAAGTGTCATTATATAATAGGGTTGTATAGCTAGGAAGCACGGACACACCTCCAACCTGTCGTACCTCGCGTCCGATACCGACACACGTTGGACATACGTACCCACACTAAACTAATTAATGAAGCTTACTCAAGTACCCGAGTTATTTTTCTCGCTTTAATTGTTTATGTTTTTTAGGTTTTGAATAATTTATATAGTTATTAACCATATTATCATCACCAAATTTGATATTTACCTCAGTGTTTTATTGAAAATATATATGTTGAAATTTATAGGTTTTCTTATTGTTTTCTTTAACGTACTCGTATCCTCAATTTTTTCAGTGACGTATTCTCGTACCCATTTTATGTCCGTACCCGTACCAGTATTCGTTTTAGTGCAACCTAGTTGTATAGGGTTGTTATAGGGTATTTGGTCAAATATTATTGGGTATAATTTTTTAAAGGTTTTGGGTCAAAATTTTAACCCCTCTCTCTCTCTCCTGCTTCAACATTTCACAGTATTCATTTTTTTACCCCTCTCCTCCTTCAACCTTTCTCCAGTTCAACCTTTCTCCTTCAACCTTTCACGTCACTATTTTTTTTTTCTCCTCAAGTTTTCATCTTCAAATTTCCACTTAAGATAACAATTAATAACCATCTTGAAATTGTTAAACTAATTTACTTTATTTATTTTTTTATTTTGTTTTAACGATATACTAGAGTCAATGAATGATATTAATTTAGCAACTCATGATGATAGATTTACAGAGGAAGTTGCATTAATTTTTATTCAAGATATAATACATAGTACAAAATATATTGTAAACCTGACCCGCTAATGATCCGCTTTAGCTTAAAGTTAGCTCTAACCCGACCCTGGACCGCTAGACCCTGACCCTGACACTAACCCGCTAATAAGTGACCCGCATTCGACCTATCCCACAATTGACCCTCCTTGACCCGTCCCGACCCACCCAATAACCAGGTCTAGTTTCAATGGAGGTTGAATGCTTCAATGGAGTTTAATTTGGATCTACATTGGGTGTTGGGGATGAAAATTGAGGGCATATGATTTTAATCACCTTGGAGATTAATTAGTTGAAGCTTCAATGGAGATTGGGGATAGAGTTTAAGTTAAAGCTTCAATGGGGTTGGGGTTGAATATGGGAGGGTTGAAGAATGGTCGAGGATGATAATGTTTTGAGATGAATTAATCTGTTTTTTTAAGTTTAATGAAATCAATTGAATTCTTGAATAATTTCTAATTTAAAGTAATTAAAAAATGGCGTGTAAAGTCAAACAATGGAGGAAAAATAGAACAGAATCATTGCAAATTAGTATTAGGAATATAGTAAGAGTATTTAATACAAGACTAGGAAGGCACATTATTTATACTAAAACCAACTAAACCTCCTAAGCCCTCTATGCCAGCTAAGACAACCAACAAATAAAACTAATACAATAATAATAACAAACTTACTAACAAACATACTAACTAATTCTAACAAACTAACAAACTCTAATACCCCCCTCAAGTTGGAGATGGATTACTAGTAGACAAATCCAACTTGGACTTAAAAAATTGAATTGAGGAGTAGGGAGTGTCTTAGTAAGCAGATCAGCTAGCTGCTGATCAGTTGGCAAATAGGAAAGTTGAATGAGGCCTTCAAGAATCTTGTCTCTAGTGAAGTGACAATCAATCTCAATATGTTTCGTTCATTCATGAAACACAGGGTTACGAGCTATGTGTAATGCTGATTGATTATCACAATGCAAAGTTACTGGCTTCAAGTTGCTAATGCCAAGTTCTTCTAGCAAACGAAGTAGACAAGTGACTTCAGAAGCAACTGAGGCCATTGCTCTATATTCTACTTCTGAAGAGGATCTTGATATTGTTGTTTGTTTCTTTGATTTCCAAGATATAGGGGACTTCCCAAAAAGCACAATGTAGCCAGTTACTGACCTTCTAGTATCTGGACATGAGGCCCAATCAGAGTCTGAATAAGCTTGCAAGGTAATGTGGTCTGTAGCCTTGAGTAATATTCCTTGTCCTGTTGTATCTCTTAAGAAAGCCAAGGTGTGCTGTAAAGCTTAAAGATGTGGTATCCTGCATATATTGAGACAAGTATTGTACTGCAAATGCCAGGTCTGGCCTAGTATTGCATAAAAAATTAAGTTTCCCTACAAAAGATCTGTAAATGTTAGGCTGAGAATAAAGTTCTCCATCAGTAGCATTGAGTTTCATATGCAAAGGCAGAGGAGTAGTAGCCTTGTGAGGTAAAGTGAGGGGGCAATTATGCAATAAATCTTTTGTGTATTTATTTTGTGAAAGAATTATTCCTTGTTTTGTATGAGTGATTTCCATCCCCAAGAAATAGCTTAAAAAACCCAAATCTTTTATGCTAAACTTTTTATGCAAATGTGCCTTTAGTGAATTAATTACCTCCAAATTTGTTCCAGTAAGTAAAATATCATCTACATATATGGCTGCCACTGTGAAATCTGTTCCAGATTTGTTAATAAACAAGCTATGATCATTTTTAGATTGTTGAAAACCTTGGGTTTGTAATTCATGTTGTAGTTTAAAAAACCATTGTCTTGATACCTGTTTTAGGCCATATATTGATTTATTTAATTTGCAAACTTTATTATGTGGGTTAGGTATACCTTGTGGTACCTTCATGTAAACCTCTTCATACAAGTCTCCATGGAGGAAGGCATTGTTCACATCTAATTGGAACAATGGCCAAGATTTGTAAGCTGCTACTACCATTATGCACCTTATTGTAGTCATTTTGATCACAGGGGGGAAATGTTTCATCAAAATCAATCCCGTATTTTTTATTATAACCTTGAGCAACAAGTCTTGCCTTATATCTTTCTATGTTCCCATCTGAATTAAGTTTAACCTTATACACCCATTTACAACATATGGCTTTCTTTCCTGCAGGCAAATCTGTCAAAGTCCATGTATTAGTTTCTTGTAAGTCTTTTATTTCTTTTGTCATTGCATCTTGCCATTCTGGTCTAGTAGAAGCCTCAATGAAGCAGCTAGGTTCTGTGATATGGTTATGTTCAGGCAATATAGCAGTCATGGAAGTACATGCTACAAAATTACACCAATGTTCTGTATTTATAGTATTACACTGATAGTCCTTTAAATAGGCTGGGGGTCTTTTTGTTCTCTCTGGTCTGTTGTAGGGTGTGGATGTTTGTGTGTTATAAGGTTCTTCTGTTTGCAAATGGTCTGTATGTGTATGAGGTGCTGTTGTGTGATCAGAAAGAACAAAAGAGGATGGCAATGAGGGTTCTGTTTGTGTTGTTTGATAAGGGAATATGTCATCCCAATAAGTAGGGGCATTGGTAGTCACAGTTGGTAGGTAGATTTCTTGTGACAGTTTAATGTCATAGTTTGGGTTCTTGGCATGAAAAGGGAAATGAAATTCATGAAAATTAACATCTCTAGTAACAAAAGTTTTATATGTTGATAAGTCTAAAATTTTGTATCCTTTTTGAGTGGTGGAATAACCTATAAAGGCAGAGGGTCTTGCTCTAGGGTCTAGCTTAGTTCTTCCTTGCTTGAGTGTTGAAGCAAAACACAAACATCCAAAGGCTCTTAGATTTGACAATGAAGGACTTACTGTGTATAGTTTTTCATAAGGAGTTATATTGTTCAAGATTATGAGGGGCATTCTATTGATTAAATAGGCTGCACACAAGACACTTTCCCCCCAAAATTGAATTGGCAAATTTGATTGTATGCATAATGCTCTAGTTACCTCTAATAAATGTCTATGTTTTCTTTCCACAACACCATTTTGTTGTGGTGTTTCTCTACAACTTGTTTGATTTATAATTCCATGTTTTTGAAATAACAACTTCATATCTCCTTCAGTTAAATCAAGAGCATTATCATACCTTACTACTTTTATTTTGGCTCCAAATTGTGTTGCTACATAAGAAATGAAATTAGTGAAAACTAATACAGAATCAGATTTATATTTAAGCAAATGTATCCAAATAAATCTAGTGTAATCATCAACTATAGTGAGGAAAAAAGTACAACCAGATTGAGTCCTTGTTTTGCATGGTCCCCATACATCTATATGTAATAGTTCAAAAGCATTATTACTCTTAATAGAGCTAGAAGTAAAACTAAGTCTTGTTTGTCTAGCTGCAGGACAAACTTGACATATATTGTGTTTTATGCAACTATTTACATCAGTAGAAAATGGTAAATGCTTAAATTGTGAAAAAGATAGGTGTCCTAATCTCATATGCCATAGTTTTGCACTCTCAGTCACAGAAGTAAGACAAAGCTTATTAGTACTTAGAACATTAGAAGACCAAGCATTACCAGCAACATAGAGTCCATTCTTTTGCTTACCAAGTTGAATAAGTGGCCCTTTCTACATATGGCCCTGAACAGTACACTGAGAATTATCAAAAGAAGTAGTGCAATTCAAATCTTGACACAATTTGCTTATAGAAATTAAATTAAATTGAAATTCTGGGATATGTAAAACATTATGAAGAATTAAATCTGAATTAAGAGGGACTGAGCCAATGTGAGATACCATAAGATTTCTACCATCAGGTATAGTAATAGTAGTTTTTGAATCAAGAATTGGATAATAATTTGTAAATAAATCAAGATTTGCACATATGTGATTAGAGGCTCCACTGTCTAATATCCATTGTGTTGATAAGCAATTAAACAAACAAAATTTACCTACTAAATGAGCCTGAGAGTCTGAATCAGAATGTGTACCAGTACCTTGCTGCTGTGTGGTGATTTGATTTTTGTTTATGTAATGCATCAAAGAATTAAGTTGCTCAGTTGTAAAACCTGGCACCTGAATATCTTCCTGCTTCATGATTGATTCCTCACTTGTATCATGTTGAACTGTAGTGGCTGCTATTTTACTCATTTGTGTCCCTTTGAACCCAGGGGGAAAACCATGGACCTTGAAGCATCTTTCATAACTATGTCCAGCTATCTTGCAATGTGTACAATAGTAGTTTGATCCAGGCCTTTTGAATCCAGTAGAGTTGACAGGATGTGCATTTCCATGCCATGTGTTTTGTCTTTGTGGTGGATTATAGATCACAGGTCTAGAATATCTTGAAGGCTCATTTCTGTTCCATGTATTATGTCTTGGTGGCTCAGCATTTGATCTTCTATCTGCTATGAAAGCCATTGATTCCATTGCACTAGAATCTTGGGTTGTTTCCTTATGTGTCTCTTCTTCAGAAAAGAATCTATAAGCCTCAGAGCATTTTGGAAATGGTTTCATCATTAAGACATTTCCTCTTATTGTTGCAAAATGTGCATTCAGTTTCATCATAAACTTCACTACTCTATGTGATTGTTCCCTTTCTATAATTGTTTTAGTAAGATTACATGTGCACTTTCCACAAGTGCAATACGGTAGTGGATCAGCATCATCCAAGCTGTCCCAAATAGTCTTAATGGCTGTATAAAATTCTGCTACTGTCATTGTTCCTTGAGATAATTCATTTAATTTCTTCTCAAGATTAAAAACTTGTGTCATAGAGGCAGAACCAAAACGATCAGACAAATCATTCCAAATTTCACTTGTTGTCCTAAAAGATAATACACTCTTTGCAATTTTTGGATCAAGATTGTAAAGAAGCCAAGACTTTACCAGATTAGTGCACCTTTCCCAAGCTTCATGTTCTGAAGTGTCCTCTGCAGGTTCTGCTATTGTGCCAGTCACAAACCCTGACTTATTCTTGGCTGATAATGTGATGATCATGGACTTCTTCCAATCACCAAAGTTTTCTCCATTGAATTTGAAAGAAACTAATTGCATTGCATTAGCATCTGAGGGATGTATATAATACTTGTTGTTTGGATCTTGGTTTAATGACACAATGATTTTGTTATCTTCATTTCGAATGAGGTGATGATTATCATCCTGAACTGCTGCCATGATGAAAATTTGAGATGAATTTGAAAAGAAATCAGAGGATGAGTATGAACTGAGAAGGAATGATGAATTTGTTCAGAGAAAAAAAAAATCAGAGGATGAATGAATATGTTCAGAATGAATTCAGTGCTTCGAATTTTGAGGAGAAAATTCTGGAGAAAAAAAAAACGAATGATGTTTTAGCTAGGCTCTGATACCATCAAACAATGGAGGAAAAATAGAACAGAATCATTGCAAATTAGTATTAGGAATATAGTAAGAGTATTTAATACAAGACTAGGAAGGCACATTATTATAAAGATTAAATCCCTTAAAAAAAAATTAATTTACTTTTTAAATTACCAAAATATAAAATTAATTTTGGTAAATACAAACATAAGTAAAATAAATTAATTGAATTAATATTACGATAAAATAATTTTAAAAGGTTTATTTTTATTAAAAATAAAAGTCAAATCAAATCAACAAGAGGAAGGTCTAGATTTTTTTTGACTTCGATGGTCATTTTTTCCATGACCATACAAGAATTTTCAATGTCTGGGGCTTAAGCTTGGACAATTGTTTGATTGTCTTCGGTTTGCTAGGTGTATTAGACGAGTTGAATTTTTTATTATTATTATTATTTTGATATATATTTGGGTTTAATATATTATTCTCTGCTCAGTTACAATGGGATTTGTTATTAGAAATTTTGTTTGCCTAATTTTAATATTCATGATTTGAGTATCTTAATTAGGATTTATGGTGTTGTATTTTTTTCTTGATTAAGTTATTGGTAGTAATCATAGTATCATGTTAGAGATTATGTTTCGCAATTCATATGTCAAGTGTTGTTGCCTTCCGATGTATATATGTCAAAATTTGATCTAATAATATTGTGGTCACTTTGTTAATCAAATTTTAGATAACTTTTAGTATTAAATTTATTTCAATCTAAATGAAGCATTACTTTTAGTTTTGGGAAAGATTATATGTAATTCTTATTTAGATGATTTCGGACTTTTTGATAAATGTAAGTTATATATGCTTTATTTTAGGTGTAATTATTTTAGATGAATTTTGGATAAGAATAATAATAATAATAATAATAATAATAATAATAATAATAATAATAATAATAATTATTATTATTATTATTATTATTATTATTATATAATTTTTTTTACTTGATAAACTTTTCAATATTTTGAGTTTATGAATTATTATTATTATTATTATTATTTTTTTGGATAAGGTGATACTATTTTTTTCCAAGTATTTGGCTAATTTTATCATTTAATCATCACGGATATGGGTTTGGTTATTTTCTTTTTATGCTCGAGTGGTCATTGATGAATTAGTTATGGTAGCTCCTACTCAGTAGGCTAAGTGAGGGTATTGTTGTCGTACCAGCTGTGGTATCTATCTGTTGGAAGTCTAGCCAAGCTTAGACATAGCTCTTTGGTATTGAGGGCTATTACTCTATTAGTGGTGGTATCTATCCACTAAGCAGTACTAGGGAAGTAGCGGTGGTATCTATCCGCTAAGAGCATAGATCATACTAAGTTGTTGGTTACTGTTTATCTCGATGCATAATTATTTTTATTGTAAATAAAGATTTATTTATTTACTCACTTAAATATATAACTATTAAGCGTACAAACCTTTTCTTATTATCACCTCATACTCCCTCCGTTTTTTTTAGTTTACTCACTTGAGTTTTTATCAACACCAAGAAATCATGGGGAGTTGGAGAAAAAGAATAAATGGTGATTAAAAGTTGTATAAAAAGTAAGAGAGATAGTATGAAAAAGAGGGTAATATTATTGAAGTTAGTCAAAAGTATGAGAGTGGATATAGGAAATGCACTTGGAAATTGTAAATTAATAAATGTAGAAGAATAAATATAAGAAGTGAGTAAATTAAAAAAAAAACATCCCAAAAAGGAAAGTGAGTAAATAAAAAAACGGACGGAGTATTATGTAAAGTTTTTCTTTTTATAGGTTTATGGTTTTATAAGTTCATCTTGTCTCTTGCTGCATTTTTTGAAATTAGCTCTAGCTTTTTCCATAATTGGTTAACCAGTAATTTTTATGATTGTTCTGATTTAATATAAAAATCTCTAGGTTAGGGCGACGTTGGAACCCAGGTATGTTCGATGTGTATCAATTATTACATGGCATGGTTGTTTAGTTAAATTCTCTGTTTGATGACTAAATGCAATATTTTGTTCATTGACTGGTTGACGCCTATCAAATGTTCTGATGAATATCTATGTTATGCGTACTTCTCTGTTTAGTAGGGAACTATTATTTGTTCCCCACTAACCGTGGAAATTTAAATGTTGCAGATAAGCAGACTGAATAATCTAGATTGGCGGGAAGGAGTGAGGCATATTAGGAACCTATTTTATGAGTTCTTTTTTCCTTAGTTGTTCTTGTCTAGTTTTCCTTCCCTAACTTGTATTTATCCCTTATATAGTTATACTAGCCCATTTCCCTTTAAAGTTCAGCTTGTTGGTTTTTTTTTCTCTGTTCCTTTTGGTTTGATGCTTTAGGTTAATTCCGGTCTTTGGTTGTCTGATTGTCTCCTTTTGAGTTCAAACAAAAAAAAAAAAGTTTCCTCTAAGGAAAGACTCTTTAATTATCCTAAAGCAGGCACAATGACGAGTTGTCTAGATGTTATCTCCGCTAACATTATCTCCCTATTAGACGGGTCGTTACAATGGATCGATAGAAGGTGCATACCAAAAAATGGATTTAATGAAACTAGACTATTTAGAATGTGTACCATTAGAAAAAAAAACCAACGGGAAACAAAATGGGATATATAGTATACAATAACCAATGGATCAATCTGAAGAAAATAATTTTATAAATAATCAGGTAATTAAGGGTGGGTTTAATTCATCTGAAATTTTCTAATTTGATTTGATGTGGTCTAATCTGATCTGAAAATGTCTGATCTGGTTTGAATTTTTTTTATTTGATCTGATCTGAATTTTTTTATTGTAGTTATTATTATTATTATAAATTTTCTGATCTAGTCTAAACTTTTGTGATTTGATCTAAATTTTTTTGAACTGGTCTGATCTGAATTTCTGAAAATAAGCACATGAGTGCTGGTGTGTTTGATTCAACTTATCTAAGCACTCTAATGCTTATTTAGAAAAAGTTCAGATCAAATAAAAAAATTCAAATCAAATTAGAAAAGTTATAACTATAAAATTAAGTACAATAACAAAAATTCAGATTAGATTCGAAAAATTCAAATCAGATTAGATAATAAAATTAGGTTTATACAAACAAATGGGTTCATAAAAGACTAGACGATTTAGAATGTGTACCATAAGAAAAAAAATCCAACTTGAAACAAAATGGGATACATAATAGACACTAAAGAGATAAGAGAGGAAGGCCCCGTTCTTTAGAACATCTATTGACTTAATTTAATTTCATTTCATTTAAGTTCAGTTAATTTAATTTAAATTAATTTAATTTAATTTAAGTTCATTTTATTATTATTATTAGTTTCGGGCATCGTTTTTCCGCTCGACACTTTTCGACGACGGTTTTCGAACTGACACTTCCGGCGTTGATTATTCGGCCGACTTTTTCGGCGACAATTTTCGGGACGAGTTTTTCGGCGACTGTTTTTGGGACGACTTTTCCGATGACGGTTTTCAGACTGATTTTTCCAACGGTGATTATTCGGCCGAGTTTTTCGGCGACGATTTTCGGGACGACTGTTTTCGGACTGATTTTTCGGCGGTAATTATTCGGCCGACTTTTCCGGTGACGGTTTTTCGGGACGACTTTTTCGACGACGGTTTTCGGATTGATTTTCCGGCGGTGATTATTCGGCCAACTTTTCCGGCGACGATTTTCAGGCCGAGTTTTTCGACTACGATTTTCGGGACGACTTTTCCGACGACAATTTTTGGACTGATTTTTCGGTGTTGATTATTCGGCCGACTTTTCCGACATCGATTTTTGGTTTTCGGCGACGATTTTTTGGGACGACTTTTCCGACGACGATTTTCGAACTGATTTTCCGACGGTGATTATTCGGCTGACTTTTCCGGCGACGATTTTCAGGCCGAGTTTTTCGGCGACGATTTTCAGATTGACTTTTCCGGCGGTGATTATTCGGTCGACTTTTCCGGCAATGATTTTCCGGCCGAGTTTTTCCGCGACGATTTTCGGGGTGACTTTTCCGGCGACGATTTTCAGGCCGAGTTTTTCAGCGACGATTTTCGGGATGACTTTTCCGGCGACAGTTTTCGGAATGACTTTTCCGGCGATGATTATTCGGCCGAGTTTTTCGGCGACGATTTTCTGGCGGTGAAAATGAAGGTTTTAGGGTTTACTTTGAAATATAAATAAAATCAAAAAAATCAAAAAATAAAAATAAAAAATGAAAAATTAAAATGAAAATGAAAATGAAAATAAAAATAAAAATAAAAAATAAAAAATAAAAAATAAAAAATAAAAAATAAAAATAAAAATATAAATATAAATATAAATATAAATATAAATATAAATATAAATATAAATATAAATATAAATATAAATATAAATATAAATATAAATATAAATATAAATATAAATATAAATATAAATATAAATATAAATATAAATATAAATATAAATATAAATATAAATATAAATATAAATATAAATATAAATATAAATATAAATATAAATATAAATATAAATATAAATATAAATATAAATATAAATATAAATATAAATATAAATATAAATATAAATATAAATATAAATATAAATATAAATATAAATATAAATATAAATATAAATATAAATATAAATATAAATATAAATATAAATATAAATATAAATATAAATATAAATATAAATATAAATATAAATATAAATATAAATATAAATATAAATATAAATATAAATATAAATATAAATATAAATATAAATATAAATAAAATTCAAATCAGATTAGATCAGATCAGATCAGTTTAGATTAGATCAGACAAATTCAAATCAGATCAAATCAGTTCAGATTAGATCAGATCAGATCAGACCAGATAAGTCCTAAAGAACCCGACGGTGATTATTCAGTCGACTTTTTCAGTGACGGTTTGGTCAACATATGTTTTGATGACTTCTTCTAGCATAGTATGAAATGAAGTCTGGTCACTGAAATAGTCGACTGAATAATCACCGTCGGGTTCTTTAGGACTTATCTGGTCTGATCTGATCTGATCTAATCTGAACTGATTTGAATTTGTCTGATCTAATCTAAACTGATCTGATCTAATCTGATTTGAATTATTTTTATTTTTATTTTAATTTTAATTTTATTTTGATTTTGATTTTGATTTTGATTTTGATTTTGATTTTGATTTTGATTTTGATTTTGATTTTGATTTTGATTTTGATTTTGATTTTGATTTTGATTTTGATTTTGATTTTGATTTTCATTTTGATTTTCATTTTGATTTTGATTTTGATTTTGATTTTGATTTTGATTTTGATTTTGATTTTGATTTTGATTTTGATTTTGATTTTGATTTTTATTTTTATTTTTATTTTTATTTTTATTTTTATTTTTATTTTTATTTTTATTTTTATTTTTATTTTTATTTTTATTTTTATTTTTATTTTTATTTTTATTTTTATTTTTATTTTTATTTTTATTTTTATTTTTATTTTTATTTTTATTTTTATTTTTATTTTTATTTTTATTTTTATTTTTATTTTTATTTTTATTTTTATTTTTATTTTTATAATTGTAATACTTATTTTTTTATGAGAAATGTAATACATGATTATATTTATTAAAATAATAATAATTATTATTATTAATAATAACTAATATAATTATTATTATTATTATAATTATTATTATGATAGCCCATTTCATTTCATCTCTTCATTCAATCTCACTCCAAAACTTCAAATAATAATATTAATACTAATAATAATACTACTACTACTAATAATAATAATAGTAATAATCACCGCCGAAAATTTAAACCAAACCGTCACTGAAAAAGTCGACCGAATAATCACCGCCGGAAAAGTCATTCCGAAAACCGTCGCCAAAAAACTCGGCCTGAAAACCGTCGCTGGAAAAGTTGGCCGAATGATCATCGTCGGAAAAGTCAGTCCGAAAACCGTCGCTGAAAAACTCGGCCTGAAAATCATCGCCGAAAAAGTCGGCCGAATAATCATCGGCGAAAAATTCAGTCCGAAAACCGTCGTTGGAAAAGTCATCCCGAAAACCAATCGTCATCGGAAAAGTCGGCCGAATAATCACCACCGAAAAAGTCAGTCCGAAAACCGTTGTCGAAAAAGTCAGTCCGAAAACCGTTGTCGAAAAAGTCGTCCCGAAAATCGTCATCGAAAAACTCGGCTTGAAAATCGTCGGCGGAAAAGTCGGCCGAATAATCACCGCCGGAAAAGTCAGTCCGAAAACCGTCGTCGGAAAATGTCGAGCAGAAAAACGATGTTCGAAATTATTAATAATAATAATAATAATAATAAATAATAATAATAATAATAATAAAAAATAATAATAATAATAATAATAATAATAATAATAATAATAATAATAATAATAATAATAATAATAATAATAATAATAATAATAATAAAGAGTAATAATGTCTGATCTGATCTGGTCTAATCTGATTTGAGTTTGTCTAATCTGATCTGTTCTTATCTGATTACTATAGCTTTTAAGTCCAAAAGAACAGGGCCTAAGGTGGAAAAGAAAGTAGGGGGTGGGGATGTCAAAAATGTTATATGTGGAGCAGTTGAGAAATTAGGGACTGACATGCTAATGATGGGAAGCCATGGTTATGGTCTTATGGATTTCTCAAAAGTTAATACTCCTTGCCTTTGGTATTGTTCTTACATAATAATTCTTCTGTACACATATATTGTTTGATATAAAAAGAAATGAGTATTAAATTGAGTAGAAAAATAATGTTTATAAATTAGAGAAAATTTCTTCTGATGCAAGACCCAAAGGAAAGATGCTATCTTTGAGGAACTCTAAACAGCAGTCAGAGAAATGGTTATTAATTAAGACTTGATTCATTCACTTGTCTTGCTGGGTTGGGTTTTATTATTCTTGAAAGGGCAAAAAGCTCTTCCCCAACATGTATGGCCTCAGTACTTCTGGAATTTCAACACCGTCTTCCTTCTGGTAGTTCTCCAAAATACAGCACAGCGTTCTTTGAGCTGCGGTTAGAGTACAATTCAGCATATGGACATATTGCTTTGTTTGTTCATTGCTCTGCCACCAAACAAAACAAACCAAATCAGATTAGAATATCCAAAATGTTAGGATACGTAATCCGGGTCCGATCCAAAATTTTTCGGATATCCGAAACTTTGAAAACCATATCAGGTATCTGAAATTGCGGAATAAATCATTTTGAATAGCCCTAGCTATGACATTATCATTATCATTATCATTATTATTCCGAGAAACACAGCTGAGAATCCTATGCTAACATATATACCTTTTTCTGGCCATAACGAGTTTCTAATTTTCTCGACTGGTAGTCAGTACAGTTTGAGCATGATACTAACTCTCTAAAAGTATTTGATGCAGGAAACCAGGCTTCCAAATCATACTTCTTTGCAGCAGCTGCATTCATGGCACCTGAAACTACCGCCACTATCTGATAGGGGAGACCCAGCTGCAACAATGCCAGTATAGTACTTGCTGATTTAGCATTGTGAAAATAAGTCCAAAAAAAACTTTAACAGTATAGTATAGTATAGTATAGTATACCGTCTGGTAAAACTCTTCTGAGTTTTTCAACATCTCCTCAAGCATTTCCCATGAATCGCTCCCATTAGGGCTGGTTATACAAAATTGTTCAACTTTTTCAAATTGATGAGTTCGGAAAATTCCAAGAGTATCCTTTCCGTGAGAACCAGCCTCTTTTCGGAAGCACGATGAGAATCCAACATATCTAGCATGCATGATTTGCAGATACACACAGATAAGAACAGGATATAAATAAATATTTACATTCTTGAAAACTCAACAAAATAAAGATTGCACCTTATTGGTAATTGCGAAGGATGAATCCAACCGTCCAAATGACGAGCACAAAGTGGCTGCTCAGCAGTGGCAATAAGATATTTGTCATCACCCCCGCCTGTAACCTATTGTAATACTTAGTGTGTCAATAGAAGACATTCAATTGATTAATCTCTAAACCTCAAAGTGAGATAAATGAAAGCAAAAATGTTTCCATGCTCATCACTGCACAGACCAAAGGTAACAAAGTTGAAAAAGCATCTATCCAGCAACAGTTCGTAATATCATCGAAGAAGCTAAGGCATAGATGGCACCATGACACCAACATATGTTTTGATGACTTCTTCTAGCATAGTATGAAATGAAGTCATACAAGAATGAAAAATCAGTTATGCCATTTCTCAAAGTTTTTACCTTGTAAAGTTCTTCATCGAACTCAGCTAACTGAGCGCATTTTGCCATGACATTTTGATGCATGAAGTATGGTGTCATTATTTGCTTATATCCCTTTGATGCTAGAAAAGCAATGCCATAATGTATCAAACCTAGTACAAGAGACACCCCATCTCCTATCATGTAGTAACCTCTGCCACCAGCAACATTGGATCCTGCAGATGTCATATTTTTAGCACGCTAAGCACAACCCGGTAAGAAGTGAAAGATGAAATTATACAGGACAAGGTAAAGCCCAAACTGCTGAAAACATACTTGGTTTTCAAATAGTCTATTTGTCGGACAAAATGGTTCAAACTTCAAAGTAGGACAGACATATATGTCATGGAAAAGGAGTGACATACTGGAAGGACACTTCCCTATAGACTACTTTGACTGATGATTATATAGCATTTTACATTGAATTCCGCAATAATGCAACTGCAATTGAACAAATTTTTATAGAGGAATGCAAGGCTCACTCTTAACTTTCACTCTCAATATATATAAATGAGTATAAATTGAAATTGAAAGAAAGTGGGCTCTTTTAATTTATTTTTTTCATTACTTAACTTACGCTTCTCGATTGTATGTTGAGAGTGAAAGAAATGAGACTGAGTCTAGCATTTCACATTTTTATATCCCAATTTTCACAAACAAAGAATAGAAACCATAACTTCAAACAGGGAAAAAAAAAAAACACTTATCGGCAAACCATCTGCAGGCTTTCATACCATTCTCTGAATCTACTATCCCAAGAAGCTCGACAAGCTGAACATGAGTTTTTAACTCTAGCCCCGATCGCTTGGTTTCTCCCCATGTTCGAATCACAGCATTGTTCGCCTACACCATCAGCACAAACCAAACAAATTATTTTGTTTTACTGAGTATATATTTATTATTTATTAAATGTTTCAAAGATGGTAGACTTCCCACCTGAAAAAAAGATCAATCATGCATACCTCATCACAGTCAACAGGAACCGAGTCATGAATCAGATTTCCAACTTGATTCAATTTATCATATAATTCAGCCTTAACTTTCTTCACTTCCATTTCCTTATCTGCAATTGATTTCTTCATCTCTACTGATTCTTTGATCATTTCACTTGCATCCTGCTTTTCAGTCTTTACAATACAGTGCAAAATTAATTACTGAAACTTCATTCACTTGATAAAACAAAATTAGTATGTAGTATTTACTTCCCTCAGCTCCCTCTAAGAAAAATGCAATACTTTGACAAAGTGTTGCAATTTTTAAGGAGCATGTCATATTTCTTATAATTATATTTAAAAAGTTAGAAAATTGATCACAAAGCAACTGACCATCTTCAAACGTGCCACCTCTTTGGTGATTTTGTTGAAATCTTTGCGGAAGGAGTCAAGCTCAAATTGGCCTAACAAGTACAATCCCATATCAAATATGACCAAGTTGAATTATCTTGTCGAAAATTAAGATCAAGTTGAGCCAATCAAAATTCAATAATTAGCTAGTCAAAACTTAACCATAAAAAATAGTAGTAGAATTTGAGCTTACATTTGCGCCAATCATGATCAAGTTGAATTATCTCATCAACAATTGAGACATTCGCAAAACGTCGACGCTGCGATTCCCGAATGATTTCGGGATTTCCCCCTTTCTCTTCTCTAAATAAATTTAAATCCAACATTATTTTTCCTGTTAAAATTCAAAGCGGTAAGGCAGTGGCGTATGTAGGACTCGACAAATGTGGGTTTGGAATTATTCCATAAGAAAAGAGCAAGATAAATTGATTAAAAAAAATATATGATATATTAAGTCAATTTAAAAATCCCAACCTCATGCTAAGAAATAATACATTGAATAATAGTAAAAAAAATTACAACAACATTCTTGTAAATTCTTAACTAATAAATTCATTAAAGATCACCTAGTATCGCAATCACTTGCAAAAGCATTCTTGAAAATATTAGCTGATTTTGTTGAGTGTTGATTAATTAAAACAAACTACAAAAGCATTCTAGAAAACTATTAATTAATTAAAATAATTACCTAAAAATGGTGGTGTATTTAGTTCACTACTACTAAATTTATTAACTAATAAAATCATTAAAGATATAAAACTACACAATATGAATAAATTCTTGAACAAACAGAAAATTACTACTAAAATAAGTAAAATTAAAAGTACAAAATCTAATGAATCTATTTGATAAAATTTTCACTGATAAAAAATTGTTATTTGTAACTCCGATGAATGCTAAATTTACTCTTAAAAACACTCACCCTCACCCTCACCCTCACCCTCACTCTCCATTTTCCTATTTGTATCGTGCTTTATTGAAAACGACCAAGTTAGGCACAACACAAAAGACCAAAAACAATGCAATGGGTGGGGCACAATCACTCAAACAGAACAATTCTTTCTGTTGTCAAAAAACTCAAACAGATCGTACAAAAAACCCAAGCAACAAATAGATTACCTGGATCCAGTGGCGGATCCAGGATTTGTACCCAGGGGGTTCGAACTTCATCAAATAATGGATTATCCCGATGCTCACATATAATTCGGGTATTCGGATATAGAATCAGTTGTTTAAATTAATACCAATACACAAGTGCACAACCTAATATGTTCATGTTCCAATAAAATTCCTAACTTTTCATTGTCACACACTCACACTCATACAAAATTAACATTTAACAATTTAATCAATACAACAACAAAAAATAAAAAATCAGCCAAGTACTCAATTACAAGTAACAAGTACTAAAAAAAATAAAGCAGTAATGTAATTGATGTATTTGCTATTTGCTAACTCCCCAAAATACCTTAGATTGTGTTTGGGAATTGGGAACATTGATTTCATTTCAATTCCATTATTTCAAATCTGAAAATTGAAATTCCTACATTTAATATCAAATTACCTGTTTGTGTAAATCAATAATTCTAAACTCATAATTTTGAGGTCTCCACGTTATTTAGGAGTTCAAAACTTCAATTTTAGTGATTACTTCATATGAAGACAAATTAAACAACAAAATATACATCACAATTCTTTGATTATTACATTTATATTGGTATTATTGCATTGAAGCTGCGTACCTTCATCATCATATCTCCCAGAAACTAACCATTACAGAGTACTAGTTCGTTATTTATAGTGGGTTTAAGAAGTTGAAATATTTTTCCATAAATTTGTCATTTGAGCCGAATTCCAAATTTCAAATTCCTATCAATCTAAACAACATATTTATCCAATTCCACCATTTCAAATGAAATTCTAGTTTCCAAACAAACCATTAAATTATTTGGCATAAATAGAACCCAAAATAATAAAAATGCATCCATTTATTGTCATAATTAACCCCAAAAAAACCTAAATTACTCAAACTAATCATCTAAAAAGTTAACTAAAAGTGAAATAAAAACCTTATAGAAGAAAAAAAAAAAGGACGAAACTAACCTGTGAGAAGCGGCTGCCGGTGGTGACTACTGCCGATGAGGTTGTGACTCGGGTAGGAGACGGCCGGTAGTTACTTGCTGAGAGAGAAAGAGAGGATGAAGAAGTGAAGAAGTGAAATGAAAGGAGCAAAACCTTCTTTCAACCCTTTTAATTAAGGGAAATGTTTTGTTCCTAAACTTTAGATCTTTAGGGGATGCCTAAAATGGCAATATTGTAATTATTGGCAAAATTTATTATTTTATATTCATAAATAATACTCCTTTTGTCCATAAATAGCTGTTTTATTTTGACTAAAAAACTTTCACAATTTTGGTCAAAATGGAGCAATTATTTGAGAAAGGAGGGAGTATTGTACGTCCACAGTACCACCCTTAATCATGAAGTACTGCAACTTCAAGGTTTTATATGAGGGATGATCAACGACTCACAGTGAGATGTGCGCTGACATCTCATAGTTCGCAAAACTACAATTTTTTTATTTTTTAATCTCAAACTCTCATTTTTCACTCGCAATATAGGATGTGATAAAATTTAGCAAGGATATGATAACACTTTAATTTGCTAAGATATGATAACCTGAATATGCGTAATCACTTGAAGATGATGGTGAAAGAAAGAGGTTAGGTTACATACAACATTCCTTTATCATATCTCAGGAAAGTTTTATCATATCCTCACAAACATTTATCATATCCTACAAATTTGTGAAAAAAATTGTTGTTTAGTGGTTTGAGATGGCGACGCAATTTAGGATATGATAAAATTGTTATCATATCTTAGCAAAGTGTTATCATATCTTAGATTACGAGTGAGAAATGAGAGTTTTGAGTTTAGGGTGAATTTTTTTATTTAAAAAAAAAAAGTGATATTTTGTCTTTTAGCGGGTGTGAGAGATTCTCAATCTCTCATTGTAAGAGATTAATAATTTCTCGTTTTATACAAAACTAATATACAATTCGGACATAATTATATTCGACGCTATCACATGGTTTAGCCCAAATAAAGCAATTCAATTATGCTATGTTTGGATACAAGCATTTTATTTGAAATGATGGATTTGGGCCAAATTACATATATGGCAAGTAAAAGAATTTGGAAATGAATTTGGCCCAATTCCCAAACCAAATTCTTAACAAGCAAATGTTATGGATTTAAAATACTTAATAAAACTATGTCATTTCAAATTTTAAAAACAAACTAAACAAATAATTGTAACATTTCAATTTCCGAAATTGAATTCATCAATTTGAAATGAATTCCACATATCCAAACACTACCTTAAGTTAATTTCATTATTGGGCTATTTAAGTCTTTTATAAGGTATGACTTTAGTTTTATACGTGTAGAAACCGACGGACCCTTCCTAATACATGATGGGCGGATTAGGAAGGAGTCTATAGTGTTGTTTGGTTCACATTGGAAATTACTTTACATGGGGATTTCTATTTCATAGGAAATTTTTTCCTATGTCTACTTCGTAGGAATTAGGCTAATGTGTTTGTTTAACACTATATGGAAATGTATTTCCTAGAAAATTCAACTCACCAAGGGAGGAGTTGGTGAGTAATTTCCTATGATTTGTAGGAACTCACATTTCCTAGGAATTTGAATTTACTACAATTTTTCCATTTTAATCCAACAAAACACAATCTCATTTAGCCACTTCCTAGGAATTTGTATTTCCAAGGGAAATGAGATTGAACCAAACAAGGCCTATATATTAATAGACATACAAGGTTGTGGTCCCCAATATATATGACTTCTCACCTCTTGACATCCATCATCAAGAGAAAGCACCTAGGGTTTCATATACAATTAGAAGTCCAAACCATCACGATGACTCGATCAACATACTACCATGGATTAAGGTACGCTTCCACAACTCAATTTTAATCAAGTAATCTGATATGAAGTTTTAGATCTTGTAATTTAGGGTTTAAACCTAACATTTTATTGTTTAGATTAGCAATTAGCAATTGATGAAAGTGTAATATTCATTCATATCTTGATCTTTTCTTGATATAGTGGTTGGTTAATAATTTAAATCAATCACTTCTTGTCTATTAAATTAATAATACTGAATGGTAACATCATGCAATAGCCAAACACAATGTCGATAAGATAACTCAATATTAACTAAATACAAAAATGAGTAGACAAAAATATTGACTTAACACTACATACTACACAATCCCTTTAGTCATCACTAAAAAAAAAAATATATATTTACACGCGTACTTCACTAAGGACTTCTTGGGGAGTGACTTACGTGGCTACATCCCCTTTGTGCTCACACTTTTTAGTAATAAAAAAACAAGAGACAAATGTTGGAGGTGTTTGTCTTAGGGTGTTAGAGGAAGAAAAACTAACTTGAAATATATTTCACAATCGAGGCTATTGGCCATGAATTTAAATTAAACTTATTCCTTAACTTTATATTTGCAAGAGTAAACATTTTTACTCCTATTTTATGTCAAATCGTTGCAAATAAAAAATTACTAGGATAAAATGGTAGAGAACATTAAAACGTAAATGTTTAGTAAGGAGAGCTTTAAAATAGAGTTCAATAAACTCGAAACTCTATCAGCTAAATTTTATACTCTATTTAATTTACTAAACATGGCTGAGATATTTATTAGAGATTGAATATGACAAAAATAAGAGTAAAATAAGTACAATAAAATACATAAATGACAAAAATAAAGCTAGAATTTATTATGTGAGTCAACCATATCAAAAAAGTGTAGCAAATAAATTGAAACTTTTAAAAAAATGTATGTATAGTAAAAAAGACATAGAGAGTATTAGGATGATTGATACTAACACTCTTCAGTTAATATTGGCACTCCGATCATGAGAGCACAATTTCTTGTCTTCTGCTTCCGCAAATTGGCTTGAGATTGTTCGAGATAAACACCCCTTCGATGCCTAAGTTAGAGTCGTCTTATAATATGAAATGTAATATAAGACCAATTATTAATTGAGGCTTTTTAGAATTGTATACGTAAATGTAGGTGATTGGTTTGTATTTAATTATAACAAATGTACTTTGTGCAAGTGACATCAAGTGGCCTTGGCCCTTATATTAGTCGGTCATGCGTTGTAGACTTGTTGCCAAGTGGTTCTTAGGCCCAGCTTGTTCTTTAGTGTTTTGTGAGTTATGTGTTTGTAGGTATATGGACTTTAGTAATAACTAACAACCAATGCTTTTAATATGAACCATTTATAATACCCAAAAATAGATTATGCGTTTTTTTGGTTGAATGGTAATGCAAATTCCTAAGAAATACTAGATTGCTATGGTTGTGTTTAATTGGTGAAAAAAGTGTAAAGCAAGGGAAAACTAAATTTTTAAAAAATACAAATTCTCACAAAACATGAGATTTGTCTCACCAATGTAATCCGCCTTAGTGAGTTAAATTTCTTAGAAATTTTGATATCCTACATTACAACCAAACAACTTTGCGTAAATCATAGTAAAGGAAAATACGAAAAATTTCTCATAAAAAAATTACTTTCCTATGAGAAGTTCTTCACAATTGAACGAAACAAGGTCTATGTAGTATTTGCAATCCAATAATGACTATGAGCTAATTAGCATCTTTTTTATTAAAAACTAATTATAAAAAAAAAAAACAAAAAAAAATTATTGTATGAATTAAAAAAGGCATTAAGCTAAGGTGGCAGTATAATAACAAGAAGAAACCAAAAAAAAGTGACGGCGTTAAAAATCGACCACGGCTTTGGAGTTTGGAGTGGTGCCTTTCGGTGAGAGCGTGTTCGTTGTGTAGCTAGCTAATTTCCCTCTCCCACATTTTTAAAATTCTGGTACTACACTACTACTAATCTAGCCGTTACACACTTTGCCCTTACTCAATGACAATTTAAACTAGGTCAAAGTTGAAACCCAAAATTACTACACTAGTACTTTCTTTTAAAAAAATAATAATAAATTGTCAAAAACAATCAGATTTTACAAAAATACCTTACGTAGAAACTTTTACAAATATGTGACCGCTTTCATTGTTGATCACTGCCTTATCGCTAGAATTCGGCGTTGACTCGCACATGTATTGCACGTGAGCCAATAAAATCCCTTTTCATATTCTTTGCGTTTTACTCCCCATTCCCCCCCCTTTCCCTCCCTTTTTGCCCTAATCTCCTCCCTTCTCCCTCCCTTTCACTCTAATGATACAATTTTAGTGGGTTTAAACCTTTCAGTCTCTCACCTTTGTTTAAGAATTTACCATGTATATCATGTTTTTGCAAAACTTGACGGTAGTATTGTATCATACTGTATTATACTTCTTCCGTAACGTATTAACTGCAACGATTAGACATTTTTTCTCTCTACTTTATGTCAAATCGTTGCAGTTGCGTTATGGAGGGAGTATTATGTTCGTAAAACTCTGATTTAATAACCTATAACATATCATAATAATGTGTCATATAGTTATATGTGTCGTGCTTTTCTCGTACTAGTTCGTGCCTTGCTTTGAATCAGTAATAAATTTTGATCTTTATCTTTATTCTCATACGTTACAATTTAAAATTTAAAATTAATACGAAATACTCCGTAATTCTAATAATAATTAATAATCAATATTGATTGATCAAACATTCAAACTCCCATCCCCCACCCCAAAACAAAAGTGTTCCATGATTAGTAAGCCAAGAACAAGAATATATACTCCTCTAGTCCTCTCTATTTATGTGATTATTTTAGAATTTGGGACGGTCCTAATAATGGACCCACAAATGATAACTCATAATTTCATAAACCCATCATTCTTAATTAAATCAATTCAAAACATTCTTCCAAAATTTGTAATAAAATACTAGAAGTTTAAGAATATAGGCTTGACTAAAATTTGTCCTGATGAATTGTCTAATTGGTGTCGTGGAGCTAATACCATGTGCCACATAATAATGATTATGATGATTTTCCCTCAAAAAAGTTTATGATAAGCTTAAAGAGTACTTTTGAAGCAACATAATTGGGTGAGTCTCGTAAACTTTTCACGTATACGACGTATTTTAGTAAATTGACAAATTATAAAATTTGCATACATAGCTAATTAGCTATCCAAGCCATAAATTAGGATATTTGCTTGAGATGAGAAGATAGGGAGGGCTGATGAGGCAGAGCTAAAATCCAATGAATTGACTGAACATAAGATCAAATGGGGAGAATCATTGGGTAGAAGAGAAATAAATGGTCTTGAGTTTCCTCAGTAGAGAGACAAAGAGGACAATGAGGTGGAGAGGGGAAGACCTCGAGACGCTAGATTTTGACGAACCTGTAGACTATTGTGTACGATTTTCTAGGCAAAAATTTGGAGTTTGGGGTTAATATCAATTTTCAAAGCCAATGAAAGTTACATGTAGGGGAATAAGCGGATACCATGGACTAACCAAGTGGCAGATTTAATAGAAAATTGACCATATCAGAAGTACAATCCCCAACAAGGTTCGTCCATAAGATCAATGGAGAGGAGAGAAAGGGAATTCCAAGAATAATTAGAATAGCATGACAGACATCTAAGGGAAGAAACTGAGAAAGTAATCGAGGTTCCATGTACCATTCGTAATAAAATAGTCCACGTATTATTAAGTCGAGGTTAGAAATATCAAAAGGGTTAATATTTAGGTGAGAAAGCAAACTTACTTTAAAAATCTAATTGTCAAGCCAAAAAAGAACATTAGAACCATTTCCAATTTTTCAACAAATTCCTATTAGAAGAAGAGGGCGGATAATCCAGATATGGAGAACATACTTCCATATCCAAGAGTCTTTGGGCTGAGCGCGCACGCACGTACGCATGCACGAGCGAGTGTACACACACATAAGCTCAAAGTTAGTAAGCATTTAATATACTGTACTTTATAAAGAAATAAATTGATAATAATTTAGAAATGTATACCAAATTTATGTATTATTCAGTGCAATTAATGTTTTATTTAATTTAATATAATTGTCATTGTTGACACCTTATATGCAACCCTTAAAGATTGTATTTAGAATATATCAATTTCCAAATTTATACATATTGAACTTAAAATATATATAATGTACCCTCCAACTCTATGTATTGTAATAAAACAAAATAAAAGGAAAATAATATAGGTTACAAATAATAAGCTATAAATGTGGAAAGAACAAAAAAGTAGTCATTTACTATACTAATATATGCGCATTTTTTATTATAAACTAGTGTCAAAAACTCAAAATCGTGTGATCTATGCACAATATCATATTATTATGCTATTAGATCAAATATATACAATTGTGCTCATGTTCTTAATATATGAGTAATAATTTAAATCGGATATGTTTCAATATATTTACCGTTGAAATTTTCATTGTGATCATTCTAATGCAATGATTCTATTATATATCATCATGAGAATCGACTCGATTTTACACTGGTATTACTGACACTGGATAAATAAAAAAAAATCTTATTTTCTAATGAAACAATATGTCTCTTTAAAGAAATTTATAACACTTAGGGCTTGTTTACTTCAACTTAGATTCAGTTCAGTTCAGCTTTCACTTTCTTTCTCTTATAAAATATCACTTTCAGCTGTATTTAGTTCAGCTCAGTTCAGCTATATTCAAATAAAGTAAACGAGCCCTTAAACTATGTATTGATGCAAATTATAAGTAACATCAAAGTAATGAATGGCCTATCGTAGTGGTTATAGTATAAGATAAGAAAATAAGGGGATGGTTGATATTGAATTAGTAAAGGCAATGAATAGGAAATAAATGGGGGGATGGTAATACACAGACACAAAGTTTCCTTAATACTTGTTTGATATCACTAACTAAACGTATATGGTTACTATTTGCAAAACGTAATTGTTTCCACTAGATTTAGGGAGGTAACAAGGTAAGTGGATTTATTTTCCTTACAAATTTATTTTTGTTTCCCACAACTCATAACAAACAGATGATAGTGATATTATTTTGTGATTATATTTTCTATGCTAATTTTTGGTATACCAAACAACCATTAAGTGTTTTTTTTTTTGGAAAGATAAAACAACCCATAAGTGTTCATTGCCTTTTTAAAAAGTAAAGTAAATAGATTCACAACTTAGTTATATTTTTGAAATAGAGAAGGTATTGTGTCAGACTGGTCTGACAGTAACGTTTCTGTCAGACCAGTCCCCTAGATCTGGACACATATGGTTGAATTTGGACTCATATGTGTTTAACCTGGACACATGTTGTTAAACCTGAACATGTATTGGTAGACCTGTCACATATTTGTAAACCTGGACACAAATTTGTAACCCTGGAAACATATTTGTAAACCTGGACACATATTGTTGGACCTGGACACATAATGTTAAATCTGGATACATATTGTTGAACCTGGACACATATTGTTAAACCTGGACATGTATTGATAGACCTGGACACATATCTGTAAACTTGGATACAAATTTGTAACCTGGAAACATATTTGTAAACCTGGACACATATTATTGGATCTGGATACATATTGTTAAATCTGAACATATATTGTTGAACATGGATACAAATTGTTGAACCTGGACAAAAATTTGTAAACCTGATGAAAATTTGTTTAACATGGACACATATTATTAACACTGGACACATTGTGTTACCCCTGGACACATATTATTAAATCTGGACACATATCTGTCTAACTTGGACATATATTGTTAAACCTGAAAATCTATTTATAAACCTGATGACATTTGTAAATCTGGTGAAACTTGTTTAGCCTGAAAAAATATTGTTAAACCTGGACAAATGTTGTTGGACCTGGACATTATTTCTTTGACCTGGACACATATTACTAAACCTGAATCCCCTCATCAGTTGTTAAAAAAATACAATTGTTGGACGGTCGGACCGTCGGAACGTCCGACACAGTATTTTATATTATATATACAAATTTTATTATCATTATTTTTTCAACTTTCTTTTCTTCAACGAAAAATTCAAGATTGAAATTGAACATTCGTTAGCATTATGGTCAATATTTATGTTATTAAACGCGTTACTTAACATGTAAGCCATCCTTTTTTTGCTGCATCTAACAGCCAATTTAACAAAAGTTACAACTCATGAGCAACTCCAGCAAAGAGTATATTTGCCTATTTGGTGCATAAATATATATATTTTATTTCATTTTTGTAAAATATTTGGTACCACCCTGTTTTTTTTTTTGTTTTTTTTTTTTTGAAGGAATGGTGTGTATATTGAAGCCAAGATTTTTTTTCCAGTCGATGAAGACAAGATAAATCAGATTCAAATGCACCATTGATTCTTCATTCATTCAACTAATTGTTGTAGTGCCATATTCATTACATAGTGTTTTTGGTTCTGTATTTTTGTGTTGTCATCAGGTGCTTTTGTGTGCCCCTTTTATATGGCGGCTTTCACACGAATACCTAAGAAAATATTCTGCTCTACTTACAGACTTACAAGTGTCCCAATAAATGCTTAACATTACAGCATCACTAAATACAATTAATTCTGGACTGGACTCTAATAATAGCAGGTGAATGAAGCCCATTTGGCTTACTTATATCCTCCAACACTCCCCCTCAAGATGAGAGTGAGGTTGGTGACTGAACTCCCATCTTGTTCATGAGAGTGTGATGCTGCTTGACTGAGAGAATCTTGGTAAGAATGTCAGCAACTTGATGAGAAGAAGGGACATATGTTGGCTTGATAACTCCTTCCTTGGCCTTGTCTCGAATGAAGTGACAATCGATTTCCACATGCTTGGTGCGTTCATGCTTGACGGATTGGTTGTCATAGCTAAAGCTGCTTGGTTGTCACACCATATAGTAGCTGCACCAAGGTCATTTATGCCTAGATCTTTCAGAAGTTGCTTAATCCATAGGACCTCACACACAGTAAGAGCCATACATCAATACTCCGCCTCAGCACTGCTCCTGGAGACTACATATTGTCTCTTTGACTTCCATGAAATAGGGGAATGTCCTAGCATTAGACAGTACCCAGATGTGGATCTCCTTGTGTCAGCACACCCTGCCCAATCACTATCACAGTAAGCGGTGAGCTGGGCAGAGGAAGAGTTTGCTAGGAAGACCCCTTGGCTGCTTGTACCCTTGAGATACCTTAAGACTCTTTTGGCAGATTGTAAGTGCACAGTAGTTGGATGATGCATGAATTGACTTAAGACATGAACACTGAATGCAATGTCAGGCCTAGTGATTGTCAAGTAAATTAGTTTTCCAACTAATTTCTGATAAGCTGATGCATCAGCCAAAGGATCCCCTGCTCCACTAGTAAGTTTGAGATGTGTATCCAAAGGAAGTTTCACAGCTTTGCAGTCAGTCATGCCATATTCAGATAGGATATCAAGAATGTACCTTTTTTGACTGATGAAGATGCCTTGAGATGACATATCCACTTCAATTCCCAGAAAATATCGAAGGTTTCCAATATCCTTCATGTGGAATTGAGTAGACAGGAAAGTTTTAGTAGCTTGAATTTCCTCGTAATTATTTCCAGCCACAAGTAGGTCATCTACATAGACAAGAACCACTATCAGTTGTTCCCCTTGATGTTTTGTGAACAAAGAATAATCACTTTTGGACTGGACAAAGTTGCAATCTGTGAGGGCCTGACTTAGCTTCTCGAACCACTTTCTAGGGGCTTGCTTGAGTCCATATAAGGACTTGAGAAGTTTACACACTTTCCCTGCCTCTGCTTTGGATTTTGAAGGTGACTCCCCCTGACATGATGTCTGAATTCTGTGGCCTGTACCTTCATAACCTGGAGGAAGCTTCATATAGACACACTCCTGCAAATCACCATGCATGAAGGCATTTTTAACATCCATTTGCTCAATATACCATCCTTTTACAGAAGCTACAACAAGTAGAGATCTAAATGTAGACATTTTTGCCACTGGAGCAAATGTCTCATCGTAGTGTATGCCATGTTGTTGTCTATTCCCAAGCACAACCAATCTAGCTTTGTATCTCTCTATACTTCCATTAGACTTGTATTTTATCCTGTACACCCATTTGCTTCCAATAGGTTTTTTTCCTTTTGGTAGCTCAACTATCTCCCATGTATTGTTGTTTTCTAGGGCTTTTATTTCATCATTCATTGCATCAACCCACTCTTGGCATTTTACAACATCTTAGAAATACTTAGGCTCACTATGTTTTTCCGCATTTCCCAAGAAACACCAAAAATTGTTTGAGGATGTTGTCTCTGTGACAGTCTGCACTTTCTTTGGTTGGTCATCTTCTAAATGTGCAATATTGCCATATCCTGTGCTAGCTCTAGATCTGGTGGCAGGAGTATAATAATCTGCCATCCACTTAGGTGGTCTATGTTCCCTAGAGGACTGCCTAGGTCTGGCCTCAGGAACTTCTTCTCTAGTTTCACCTTCATCAGTTTCTCCTAGTTCATCATTCAATTCTTCCTGAGGTTCCTCATTGACTCTGTTATCTAATGGATTTTCATACACTGTGTGTTCTGAATCACACACAACAGGAGTTTTACTTCTCTCAACATTAGGTTGATTTGTTTCTTTGGAATTAAATATTTTATAGGGATAAATTCCCTCATAAAATTTTGTGTCCCTACTAACAAAGACAGCTTTGGTATTCAAATTTAATAATTTGTATCCCTTTTGAATCTGAGCATATCCAAGAAATACACAGGGAATTCCTCTTGCTTCAAGTTTGTCATGAGTTTTATATTGATTACATGTCATAACTAAACAACCAAAGGTTTTCATGTAAGTATAATCAGGTGATTGTTGGAAAAATACCTCATGAGGACTCTTGTTGTTTTGAAGAATTGTGGGAATCTTGTTTGTGATGTAGACAGCTGCCATTAGACAATCTCCCCAATATTTCAGTGGCAATCCTACTTGGAACCTCAAAGCTCTACACATTTCTAGCACATTTCTGTGCTTTCTCTCCACCCTACCATTTTGCTCAGGAGTATCTACACAACTTGTCTCATGAACAATACCATGTGTCTTGTATATTGACTCACAGTCCTGATGCTGAAATTCCAGCCCATTGTCTGACCTCATGATTTTTATCTTCTTGTTGTATTGGTTTTCAGCCATAGTAACAAAGTTCTGAAGAATTTGAGGCACTTCTGATTTGTATTTCATTAAACACACCCATGTAAGTCTTGAGTGATCATCCACTAGGGTCAAGAAATACCTGTGAGATCTTCTTGTTTGCACTCTGTAGGGGCCCCAAATATCCATATGTACCAGCCCAAATATTTCTGATGCCCTTGAGTTACTTCTTCCAAAACTTTGCCTGGTGAGTTTGGCCTTTGGACAGACAAGGCAAATGTCTTTGTCACCTTTTTTTATCACCTTCAGTTCTTCTATCTTTTTCATCCTTTCAAATGGTATATGTCCCAATCTTTCATACCACAAAGTTCCCTTTGAAGGGGGCTTTGATGCAGTTACAGTGTTAGGCACCTCAATATTTTCATCATCAGCTTGCATAGCATATCTCAGTGTGTTATCTCCTTTGGCTGAAGTTAATTCAATTTTCCCTTTCAAGCTTTGATATGTGAGTTCGATTGGCTCATTTCTTAAGTAGTATAGCCCTTTTTCCACCATGCCAATTCCTTTCACTTCATTTACATAGGTTTGAATCATACACCCTTTGGCTCCAAACTTCACCTGAAATCCTTTTTCTTCAACTAATTTTTGAATAGAAAGTAGACTATGTTTGAATGAAGGTAAATAGACTACTCCAGCAAGTTCCAATCCATTATTCAGTTTTACTTTCCCTTTGTGAGTAATTTTTACTTTTTCTCCATTTGGTAAGTTAATTAGGGATTCTTTCACTAACTTAGTAGGATTTTCCAACAGCTCAAAACAACCTGTCATGTGGTGGGAGGCACCAGAGTCCAAGATCCACCTCTTATTCATTCCTGTTGCACTCATATAACAACTTACCATTCCTGCATATGCACAGTGGTTGTCCAGTTCATCCTCATCATATTCTCTTGGGGCAGTTTTTGAAGTTGCAGGCAACAACTTCAATAATTGTTCTATCTGCTGAGGTGTTATATTGGGTTGGCTACTTCCAGAGTTGTTATCACCATCCTGTTGAAATTGAGCACTTGCAGCCATTCTGTTGTTTCCTCTGCCTCCACCTCTATGGCCTCTTCCTCTACCAGTTCTACCTCCTCTACTTCCTCTAGAACTGTTTGAGTTGTATGACCCTTCTTTCTCTCTTTCTTTTCCTTTCCATTTATCCCCTGTTTTTTGTTCAATCCAGCTTGGATAACCAATTATGGTCCAGCAATCCTTCTTTATATGCCCTGTTTTTCCACAGGCTCCACACACTGGAGCCCCTGACTTGCCAAAGAAGGCTACTCCATCTTCATCCTTCACATGCTTTAGCACAGTTCTCTGGGATTCCTCTTGTTGTACTGTGTTGCAAGCTTCATCAACCGTAGGTAAAGGTGGCATCATAAGAAGATGACTCCTTAGTGGGGCATTTACTTCATCTGGTCCATTCAGAAATTGAAACAACATTTGCTCTTCTTTCTGTTGGTTCAAGGCTTGATAATGAGCACTAACTTCAGTTGTACCAGAAGTTATTGGTGGTAAGATGTTTAATGAGTCAAGTTCTTCCCACAAACCTCTCATTTCAGTGTAAAACTCACTTACAGGCATTCCTTCTTGCTTTGTTTCATACAACTGCTTGTTGAGCTGATATTTCCTCAACCCATTTGTGAGCTGGTATCTACTTTCCAGTTGTTTCCATATCTGTTCAGCTTTAGTCATGAACATCACAGACTTCTTTATACTGTCTGAAACATTTCCCAAAATCCATGATATGACCATGCTATTGCAAGTATCCCAAGCTTCCTACTTGATTTTATCTGTTGCATCTCTTGTCACAGTCCCTGTGACAAAACCGAGCTTTCTCTTTGAAGCTAGTGCAAGTTCAAATGCACGTCTCCAAGGCCTAAAGTTTGAGGTTCCTTGAAGTTTTTCAACCACAACAGATCCACTCCCATCAGAAGGATGGATATAAAGAGGGCTAGTATTTTCTATAGTAGTCATTTCTACAAACACCTTATATGCTAGTTGAAGAGACTTGCAAAAATGAAGGGTTTAATTTCTATGAAATAAAGCTGAGCACAGAAAGACTAAGGAAAGAAAAAAAATAACAGAGAGAAGCATCAAACCTCAGCTCTGATACCATGAAGACAAGATAAATTAGATTCAAATGCACCATTGATTCTTCATTCATTCAACTAATTGTTGTAGTGCCATATTCATTACATAGTGTTTTTGGTTCTGTATTTTTGTGTTGTCATCAGGTGCTTTTGTGTGCCCCTTTGGCGGCTTTCACACGAATACCTAAGAAGATATTCTGCTCTACTTACAGACTTACAAGTGTCCCAATAAATGCTTAACATTACAGCATCACTAAATACAATTAATTATGGACTGGACTCTAATAATAGCAAGTGAAGCCCATTTGGCTTACTTATATCCTCCTAACAGTCGAATATATAAATATCATGCCTTATCAAGTATCTAGGAAGTAAGTGAACTTTGCATCCATATAAGATATGATCTATATCGATATGCATAGGGGTCCAGTGCCCTAGACACACAATGTAGCCTGTTGTCCCGTTGTGTTGCACAACTTTAAAAAGTTTTTTTTCTCAATACTTATTTAGGAACCTGTGTACCAACGTTGTCTTGGTCTAGTGGTGTCAGGGGCTAGACTTGGTAGGGAGAATCATGGTTCGATCCCCCGCAAGCACGTTGGGAGGAGTTTAAAACCTTAACCCCGGGACATGCTCCGAATCCAGATTAGCCCAAAAGGGTGAACCAAGTGGGTATACAAAAAAAAAATTAGGAACCTGTGTATTTATAACTTTTTGATTTTCAAAGAGCATTTATTTATTTTGAAACTTGGAAGGATTAAAATCTAGGAGAAGATGACGTTATCATAAAAATTGATACATATCCATTAATAATGTCAGCAATTTGTTTTAATATTACATCCTCCGCTCCATATATATTAGTTGCAACATTCACTTTTTCACGTTTGTCAATATATGGTTTGTATTTGTAATATCTTTAATTCTGTTTTACCAAAAATTATAAAAATTATATTATACAATAAAATACATATTGAGATGATTCAAAAGATATCCTGCATGACTATATTTATTTACATATGTACAACACAAAATTGAATTATAAGAGTAATTGTGAATGTCCAAATTAATAACTTTGCAACTAATATGCAATATGCATGAAGCGGATGAAGTAATTAGTTATATATAGATAAAAATAGATAAATAGATTGGTATATATCTGATGTACACAACAATTTTTTCTTCTTTTGTTTAATGCAACATAGGAGTTAATTAATGAGAATATTATCAAAAATTAGATTTCATTGTTTAACTTGAAAAATGTATAAGTACGTTGTTTCCATGCTCCCATAGTGTCATTATCACAGTCTAAACGGGAAATCATCGTGTACGTACGTAGGCATTGATCTACAATTCTACATACAAATGGTTTAATACAAATTGTTTAATTTTAGAGATTAAAGGTGTGTTCTCTTCGTCTTATTTTTTCTGATATGATCTGATAAGATGAGATTTGAAAATGTATAAGAATTTAAACTTATCTGATCTGATCTAATATAAATTGAAGAGAACACACCATAATTATTCATTAAATTTGAATTTATTTTTCCCCATTTACCCGGTTTATCCTAACTTATGACAAAAGTTTTGGATTCAATTTTTTTTTTTAATATTTATAATGGGGAAAATAGATTTAAGAAAATAATACCACAGAGCACATATAAGCCTTAATAAGTAAAAATAATAATTTCAATTCGTTAAAATTAAATTTGTTCTCAAAAATTGATTGTAAAAACACAATAAAAAAGAAAGAATACGCTCAAAATCTTTAATTAGGAAAAATGATTTTATAGTGATAGACCGTTAGCTTAAAAGGCTTTTATTCTTGTACTTGAGTCTATTTGTCAATTAACATTCTTTCACGCTTATTTTAATTTTACAAATTGACTATGACATTGAAAAATATATTAGCAGCATTACAATTAATTAATAATTATAACATTGAACATTGCAATGATATTGATGAATTTAACAAATTATTTTTGTTGATTTGAAACAATGATAATTAAGTTTTCCAAATTATAGATTGGAACCTATTATGACTTATATGAACTTATCTGAATTGAAACTTAATTTTTATGGTGAAAGAACACGCCCTTCATGTATGCACATTTTGCGTCGTATTGTGTACCACAAAAAAAAAGATAAATCTAAATAAGACCAATTTTGGAATCTCTTACAAATCTAACATTTTTTTTTATTAAAGTTAACAAATTAATATAACCCCAAAAATGTATAAATAATTATTTAAAAAAAATTTGCACCATGCAAAGAGATTGGATGAAAACAAAATGAAATATATATCCTTTACCACATATGTGTATACAATATAGAATTAACTATTTGTGCAAATTAAATATTGAAAATATGTTTTTTTATTATAATTTTTTAAAATTCAAAACAATTCTAACCAATATTTATTTATTTATTATTTATTTATTTAGTTTAGTAGAAGAAATGTGAATTTAGGTCAAGAGATGTGTACGGGTTTGAATTATTACCAAAACTTCTTCTAACCCTTAAAATTGTATAGCTTTACACCCGGATCTTACTAATACCGCTTTACATCGGAAAAAACTTTATCCACTTAGCAAGTAGTTACTCGCTACTAATAGTGATTAGTGGTAGTGGAATCTAATTTAGCATAATAAATAACTTTTTTGATATTCTATTACTCTATTAGTGATGGCATAATCTACCCTTGTCCAGTTACAATTAGAGGTCACAATTGAGTCGTTCGGGTGGGGTATGGGTCAGGTCAATTATGTTTGAGATGTTTGGATTTTGGGTCGGTCGGGTTCATCATGTCTGATCAACTTCGGATTTTTACCAAATAGCTTTAAAAGGCTTAAGAATTGAGATTACACACTTTAATGATCGGATAATTCGGGTCAGGTCGGGTCAACTTCAAATCAATAATAACATGTTAATTCAGGTAAGTTTCGAGTTCAGGTTGGATCACTTTTGCGGACATTGCTACACCTACCCACCGGGTTGACAACCCACTACTAATAGAGCAATTAAATAATATTATTTATATTAAATGAGACTCTATTACCAATGCCCTCAATAATTCTTTATTAGTGGTGGATAGTCAACCCGGTGGGTAGACAAAATTTTTTCCCACTTTTGCCCCCTCTAGTTACAACTACCTGTGTAAAAATGGAACTCTTTCCCTAAATAATGTTAAGAATAATCTTTAATTCCCAAATTACCGTCCACGTAGACGGTTCAATGAATTTTTATTTTTTTTCAATTTTTGTGACAAAACCGCTACTGGGAGTAGCGGTTTGTCCTAGTTAAAAAAATACAAGTTTCCTAAGTAACCTATTGGCTTTCAACCTTTCCAAAAAAAAACCTGCACATAAACCGCTACTGCCAGTAGCGGTTTCTTTAGATAAAGAAACCGCTACTGGTAGTAGCGGTTTTAAACAAACCGCTACTGCCAGTAGCGGTTTTTCATTTTAAAAAATTGATTTTTTTTTCCTATGCTGACGTGGACGGTAATTTGGGAATTGATATAAAAGTGAATACATTTCGGGAATTAGGAAACTTCCCAGCATTATACATGGAAAGACTTCGTAAAAATGTGAATTTAAAGTTTTTATTTTTATTTTTTGAAAAGAATTTAAAGATAGTTTGCCTAAGAAATTGGAATTTGTATGTGGGAACTAGGAATTGTAGGAAAGGAACCAATAATAAGTGGTGCATGGTGCAAGTGTGCAACTCTATTTTGGACTTTTATAAGGGGCCAAAAAAAAATATTTTTTGGAGAGAGAAACAGCTAAGACTGCCAAAGAGGATGAAAACAATGAACATATCCATTTCAAATTTCAGATAGGGACAGTTTAGTAATTTCCTTCCTCATACTACTCCCTTATTTAAACTCCACTTCAAGCTGAAATAACAACATTTTACACATCAAAACAATCCAAAACAGAGCAAAGCAACATCAACCTATATATTCAATTATTCATTCAAATTTCAGAATTAAAACCATCCCCAAAAAAAAAAAGTTTGAAAAATAAAAAAGAATCATTAATATGGAAGAAGTTGTACTATTCATAGATGATCTGGAAAAATTTGCATATTACTGCAGAATATGTCATGAAGCAGAGTTTGAGAGTTCCAGAAAGTTAGAAGCTCCTTGTTCTTGTTCAGGAACAGTCAAGGTATTTCTCAATTTTTTTTTTTTTTATTTTTTTCATGGAATCATGGGTATTAATAATTTTGTGTTTTTTTAATCAAAATTATAACTTTTTAATTGGGTAATTTTTATTTTTTCAATTTTGTTATGGGCAGTTTGCTCACAGAGATTGCATTCAAAGATGGTGTGATGAAAAAGGAGATATAATTTGTGAAATTTGCTTGCAGGTTTGTTTAATTTCCCCTGTTTTTCTCTATTTTTTTCTTTCATTAATTAAAAAATAGCTAAATTTTCTGCTATTTTTAATTGATTAATTTTCTTCTAACTTAATTTTTGCTTCAATTTTAGTTGGGTTTTTCTTTTTCTTCTTCAATTTTGATTTTTGATTTTTTGATTTTTAATTTTTTAATTTTATTTTGGGTAAAAGATTCTGTTGTTTTATGATGAAAATAGGAATATCTTTTTCCCTCCTACAAGCTTGGCTTTTGCCTTGAGTTTAAGTTGTCTTCAAGACAAATCTCTTCAAACCTAGACTCATGGAATGGAATTTTAATTTCAACTTCCATTATTTAATTTTATTTAATTTATTTAAAATAAAAATTTGACCCTTTTTTCTTAGCTTTAACCATTGACTTTTTGGTGCCATTCTTTTACTAACTAATTTAGTTTGAATCAATACACTTCTAATCATGCAACTAAAAATATTTTTTTTTTGTTTTTTCACTTGTTTTATGAATTATGATTTATGATTAACTGTTTTATTGTGTTAGATTTTAGGATTATGACATAAACATGTATTATTAGTCTTAAATCGGTCATAATATAGTAGGAATGTATTTGATTTAAGTTAATATTTCTATTTTTAACATGTGCAGTATGCTAATGCTCGACTCAACATTGTGCTACATGAAAAAAAAAAAATCATAGTGACATTTTAATACTTTCTCCGTTTCAAAAAAAACGCAAAGTCAAATTTTCGCACTATTCACGTTGTATACTTTGATCAAGTTGAGCTTTACACATAATAAAAAACATAGTCAAGTGGGATCTTGTTAGATTCGTCTCGTTAAATACTATATTAATATCAACTTTTTATATTTTTTAATTATTCATAATTATAGATATTAATTGTCAAAGTTTCGTCTCGGTATGTGTGAAATGTTGACTGTTGCGTTTTTTTTTTTGGAACAGAGGAAGTAAATAAAATCAAAGTTAAGCATATATTGCTAGTCCGTATGTATAATTTTTCATGTTAGTAAATATTGAGTTTTCTGATTGGAAAAAGTTTGTGGCTTTGAAATCATGCAGAAATATAAGCCAAATTACACAGCAATTCCAAAACAGCCTAAGAAAAGTGTGGTTCGACATGAAGTTGTAAGCATAAGGTAAGCTATATATCAGTTAGAATTTATATTCTACACTCGGGTGTGTAAATATATATTTTTTAAAATATTTTGCTCATTTAATATGCAATTTTATAGAATGTGTTATATAAAAAATTAAATAAGCAATATGAAATATTTTTATAGGCAAAACTACATATTAAATAAGCAAAATATAAATTTGGAAGCACTTACAATGGCGGATGCACATACTTGGGCAAAAAATTGTTTATTTATTTTAAAGAAATTTGGACTAAAAATTTAAGTATAATCATGTCAACACTACATTTTTTTATAAAATGACTCCATTGCATAAAATCTCTGGATCCGTCACTAAGTTGCACGTGCAGCTAGATGAAAAGTATAGGAGCTCGTTATCAGTATGCAAAGTTTGTTGCTTGTAACTTAAATTTGACCAGTTTAGTGAAATTAGTTGTTGTAGTAGCTATGGAATTTGCAAGTGTTCGGTACAACCAACGTTAAAAGTAACGAATTGCTCCATAAGTGATTAAAATTTTTCCTTAAGAAATTAAATATTCACCTAATGGAGATCTCTACCTTATGTGATAAGTGACAATATCCAAGTACTCCCTCCGTAACATATTAATGGCAACGATTTGACATTTTTTCTTTCTATTTTATATCAAATCGTTGCCATTAATATGTTACGGAGGGAGTACTATTTTGTTAAGCCCTAATGGAATTGTGTTGGGTCGAAATCTGTTATAATAATAAGCCAACTCAACCACTTACACAAAAAGCAAAAGAAAGATATTTAATAAAGAAAAATTGGCCTCAACAGTATCAATTACAGGGCATGCGCACGCAATAATACCAGCTAAGAAAAAGTACGGTGATCATCCAATCTGTTGTGCTAGATGTTGGCTGTAACATTAATGCGATCATAGGTCGAAAAAATTACCAAAAAGTACGGTGATTTTTGATAATGTTTTCGTTGCACAATATTATCATTAAATTTTGTAGAGATGATCTCACCGTAAAGCCAAAGAATTAATATTTTAAGGTACTACATAAGTAAAATCGGGATCGGTATAAAGTTCTTATTATAGGAATACCCGAAAAACACTAACTATGTTGAAATTGGCAACAATCAAAATCACATCACAGATTAGCTTGATACTCCAACTAAAAATTAGTGGTAAAACTATTGGTGTATAGTTATATTCCTAGAATTAGAAAGTGCAATATATAAAGGCAACAAATTTTAGTTTTGTGGACTATTGGTAGTGGAAATGATGGTTGGAATTGCATGCTTCAATTATGCTTATGGGCCTTTTTTTTTTTTATGGAAAGATGGAAATTTGCCCGTGTGATATTTCACTAATACAATGCTAATAAGTAATAAATAACTAGTTTAACTTATGCAAGTGGCACTACTTTTCAATTTTGTACAACCCCAAATTGAGGTCAAGATGTCAACGTTCTTCTAATTCAATTTTTTACTCTCTCCGTCTCAAATTAACTGTTTCATTAGAGTTCAGGGTATAATTTAAGTTGGGACCCACTTTTTGTCAAAAGTAAAGGTAAAAGTGTAAAGTTGTAAGTAAAAATAGATAAAAAGTTGTGGGTATTAATTGGTAAGTAAGGGTATAAAAGTAAAGTTGTATGTGGTCATTTACAAAAAAAAGGAAATGGAGCAGTTATTTCGGGACAGATAGAAAAAAGAAAATAGAACAGTTATTTCGGGACGAGGGGAGTAATAAATTAAGAGTATTTTTTAGACTGTAAAGAATACCCGATTAACATTATCTTTGAATTGAACTCGTAACCTCTCGATTATAAAGTGTAGTTTAACTCAATACTCGTTGTACAAATTACATATTTTAAGGTTAAATAAGATTGGATCATTTGGAGTGGCACCATATTCTCAAAGTGTGCTGATTTTTTTCCCCTCATATCATACAAAATCCTAGGTTTACGAACTTTCACCAGGTTTTTTAAAATAAAATTTAAAGGTTGCCACACACTTGAGTATATGTTGCATTGTTGTGGGGTAATTCTCCAATAAAAAAATGACTGATGTTGCTATTTAATTATGAGAATGGTTTTAAGTTCTTTGATCAGACTGAGAAATGATTTTAGCACCCTAATAATTGATATTGGCACCCCATTGTAAGAGGAAAATTTTCTTGTTTTACTCATGAAGTGGGGTGCCAAAATCAATTTAAAGCTTGCCAGTGCCAAAATCACTTTCTGATCTAGGCGACCAGACCGTCTTTTTTTAATACAATGTACTCCACATTCCACAACGCCTTAACTTTTAACATAATAAGGTCAATTAATCATATAAAAAGTTATAGATTTATGTTAAAAAGGTTACAAAATTTTAACCAAATAGGACGTCTGTCTATATGTAATTAACCTATATATACTCCGTACGTGATATAGTTAAAAGCATAAATGATTAAATTTGGAGCATTCACAAGTGTGAAAGTCGAAATATATATTTTCAGAAAAAAAAAGGTTTTACAAACTGAAAGCACATACTATATAATCCACAAAGTGGTGCCAACTCCCACGATACGGGTTCGAACTGTGTCCCTCCCCCTATATGTACAACTTAAAAACAACAGATTTTCTTTCCTAATAAAAAACAAAAATACACAAACAAAAATAATTGTCCAAAATAATAACATTTTGTATGAAATACTAATAATAAAATGCAAAAATGAAAGCAGGGGAAGCTTGGAAGTTCCAAGAACAGAACAAGAAGCTCAAAATACACAATTATCAAGCATAGCTGAATGCACACTAGAAGCAGAAAGAAGTGCATCTTGTTGCAGAACAATAGCCCTTATTGTAAGTGCATGCTCTCTATTTTTATTCATATATATATATATATATATATATATATATATATATATATATATATATATATATATATATATATATATATACTCCCTCCGTAACAATAAATCATACAAATTTTCAAATTGTTTTGCAAAGATTAAAGAAAAAAAAAAAAAAAAAAATATATATATATATATATATATATATAGAAGTAGACTCATGTAAGAAAGTTTTGGTGAGAAGGGTGAGAAGCAATTACAACCCTTTGATCACCAAATGAAGGGCTAAGATTAAATTTAATTTTCCCTCATTACTCCTTTGATAGTTTGGAGTCAATGTATATATAGTATAAAGTCAATGTATTTTTACTCAATGTATTTATAGTGTATGATGAATGTACCTATAGTTGGTGCTCAATGTACTTTTAGGTTATAGTTGATATATTTATCTCTTCTCACATTTCTCACCATAAGAAATTTCTCACCGGAACCCAAACATATATATATATATATATATAACATAAAGATTTCAACAATTAATAAACCTCAAAATGCGTGAAAAAATAATTGTTGAAATCTTTATGTTATGGATGGAGTATATATATATATATATATATATATATTTTTTTTTTTTTTCTTTAATCTTTGCAAAACAATTTGAAAATTTGTATGATTTATTGTTTAGGTAATTTTTTTTTTTTAAAATTAAATAAATAAATAAATTATGAACCAATCAAAATTAATGAAAAACAAACAGAACACAATATGTCGGACAACAGAATTTTCCCCCTAAATGGCCCACAAGTGGCACACATTGGTGGGCCCCACTTACATAGGATGATAGAGCTGTTTCACACCATTGAAGATTCATTCATTCATTAATTAATTTATACTCCCTCCGTCCCATTTTACATGCTACATTGCATTTTGGAACAAATTTTTATGCAAACCAATTTTAATGTGGGCCCATCATTGGTAAAGTTAAGTGGAAGAAATTGATTGGCTTAAAGAGGATAAAAATGACAAAAAAGAGGGTAAAAATGTAAAATATATGTGGGGCCCATAGACTATAAAAAGAAATGTAGCAAGTATTTTGCGACATCCAAATAAGAAAATTGTAGCAAATAATTTGGGATAGAGGGAATACATGAGTTTGGAAAAGAAAACATCATAATAGATGATGATTTGTTAGGGTGATGATGAGTCACTCTCTAATCTTTTATTAACATATTAAATTAAATTAAAAGAGACACTACCTATTAATATTATATAGCTATATATACTAGCTGTCTCTTGAACATCATTCTCTACTTCAAGTGCATGTATTTGAATAATAGATTTCTAGTTTTGTTTGCCTCATCATTTTGATTATATTATAGCCTATATTCTATTCTATTGTAAGAGAAGGCTTTACTTTACTTATCTTACATGAGCTGGATTCCTATTAGAACTTCTAATGATCTCATGGGACAATTTTTTTTTTTTTTTAAGTTGCTTCTTCTACTTCATATTAGACGCAAATTAATTTTTAAGAAGAAATTTGAGCATATAAACAAACAAACGATTGTAGAAAAATAAATTTAATACAAATCACAGTTTCGTTCTTGTTTTCGTTAAAACTATTTTAATTAATTTTCTTATTTACATGCTCAAATCTCCTCTTTAAAATACACTAAATATGTGTGACTCAGGGCCGTCCCGAAAATATTTGGGGCCCTGTTCTAAAATTTTAACTAGGCCATTGATATTTTAGTAAATGCGATAATTCAATATTATATTGACAACATATGTATATATCTCAATTTTTTTTAGATAATGATATATTTATCTAGAAATATAACAACAAGACAAAATAATTTTAAAAAAAATATTTAAAAATTAAGCCCTTTAAAAAACGGAGCCCTATGCAGAGGGTCTTCGTGCAGACTGGCACGGCCCTGGTGTGACTAATTAACATAAAATAGTTTCACTAATTATGTATAAGATCATAAATTTATGATAAAAATTTATAATAGACGGTCTTCCTATGAAAATAGTAATCTTTCATCATTGGACTTGATTATTTGAAAGCATTAAATTCATAACCAAATATTGATGTTATGCTATAGGGGAAATATGAAATTTCAAACATTTCGACCAATTTCGTGTATGATTTGCGTCCTTTTAGAGACCGTTCATTTGGCCTAGGCGTAGGGTGATGATTTTTCCTTTTTTTTTTAAATATTAAATTAAACTATGTAATAGTCGTTGACTCATTGTAGTAGTTAGTAAAGGGTTAAGACATTTGTGTCTATTGAAAATATCGGATAAGAATATGTGTCCAAATGTCAGACACGACATTTTTGTAAAAAAATATGAATGTTTTTGGTTCAAAATGAAGTGTCTAAGTGACGTACCAATTTCCAAAGATCGAGTGTCCAATATTGATACTTGGGGTGAAACAAAGAGTCAGGGTAACATAGGAGACAACATTGTAGTAACCTTATTACCAAATCTTTTTATACAATGGTGCATAAACAACTTCGGAAAATCACTGTTCTTTAGGCTATTTCATATTTCTAACAAATGGTTCACATTCTTTTTAGACATAATTTTGTGTGTATAAGATTATAAGAGTATCAACTTCAAAATGCAATAAACTTAAAATAATAATGTCTGTACACGAAAAAAAAAATGTATGTAAAAAAAGGCTGGAAAGGCGGACCAACTAATTTTTTTTTAAATCAAAACTATATGCAACTTATATATACATTCAATAACCCTTTTTTCATACTCCGTACGTGAATTGTTAACTAAATACTTTATCTGTTGCTTTTTACTCGCTACATTTTTTCTTTGGGTCAAACTTAGAAAACTTTTGACTAGTTTTTATGACAACTTTGTAATATATTAACTAGCTATGTGAAATACAGTTAAACTCCTCTCAGTGTGTAAATTAATATATAATTTTTATAATTTACTTAAATACACAATTTGAGTTATTAATGGTCAAAATAATGTAGTAAGTAAAAAAAAATATAAGAGGAAATATGAAATACTTCCTCCGTAACATAGTTCTGGCAACAAGTTTTTTTTCACGCATTTCAAGGAAGCGATTTAAGGGTGTAAACGAATAAATTGATCAATTTTTTTTTAAGATTAGTAATTATGATCTCAATCTTACTTGTATTAAAAACATTTTGATTAATTTGTTCGTTTACACCCTTAAATTGCTTCCTTAAAATGTGTGAAAAATAACTTGTTGCCAGAATTATGTTATAGAGGGAGTACTATTTTTACATTTACTACCAAATCAAAGAAACAAAAGGTTGCTTAATGTGTGAGGGGTGAAGTCACTTTTAATCCCAAGGACAAACTTTGCCAAAAAAAAAAAAGCTAAAGGGAAAAAAACTACTCCCTCCGTAATATAAAACTTTCAACAATTGGTTTTGCACGCATTTTGAGGAATCGATTTAAGGGTGTAAACGATGGAATTAGTCAATATAATTTTAATATTAGGAACTTATAATCACATTCTTGTTTGTATTAAAACCATTTTAGCTAATTCCCTCGTTTACACCCTTAAATCACTTCCTCAAAATACGTGCAAAACCAAATGTTGAAAGTTTTATGTTACAGAGGAAGTAAAAGTTTTGTGAGAAAGTTTTTTTTTGGGTGTAAAAGAGGGGCTTAGCCCCAGGGAAGAAAGTTTTGTGAGAAAGTGTAAATTGTACAGTAGTTTTTTTTTTTTTTTTTTTTTTTTTGAAAAAGTGTAAAATCTAGTTTTGGAAATGCTAATTCATTTTTTTTTAATTTTTTTTACCTACAAAAATGGCAGTTTACATTCCTATTATTGGTAAGACACCTGCTTGAAGCATTGCTGGGAGGAGCAAAACATCAACCCTTCTCACTTCCAACTGTAAGCATCTCTATTTTTCCTTTAAAATTTTGGCGGTAACAATTTGACTTTATCACAGTTCATTTATCGTAATTTAATTGACTTTCTATGCATAAGAAAAAACATAATCCTATTGTATGTCATTTACTAATTCTTAATGTGTAATATTGTAATTTATTAATATCTACTCCTTCTGTAACATATTAACTGCAACGATTTGACATTTTTCTCTCTACTCCGTGTCAAATAATCGTTGCAGTTATTTTGTTACGGAGGGAGTAATTTATATACATTTTACAAATGCATAATCAAAATTATAAAGGGTAAGTCTAATAATAATCAAGTTTATTGGTTTAAAACTGCAGGTACTAATACTAAGAAGCTGTGGAGTAATAATTCCAATGTACATAATAATTCAGACCATATCAGCAGTCCAAAACAGCATCAGAAGACATCGCATACTTCATGTAAAATTACAATTAATTCACTCCTTTCCTAATTTTTCAATTTTGATTACAAATTAATTAAGCTATAAATATTAATTAGCACTATTGTGAACTAATTAAATTTTGTATTTTTTTTTTCACCAGGAAACTCTTATGCATGATACAAGAGATACTGACGAGGAGCAACAAATACATCAAAGATAGTTTTTTAAAACGATTGTTTATCAGCTTACAACACACCAGTGTACATCAATACTAGGGAAAGAAAAAAAATATATACCGTATAATAATTAAAATAGAATATAAATTTTAATTCATTTTTTGCCTCTATATAATATATTCATTGTATTATTTGTAAATTAACATTTAATTGTAATTTTTTTCACCGATCAACATTAATTTGTTGGAGAATTATACAAATTCTGTAGCATTTTTTTCCCTAATTCATACAAGTACTCCAATGAGTACGTAGAAGGTATTCGTCGTAAAAATGCAACCTAAAATGATGGATGTTCATTAAGTTGATCATTGAATAATGTTTTCAATAATCCTTATACTCATGATCATTGAGGTTAAACTAATGTAAATAACGTCCTTTTATTTTGTACTTTTTTCACCATAAAAAATCTAGGAAAATAAAGACAAATAAATTCAGCTAAAAAATTAAAATTGCTAAGGATGATTTTGACATTAAAAAGAACAAAATTGAAATGATAAGGTCAACAAGAGAAAGATACCTTAGAGGAGTGATACAGTGGAAACATGAATAATAACTTGGTAAATATATTATGAAATATAATAATTATTTTAACATACACGATGTGTGAAACAAAAGATTCAGTAAAAGGGATATTACATGTGCGTTTCCTTCAACTTATTAGACCTAAACTTATCTAAACCTATTGAACTTGTTAAATCTGATTGAAACTTATTAAACTTATTAAACCTGATTGGACCTAATTAAACATTATTGAATTTATTAGACCTAATTACACATTATTTGAAATCATTACACCTAAACTTTTTTTTAAGGTGAAGAAAACATACTATAAGTCCGATTGAAAGTCACATGTATTTGTCTTATGTAAAAATTAATAAAATTGCCCTAATATAGATTTTTTATTCCTCAATAGCTTGTGGATGTCACCGAAGTTGGTTAGTTAATTACTTGTCAAGAGTGCAGCTAAACAAACCCAACAACCAACTTCTTTGCTTGGTTAACAAAGAATCTAATATAGTTGGATGAAAAGCCAAATCATGGAACAAACTTTAAACAAATCCAGCAAATATAATACTACCAAGCTTTATAGTTATGGATCAACAGTAAAATCTAACAACTTCATTGTCATCAAAAGATTACAAGATTATAACTTCACAACTGGAACAAAGGTGGGTAACACTGAAACCTAAGAGATGAAGACGATAGAGTGTGCCTATCATTTATACTAGAATCCTATTGAGGCAAGCAACAGAGAAATATTACTGTAAAAATATTACTGTACTGCAAACAGAAACATTAATAGGAATAAAGGGATTTATTATTATTTTTTTAAAAGATTCCCACGGTTGATTGACTAGTACAGAGCTACTAACCCAAATGGAAAGGGGGAGTGAAAGTGCCCAACATAATATTGGGGGTGAAGATCGAACTCCAGCCAAGGGATTATTAAAGTTAAACAAAAAGCCACAAGAAAAAGAATTAATAGAAGCTAAGCATGTAAATCAACAATAAGCTTTAGTTCTCTAACAAAAGGAAGCACTTCCATAACAATTTACTGGTTAGGTTAGGTTAGGTTATGTGCCTTATGTCCAGACAAGATGACTCAAATTAGCCGCTCCAACAGGATCCTAATCTAGATTAGTAGCAACCACGGTACTTTCGACATAGCATTAACTACATTAATCATGTGCAAAATTACAAGGTCAGGACCAGAATACCTGACAAAAACCTGATCCTGAACATGAAGCAAGCCTTATATACAGGTGGTTGAACTACTGGCTTGGGAATTGTGATGATCCGAAATTAAATTCTACGTATTTGAAAGACATTATCCAATAGGATTGATTTTTTGGATGTAATCAAATCAATATTGTTCTAGAAGAACCCTAGCTTGGTGCTGAAGCTGATTAAGAGTAGAAGAGACACTTAAACATGAAGAACTATCACCTGAAACACTAATACCAATCAGACTTCGGAAGACCCCGAGAGTCTGTTTTTCCTGATCTTGAATGTTGCTGATGCATCTTTCTTGCTGCCTACCATAAACTGCCTCAAATTCTCTTGATTTGGCAGCAGCTTTAAGCAGCACACAATCAGGAATTCCTAAAATAATGTGACACAGACAATAAATTCAGACAAACATTGATAGGAAGCTAATAAAAAAATAAGATCTCTTACCAGCTAATCGTGCAACATTAACACCATAACTTTTGGGACATGCACCAGGAGTCAGCCTGTAGAGAAAGATGACTTCTTCCACTCCTTCATCTCCTTTCCCAACTTGGCATGCCATATGACATAGAGACACCTATGAGTGGGAATTAAAAAAAACACTGAGTTCACGACTCTAGAGAGTAGAGACACGTCCATAGAAGAAAATTCAGGCATCAACAGCTCTCATAATGAGTAACGTTACATGAGCCAGAAGCAATATATTAGCGGTAAAAAACACTTGAAATAAAGAGAATGGATATGGACCTTGGGATCGCTTTTATAGTTTATTGATAGTCGGTGATAATGAGTAGAAAACATTCCAAGACACTGCACTTTGCGAACAAAATGCTCTAAGACGGATTCCCTGTGGGAAACAAGGAGGCAGGAAAAAAAAATAACAGCTATTAGATAACCCTGTGGGAACTACATTTGGTCTTGAGTAAAAAAAAAAGACACAAATGATCCATGCAACTTCTAGACAATAAGATGTCTAAATTGCTTGGTCAGCTTCAAGTTACTTACGCAATAGCTTGTCCATCTGAAGTTGAAGTGCCACGTCCAAGTTCATCCAATGCTACAAGTGAATTTCGGGTAGCAGATGTCTGCATAACCATTTACAAAAAAAAAAAATTAAAAAAATTAAATAAAGAAAATAAAATTGTGAGCCTAAATTTAAAGTGAGGGCAAAATAATACTGTTTCAAGTTACAAAAGCTCTAATATATGCCTCTTATTTAATTGACTCAGCCATACTACTAATCAGCAAACATGAGAGAAAGTGAGAAACTATTCAACAGCCGCAGTCCCTTCTTCAGTCAACTCTAAGGATAAACTTGAATTAATGTAAAATGAATCTCATTTCACTCTTTAATATCTAACTTGATGAGGATTCATGAAAGTGAATTCAGAATATCTCACCAACATAGATGCGGTTTCTGAAAGCTCTGTTAAAAATGTGCTCTGTCCTGCCATAATGTGATCTTTTGCTCCCATACGAACAAAAATCTGATCAACAAGTGATAGCTCAAAACTTTCCGCGGGCACATATGCACCAACCTGGAACAAAGCCTACTGTGAGGAGAAAGAAATTGAAACAGGATAACAATATAGTATACTTGTAAAACAAGAGTAATACTTGAGCCAAAATAACAGCCAAGCAAATTTGGCGAAGAAGAGTTGATTTTCCACCCATGTTAGGACCAGTGAGCAGGATGAAGGTGGCATGATCAGAGCCACCAATATTGATGTCGTTGGGTACAAATGTACCCCTGCCTAAAGAATCACTTTTAATGATAGGATGCCCCAGACTTTTAGCTGCTAGATGAGGTGCTTCATTAGCATTGAATCCAACTGAAATATTTGGACAACATGTTGGTCCTTCATAGTAGTCACTTGCAATTACCAAGCTGATCAAAACATCTAGTTCTGCACAAACATTAACAAGGATTGAGCTAAATTTACCTAGAATGGATGTCATGGACATCCATGTAAGTATCTGAATATCTGATGAACTACATACAATTGAAAAGGTCATCATATACACAATTAATTAAAACACCTGCAACAGCAGAAACCAAGCTTTTCCACATTGAATGATGCTCACAAAAACGTCCAATTAGAGTTTGCAACATGCACTTTAGTTTGGATTCCTTCTCAGCTTTAACTTGAGTCAACTCTCCTACCGACTTCTTGATATATGGTGTCCAATATCTAGAAAAACCCTGTGGATCACAAATCAGGGACAGTCCGGTCAGTAAGGGAAGAGTAAAAACACCTAACTTACATCTAATATCATGCAGATTGCTAAATATTGTGATTAAACTTAGCATTTCCAACACTTACAACGAGAGCAAAAAAAATAATCAGGCAAGTTCACCACAATAAACCCAAAGTATCTTGTGACCTTGTTACACATCTTGCCATTTATACAAGTACAAAGAGGTTAGTATCAGATGATGTTACATGGCAGTATAAATAAGAGAAGCGTATGTGAAGGAAAGACGGTGTTTACAAAACAATTCTGTCCCAGTTCGTTTTTAGGGTAAAAAAACAGAAAAAAAAATAAAAATTCATCGCTTGCCTTCACACCCTAGTTATATTCCCAACTACTGCAACAAAATGTTATCTATTACTAACTATTTGATATTTGTCATTTTGATAAACATTTGGGAGATGGAAGGGGAAGGATAAGAAGGGATCCATTTTTCCTCCTTTAATGGAGAGATTTAGAGGGAAAATGCACATTCATTTTCCCCTCCCCTATTTCCCTTCTACTTCCTCTCCTTTCCCTCTCCTTCCTTTCCTTTCTATTTTGCTATCCAAACACACCATAACAGTTTGTTTGGAAAGCAAAGTACAAAGGAATAAAGGGTGTCAAAGAGGAGGAAAGAGAGAGGAAAGAAAGGGAGGAGAAAGATGGAACTACATATTAAGGAGGGGGAAATGAATCCCTCCCTCTCCTTCCCCTTCCCCATTTTTTTACCCACATAAGGGAGCTTGTTCTCTTTCATATCCCTTCCATTATAACTTTTTACATAAATAGTTAAACTTTATATATTATGATATTATGCTAAAAAATTACAATTCTTTAGTAAAGAGTTATCCCCTTCAGACAAACCATGAATCACATGTATATGTGATGACTATTAACTCAAATACCAATTAATTCCACTTATCATGCTAACTAGTAAGTCGCAACATCATAATTGACGTAATAATTTGGCTCCCTACACTGAAGCAAGGTACATGAGTACATAAGAAAACACATGTGACTAACTGCAACCAGCAGGGATATTAGTCAACCTGTAAACTTGATAAAACTCACACTGGATGATTTTATGTAACCTATTTACCTTCTTGGATGACCGCAACTCATAGTCTTTAGGAACGCTGCCACACAAACTTTCAGGTACTTCTAACAGGTATGTGTCCTTTCCAACTGTAACACATGTAACCTACAGATAAAGGAGACAAGTTAATACAGCACATAAGATTCAACAAGTTTTTTTAAAACCTAGCGCTAATGGAATGTTCTTCACCATTTTATTGCCGAGTAATTTTTTCTGTTCCTTGATATGTTCTTCCAACTCAGATTGAATCTCATCAATCTTTCTAGAGGCAGAATCGTACTCTGCATCTGCTCCTTCCCGAGGAATAATACGACCCGTACTATTAGCATCCACCCAGTCAAATGCATCCTTAAAATGCTTCAAAATGGAACGCATATCGGGAAGACCTTTTCCTATAAGTTACACATTATGACTATTAGCACACTATATACTTGTCAGAATACAGCATAGGACAGTATGAGAATTCGGCTGACAGTACCAGGGACTAACAGATGATGTAACAATTCAGAGTCAGTATCATCTAAGATGGAACCAAGCGAAGAGCACGCTACAGTCATCACTTCACAACCACGTAATGCTGATATGAATTCTTGAAGTTGCTTTTTTGCAGCATCTTCATAAAGAATAATCTTACTCGCATTCCTACCAATAGCTTCACTGCATGTAAAAACAGTGTCTCAGGCACATGGAGCCATGGATCAAAAAAATGTTACAGGTCCCTGGATTGATGGACTCACCTGCCAGCAAAGAGGCGTGTGAGCAGCCTTTCCATGTCTGGCAACTTGGACAACTCTTTTCGGAATTCAAAGGCAAGTGTTATATTTCCCTAAAATAGCAAATCACATTTTTCAAAAGAAGCACAATAGAATTCCATTAGAAACTGAGAAACATAATCTTCAGCAGTTTTCTATAAGAGGATATGTTCCCCTGCTTTCTGCTATGTTGTTTTGCATTGGAATTCAAAATAAAATAAGGTGCATGTGAGAAGATGATGAAAGGCTGAAAGCAGAGAAACAAAAACCAATATCCGTATAACAAATTAACAATCTCATTAGACAAGTTAAACAAGGTACCAAAATCTTCATATTTTATTAATGGACAGTATCAAATTTGTGATAGAATATAACACAGTTCAGGGTACATATAATACTCACAACATTTTCCTCCCTTGGAGACATTGAGCTTTTCTCTTTATACCAGAACAAATGAAATATTTAAAACACAAATCAAACAATTAATTACTTAAAACCTCTATTCAGCAAAACAAGTCATGATGTACTCAACTGACACAATGATATCAGGAATTCATGAGCTTGATCAAGCACTGGCACAACTTCAACCTAGTACTTGGCAAAACTGACAACACCAACAATTACCTACACCATTACTGGGCATATTCTACAACTGAGGTGAGGGATAGTGGCAGACCTTCAAACCTAGGTGCTATGAGGATATCATGCGTGGCAACCTCACGGCTATTCGCTTAGTATCAAATCTTGCATTTGAAAAAGAGGGCAAAGTTGACACGGCTGATATCCTCATAACACCAATGTTTGAAGGTCTGCCAACATATCCTAGTTCTAAAATAAATAGACAAGAAAACGGGAAAGAAAGCATATGGCATATTCTATGACTGAGACTCTGTTTGGTTGAGTGTAAAACATTCTCAATGTAGAACGATTTTCATCGATAAGAATTTACACTGGAAAACACAATTGCATATTAATTTTTCTATTATTTGGTAACATGTAAGGGGAAATAAGGAAAACGAAAAGTCAAAAAGGAAAGTAAGGAGGTAGTGGAAGGACTGCAAAAGGGAGGTACGGAAAAGGAAGGAAAATAGTTCTCTCTTCATTTTGAAGGAGAAATGATTTTCCATCATTGTAAGAGATATTTTACTTCTAGGGGAAATGGTTTTACACTAATTTGCAAACCAAATAATGTAAAATTGAAAATAAATGAAAATGTTTTCTTCGATAATGTTTTAAGCCCTACCAAATAGAGCCCGAGTGACAAGGAAAATTTCATCATGGGAAAAACAAAATCAAAATACATTATATCATGTTAGCTTTAGAAATATCAGAAAGCAGAGCATACCCTAAGGCCAGCTACAGCAATTTGCCGTTTCCTAATCGATTCTGCATGATATAAGGGTCTTGCAATCCATGATTTTAGCAACCTCTTCCCAAAAGCAGTCACACAATGGTTAAGCTGGGAATACAACGTCCTTCAAACAGCAGGGTTAAAAACAATTAGTCCAAGCCAAATCAACCACAATACTACTATCAAGTTGCAAGTGTAAAGGAACCTACCCAGAGGTGCCTCCATTCTTACTGTTCTCAAATATTTCCAGGTTCTCCATAGCGGCAGCATCTAACACCATATAAGGTTTCTGAAAAATATTACAGTAACCAGAACATGGAAGTGACTCAAATTTCGCATATTTAAGCAAGGTCTCATCTAGAAAAGCCTGTTTCAAGTAGTAAAGGCTGCCTCCAAGTGCGGACAATGCAAGACTGCCATCACTACCAGCACTCAACAACTCATTTATGATATCTGGCAGCCAACATGAATCATCTTTGATATTAGAGTTAATGGCAGTAGTTGCTTCCTTTTGACACGATGATTTATTGATGCGACTGTAGAAACTCTTGACCTCACAAACAGTTCTATTAGCATCCCAAAATTCCACATGTGGAAGCAACTCATTGACAAGTGGATTTCTAGTGTATCTGGTAAGAGCCCTTTCAGTCTCAGAACTTAGCATATTAGCTGGTTTGATAATCTCAACCGGCCTCAATTCAGATAGAATACAGCATAAAGTACTGCACTCCTGATCATCCTTTATCTGAAGAAGTGAAAACAAGTTAAGATTGACAAAAAGGTTTATCAAAAAAAAAGTAGCACGTACTGAATTAATCACCACCATCACCCAATAGCACGGGCACTTCATTTCACTAACGTCCCTATACCCGATTCTTCCCCGTACCGGGGACAATACCGATACTTTTTTTAATGTTCGTGGTCGTACTCGGTGCAACCTAGTCACCCATTAGGGGGGAGGGGGGACATTGAAGTTGATCATGCTATCAACAGTTAATCAGCAAACAGAAAGTGCTCAAGATGGGGTTCTCCGGTCCTAACTACTAAGCTAACCCTATACCTTTTCCAAACACACATACAAAAACTTTTTTCAAATTCCATCTTGAAAGTCGAGGAAACAGACCAATCTGAGAAATCTCTACAGGACATAGTGAGTTATGAATTTAGGAGAGAAACCTGGCCAATAATGACTCGGCTTGTAGTGACATCAACAATGCAAACACCATATAGACGTTCATCCTTGTCTGAAGAAAGTGGACAGCTTTCATTCAGTGACATAATATAAGAAGCATCTGGATTTGCTGACAACATCTCTCCTTCTGTCAACGTTCCTTTTGTTACCACAGCACATATTTCTCGTTTCACTACCTGTATGTTCAAAGGCCAAGGGTTAGAAATAGATAACAACAAGCTTAAAATTGTTAACTAAGTAACTTTTTAACATCCAGTAGAATAGGGAGATCAATTTTCTTATGCACCTGAGAATTTAAATGCCATCTTTCATAAACAAACAAGCTCAACTGGGAACTGGCTATATAACATTACCTCTCACAAGAGTAAGAAATATTGGCATTACCAATCAGCTAACAAAGATCTATATCTCAATAATAGCTAGCTTTCATAAATTCTCACTTTCATTTGCCTTTCATAATTTTTTTAACACACACAGAGAAAGGGCACATAAACGCTAGTATTAACTTGTATCAAATCCAAGTTTTTATTATATTACCAAAAAAAAAAAAGTACATACTTTGTCTTTCGAACCCTCCTCTTTGCGACGCATATCAAGCTGATCTGGAGTTTCAGTCTGCTCCACTACAAGGACTCGATAACCCTGCCATGCCAAAACATCTCAAATAAATTAAAATTTCCTGGTTCAAGTCGGTTCCATAAGTCAACTGCAGGGAACTGATATTCAGAGGAAAGACATCTCTAGTACTGCAATATTACTCTATTAGTAGTGAATTGGACAAGCTAGAAAATTACTTCAAGGTAATTTTCCGAAAAATAAGAGCAAATTAGAGGGAGAGAAGATAGGTGGAATATTGTCGAGTGTTTAGTGGTTTTCTTTTGGAGAGAATCAAACCTCTCGATTCTCGAAAACTTTCTTTACATTCCGTCCTCTTTTTATTTTAAATCTTCATCTAATTACTTAAATTCTGATCAGCTATGTCGATTCCTCGCAGCAGCCCCATGTTTTGGGAATATGGCTTTGATATTAATATATCATTGGTTCTAAAGTTAGATTCCGTCAAAAAAAGCTGTGGCAGTAGTTCTGAATAAAAAAAGTATAGGCAGCAGTACAGCACAATAACAAGTCATATTGGATAAATGCCAGCTCAGGAACAAACCTTTCTTGCTAATTTCTCTACATTAAATGAGAAATTCTTCTCAGGGAATCCACAATGTGGCTGTTCTCCCTGCAAATGATTACATGAACATCATTTCAACTTAGGATAGAAGGAATAAAGGGAAACACAAGGATAATAATAAGAACAGCCAGAAACCTGTATACTGTTTTTTCAAATGTGACTAAACTTTTTTACACTCTTTAAGTCTTAACAAGAATTAAATTCTCAAGGAATTAGCTAGGGCACAAGAAAAACGCAAGAGACATCTAAAACAATAAACAAAATACCTTCATATACTGGAGATCAAGTTCTTTTACACCAATATGTGCATCCATTTCAAAAATCTCATAGAATTTGCCCATCTGTTACAGCAGTCCAATCACAAGTAACAATCAAATTACACGAATTATTCATTAGCAGGATCCATTAAAGTATAAAGACACATGCTTTAGCCATGATTAGAGCAGCACCTTGAAGAAAAGGACCTTGTCCATATGCTTCGATTTAAACTCCCACCATTGTCTCTACAAAAATAAAGATCACAAAATCAACATGACCAGCAACAACCATTACCAAGAATTATTGTATGTAAAAAATTCACCTGGCCACCCGTCAGATTTTTCAGAAAATGAGGAGGTAAATAAAGAGTCCTAGGATCATAATCTTTATCATCAGGACGTCTCCTATTGGCATCCCGCCGATCTCTATCACAAGAGAAAATTTTCATCAGATAAGTTATTACCTTGAAAGTGATACGAGTTCAGTAATGAATGTGTTAATGCAATATTGCAGAGCACAGTTACACAGGAGACACAAAAAGCATGAAGATAAAAGATTAAGCCAAAGCATACCTTCCAAGAAATGGAAACTTCTGTTCTTCACGGATACCAAACCTCTCCAGTGCATCAACATCCATGCCATCAACAACACTGGTCGGTTTAGCTTCTGTAGAAAACATAAAATACATGAGTGGAAAAGCATTGCAATAGCTATAATTTATAAAAGTCAATTCTGGCCAAGTTTATGATTCAGAATCAAGAACACTAAAGGATAAATTTCATTGGATGCCAAAAAAGAGAGATCTTTGTCCTTCTGCCATTTCAATGAGACAGAAAGGCAGGCTCCAACTCTCCATTGGTTTTGGGAAAAATTAACAAAAATAATCCCAACTTTAGTTGCTCTTCCGTTTTTAATCCCAACTTTTCAAAAACCAAAAATAATCCCAACTTTCACTTTGGTTTTTCATTTTTGGACCATTATACCGGCAACCTGCTGCGACGGTAAGCAACTTATTTCTATGATAATTAAACTCTTTCATTTTATATTAATTGAGTTTTAAATACAAAATACAGTTCATCTCCCCTCCAAAACCCAAATTATGACATAAACCCTTTCCCTCCCAAAATCCTTTGCCATTGTTAACCACTGCCATTGAAGCAAAGTGAAGATTTGTGAAGTTTACTCTCCTTCCGGTTGTTGCTCCAATTCATTCTAGCGGAAAAAATCCCAAATAAACAAACCCCAGGTTCTTTTTTTTTACTCTTTAAATACAATTTTGTAGGTTTTGTAAAATTATTTGAATTGTTGTTGTTGGAATTTAGGGTTTTTAATTTCTGAGTTTGAATTTAGGTTGTTAAGTTTGAAATTTTCTGGGTTTGAATTTATGTGGTTTGAAATTAAGTTTTTGCAAAATTCTGTGTTAATGGTTTTTATTGGATGTTTATGGGTTTGAATGATGTTGTTCTTGGTTTTTTTAAGGGTTTTTATTGCATGCTTACTTTGGTTGGTCTTCCGTTTTTAATTCTAACTTTTCGAAAACCAAAAATAATCCCAACTTTCGCTTTGATTTTCCATTTTTGGACCCTCTTCAAATTTTAACCTACAACTACCGGTAAACCTTGCCAATTAGCCGGTTAAAATTTGAAGAGGGTCCAAAAATGGAAAACCAAAGCGAAAGTTGGGATTATTTTTGGTTTTCGAAAAGTTGGGCTTTAAAACGGAAGTTGGGATTATTTTTGTTAATTTTTCCTTGGTTTTGAAGTCATCACCATTACACATAATCTATGTGATAAACGCAAGGGATGACATAGGTACATGGCATGAGGAGATGAAAGATTAAGCATTTACATAGGCCGAAAATAGATGCTATTCAATAATAATAATAGTACTAGTAATAATAATAATAATAATAACAATAACAATAAGAGCAACAACAACAACATATGGAGAACATATATACATACATAAAAGTATCAATTCATAACTAAGAACAAGAAGCTTCTGAAGCAAGGCAGTAAAAATATTTATATCATCTAATTCTTTACATTCTGTGATTAAAACTTCAAAAGTGACATTAAACTCTATAATCAAGCTCAGTGTCACATAATTTAGTCCTCACCCCTGCAAACTCCGCTCCCGAATTCATTCCGTGTTCCGAAACAAATGTTGAATTATCAGTAAATTTCGCTAAACCCTAAGCCTAGTGAATTCCGCTCCCGAATTAGTTCCGCATTCCAAAACGAATGCCGGATTATATGACACTGATAAAGTCAATGGACTGCTATCGTAAATGTTACTGGCCCCAAGGGTGCGTTCTCTTTAACCTATTAGATTTTAACTTGTCCAAACTTTGAACACAACTTTTCTAAACTTATTAAGGGTGTGCCCTCTTCACATTAAAAAAATAAGCTTCAGATCTAATAAGTTCATATAAGGTCTAATTAGGTGTAATAAGTTCAACAAGGTTTGATCAACTCCAATCAGGTATGATAGGGTCTAATCATGTCCCATAAGTTCAATAAGTTTCAATCAGGTTTAATAAATTTTGATTAGTTAAGGTCCAATAAGTTGAGCGGAATGTGTCCTAAACTTGATTGAAACATATTGAACTTATTGGACCTGATTGGATTTGATTAGCCCTAATTATGAGAAACAATTAGACTTGTCTGAACTTATGGTGAAGAGAACGCGCCCTACATTATGAAAAATAATGACTAAGTATCACATAAATAGAATTTACAAAAGCAAGAAAGAAAAAAGGTACATTCACACTTGCTCTACATGTAAATGATGTAATAGCTTATTCTAAATTGGTATAACCATAGTCCATAAATGGCACAAGCCGCACAACAATTGATAAGATATCATATAAGTGTATAACCTTCTCTTTTTCACATTGCAGAGCACCATTTCACAAATTTAAACACAAAACTATCTAGCAACATAAGATAACAGTATTGAATAACTCCATCAATTACCTTGAACATTGGTCACCACTTTCTCCGGCTTAGTACCAAACACCAACCCAACTTTCTTTTTCTTACTTGCATCCATCGCCTCCCCATCACCTTCCTTTTGCTTCTTCTGAATCGCACCTCCACCAACCTCTCTTCTCTTCCTCTTCAAACTCTGTACCTCCTCTTCCTCCTCATCCACCAACTCAACCTCCTCCGAGCACTCTTTCGCCTCAACAGCCACATCCTTTCCCCAATCCTCGTCACTTGAATCATCCTCCATACCACTCACATTCCCCCCCTTCACCTCATTTCCACCACCATCATCATCATCATCCAAAACAACACCCACCTTCCTCAACCTTCTCCTCCTTAAGTTGCCACCTAAAGACCCTCCTCCACCTTCAACCCACTCAAACTTTTCCTTCAAAAGATCAATCATTTCCTCATCACTGTCATCATACTCAACCAAATGCATCCCCGAAACCTTATCAAACGACTTCACAGTCCCCTCATACCACGCATCATCCAAAGGCCAGTAAACCCTAATTCTCCGATTCACCACTTCTTCCCCGAAAGAAACGTTTTTGGGGGCTCCAATTACTAGTTTGGGTTTAAGAGCAGTGCATTTAGGTTTCAATTTAGCGTTGATAGGAGAAGGAGTAGTTGGAGGGGAAGAGTCCGGACTAATACTAGTTTTAGGGTTAGGGTTAGGGTTTTGGGGTTTGGAGAAGTGGGTGTTATGGGATTTTTGAGGGGATGATTGATTATTAGGTTTGAGAGAAGGAAATGATGCTTTAGTAAAGAAGGAAGTGATTTGGTGTTGCTTGTTTACTAATGGCGATCGGCCATTGGGGACCTTGCGTGAAGGTGCCATTGATGGAAGTGTTGAACACTACAGTGTTAAGTGTGAAAGTGTGAGAGACGAAGAAAAGAGAGAATGTAATGAAGAAGGAGATGAGAAGAAATAGAGATAAAGGAGAAAAAATAGTTTGAAAATGGCGGGAAAGTTGCAGGGGTAGAGAGTAGAGAATGCAGTTGGCGGGAAGATGGTTTTTTTTTTTTGCGGGAGGCACTGGACTACTGGACTGACGAGTGAGTGACTGAGTGTGTGGGGGCGGGCGGGAAGATGGTTTTTTTGGCATCTAACAATAATTACAAACTTCTCCCACAAAGGCAATTTTTATGATAATGAATGATATCTCAGATGGTTAAAGCTTTATTTTTTATTTAAGGTGATCTTTAGAATCAATTCTCATCAATATTTTCAAAACATCCATTATTTAGTTAGCGTCTGAATTTTTGCTCTTAAAATTTGCTCAAAATTGTGTAACCCGAACCTATTTTAAATCCGTTAAATATAACACACTCTTAACTCGACCTGCTTTCAACTTGAGCCAAAAATCATTTGTAATCAGAGCTGTCAATTTTCTATCCGAACTGAAAAAACCCAATAAACCAGACATGTAAATAGTGGGTTCTGACAAAAAAATAAAGACTCAAACCCGTTTTAAACCTATTAAATATAACCCGCTCCAAACCAAACCCGACCTTCTTTCAACCCGACACGAAAATCATTAGTAACGTATTAAACTTACGATATTATGCAAAATTTTAGGCAAAAACACTTCCTGACATTAAAACTTTGAATTTAACATTATTTTTATTAGACCACATCATCAATCATTTTCCATAAATTGGCTATTAATGAAGATATTTATTATAATTTGTACTTTTTAGAACGTTTAAAATACATTTTCGTACACATGTTTGTATTAAAACATGAAAAATTAAAGGGCATTATAAAACTTCTCAACTCGTTGGGTCAACCTGAGCCCGACGTGTTACAAAAAAGCTACCCGAACCGTTGACACCCAGCCCATTACAATATGAACACGCAACTACTTTACACCAACCCAACCCGTTTGACAGGTATACTTTGGAGGGTAAAGATCTCAAATGTCCAACTTGCAAAGAAGAAATTCAAATTTAGCTTTCCCTAAAGCTTTTGTAAATATGTCGGTTAGTCAAACTGTTGTAGGTACATAAGACTACAATATAACATCGGTCGTTAGTTAGACTGTTGTAGGTACATAAGACTACGATATAACACTAGCCGAGATGACATCTCGTAAAAAATGACATCCTACTTTAATAAGTTTCATCCGCTCATGAACACACGGGATTTTGAGTAATGTATAAAGCAAACTGACCATCACAATAAAGATTGGTCCCTTTTTCATGTTGTACACCAAGATCTCCAAGAAGTTGCTTTAACCATTTTAAATCACAGGTTACTACTGTCATAGATCAATATTCGGCCTTTACTGATGATTGGGAGACGGTATGTTGTTTTTTGGTTTTCCAATATATAAGAAAACCCCCAAGAAGTATGAATCATCCACTCAAGGATCGTCGAGTAAGAGGACAACTTGCCCAATCAATATTGCACCAACCATGCAACTGTAAGTCATAATTGGATCATAGGAGGATACCTTGAACCAAAATTTTCTTCAAAAGCGAATGACATGTAGACCTACTTCATTCCTAATGTGTCACCCTTGGAGTTTGCATGAACTGAGACAGGATATGAACTGTATAGGCTAAGTTTGACTGACAAATATATCAATCGACCTACAAATCGATAATATTGTTCAACATCCTCGAACATAGGCCTATTATCATAGGCTAGCTAATGATTATGTTCCATAGGAAACTGTGCAGGTTTGACTCCTAACAATCATGCTTCAAAAACATTATCCAAAACGTATTTTCTCTGATAAAGATAAATTTTATTCTTTTTTTGTTCGGGCTACCTCTAGTCCCAAAAAGTATTTTAGGATTCTTAAATCTTTCATTTTAAAACATTGCCCCATTATATGCTTTAAAATTAACCATTGCAAATTTATCATTTCCTGCAACAACTAAATCATCAACATATACTAACAAATTGAGTTGTATTGTTCCCATATTCAAGGTGAACAGAGAATAATTAGAGTATGACTGTTTAAAGCCATAAATTTTCAAATTTGTTTTCAATATTGCAAACCAACATCGAGTAGCTTGTTTCAACCCATACAATGATTTTTTTTTTTCATTTTGCAAACCATATTGAATTTATTTTTATCAAAACACGGAGGAATCTTCATGTATACTTCTTCATGCAAGTCACTATGTAGAAAAATATTATGAACATCCATCTGATAAACTTCTCAATTTTTAACTACTGCAACTGAAAAGAATGTACGGATTGTAACAATCACCGGAGCAAATGTCTCATTATAATTAAGACCTTCAATTTGATGATTGCTAATTATAATTAAGACCTTCAATTTGATGATTGCTAATTTCCGTTATGTGATATTGTATGGGCTGTATGAGAATCACAAGATAGCAAGTTTGCAACACCTTGATATTGTAGATTTTTGTACCTCCATCGTATCGATTTATTTAGTAAAACCCATTTCTAAATAAAACTATAATACAATAATTGCATCAATTTATATGTTTCTAAATTTGGTATAATTAAATTTTAGACATATATATAATATAATAACAAAATACTTCTAACTTAAAAACCTAAAAAGCATTATAACCTTTTAAATCTTACATATTCTTCAAAAGTATTTTACACATCATTTTTTCTTTCTTCTTTTACCCTTCAATATTCCCCAAACATTTAAGAAAAAATCTATAGGAAAATTTACTAACCCAATTGTTGCAATTAAAACGACACAATGAGAGTACCATTTATGAGCTATTCATAATAAAGGTATGCCGTTCATTTATTTTCTTTTTCAAGAGTGAGGAATAGCTATTCATAACCTGAGATCGATTCTCATCCCTGCCTTTATGCTTCTCTAAACATAAATTAAAAAAAAAAAAACTTTTTAGCAAGAGTAAATTATATTGATACCTTTGCAAAATTCTTGTATATATCTTGTAAAGCATAGTTTTATGAATTATGTTTTTAGATTGTTGGGAATGAGTAATGGCAGCAAAAGAACAAAAGTAGCTCCCCATGCATGATGTATCACAAGGTCCATGTCTAAAAAATTATGTACCAAAAGCGGCTATATTATTACGGAGTATATAAATCTCTATTATATAAGCCAAGGGGGAGACATGATGTCCCCCTATAAATATTTTTTTACCCTAGCAAATTTTAGAAATTCAAATAGTATTACCATTAAAACTAGTGATATTAATAAGGAAAGTTTTCTTTTAAAAAAAGATTTTTAAAATGAAAATATTATTAATCTATAGTTTAAAAATAAAATAAAAACATAAAAATTTATATTTATGAATTCTCTACGAATAGACATCCGTATTGATATAAATTTCTTTGAGAAATTTTAGGGTTTTCTTCTATCGCAAAATTGATGTACTGTCAACTTATAAAAACTTTTGATTTTGATTTGTTTGATTACTTTTTGATATTTCAAATTAAAATGTCATGCATGCATAGCGTGTATAAAATACTAGTACTTATATATAATAGCCCAAATGTGACTATGTGAGTAAAAATAAAAATAAAATAAATAAAATAAAATGAATAGTTTGAAAAAGAAGTATTGTAGCTACTAGACGACCCAACACAACACCACAATCTATTGTCTTTGACCTCATTAAGACCATCCTTAAGAATAACCAAAAAAAAAAATTCATCCCATTTCTCACTCCTCCAACTCATTCTACAACCAACTTTCATTTTCACCTGTTAACAATAACCAAAAAAAGTTCATCATGATTCTCTCCTCTACTTATTTTTCCATACATTTTGTTCCATGATTATGGAGATTTTTTTTAAAAAAAAAATAAATTCAGAGAATTTGAGATAGAGATGATTTTTTATAAAATAATTAAGGAAATGAATGAGAAAAAAGAGATTAAAGAAGGTTGATTTTTTTTTTTTGTGATGAAAATATAGCAAAATGGGTGTCTATTTATAGAGAATTAAAAAATATGAATTTTGGATTTTTTTTTAATTTTTAATTTTTGAGTTATATCCGTCGCAAAAATTGCAACGAATATATTAAATCAGCCAATCACATGATGTAACATGGCGCGCGTTTATTGGCTCAGCTCAGCATGACCATTTCTTTTTTTTTTGGTCGACAGACCAACCCAACCAAAGATTGGTTATTCATAACCATTTATTTGGTTATTGTTAAGGACCACAAATAATTGGTCAATGGTCATAACCATTTTTTTTTATCACCGTTGCCACTCGCCAGACACTCGGTGTTTCTCGGTCAGTAAATTCTACACTGCTTTTTTTTTTTTTTTTTTTTTGCAAATTGTTTCTGATTTGTTTGATTGTTTTTTAGTTTGATTTAAGTTTGTTTAATTATTTCTCAGTTAAATTCTGATTTTAGTTTAGCCTGAAATTTATTGAAAAATAAATAAATTTGTAGTTAAAATTGCTTGGGAATTTTGCACAGCATATGTTATATGTATACAATTGTGTTCTTATGAGATTGTAAAGCTAAACTATGCTCGAATTTTATTATGCACCTTTGACATTAACATATGTATACCACTTATGTTCTTATGTATACCACGTGACCAAAGAGGAGTTGCCACGTGTCCCTTGGCCCATAATTAAGCCAATAATAATAATAATAATAATAATAATAAAATAATAATAATAAAATAATAATAATTATTATTATTATAAAACTTTGATTTGATTTAATTGTTAAGGATGGTGGTAATGTATAAGCGTTGTTTTTGCAATATAATAATAATAATAATCGTTCCCATACAACCAATGAGAGAGCCCTTGGCGAGCTAGTCGAATCAAGCCTTCAGGGATGCCCGAGACTATTTGCGGGCTAAGAAATAACAACTTGAGCAAATCGAGCTCTCTGATACCGCCTCAACCCCCACAATGAAATATGTCACCCAAAGAAGCTCCCTCAAGGGTAAATCCCTATCTACTCAGCATCAGACGCCTACCCTTATTCTGAAGGTGTCATTATCAAAGAGGCTCGACCCATCTCAGCAGGTCGAGCCCTCATTCGTACCATCGCAACAACCAGCCTATCCTTATGCTCCAAGAGGGGTCGCTTGGAAGTCACCATTATCCATCTCAATACTGACAGTTCCAAGGGCCTAAAAAATAAAAGCATTTCACATCGTGCCTTATGATGGCATGGGTGATCCAGATGATCACCTAGCCACCTATAAGCACTTGATGTATGCTCAGTCAGTAGATGATGCCACTTGGTGTAAATACTTCACCGAGCTCAATATGATTTTCTCTCACCATTTTATGCCCAACAAGCAGGAAAGGAAGACGAGCATGCACTTGTGAAAGATCGTTGGCAAGCAGGAGCGACGACCGAGTGGTGGCCGGAGACAGGTGGTTGGTGCGAGCACAAAAATTAGGTTAGTTATGTGCATTGTACGATTTAGATAATATTTTTTTGTAATTATATAAAACGGTACTAATTATTTTCTATGTACAAAATATGACGAGTTTATTAATTTTTAAATAATCTTTTTTGGAACTTATGAAATGATATAAATTAGCAAAAAAAATTGACATCATCAATTAGTTTTGGAGAGAAATTTTCAATGAAAAAGTGACACGTGTATATGATAGCTTAAAAAATATTTTGTTTTAGTATACAGTATAGATGGATATAGATGTATCTCTGTCTTGTTTTTTTATCTAAGGGAAATTCTCATTGGTACTACCGTGTTTTGGCGAATTCCCAATGGTACTACCGAGTTATTTTTAATCCCAACGTTAATACATCCTTATGATTCAATTCCCAAATGTGATGTTATTAATCAAAAAACCGTTAAAATTAACAAAAAAAAATTTACTTAACTATAATTAACTAAAAACTATATTAAAAAGATAATTAATCATAATTAACAAAACAAACCCCGCTAAGTGTTAAAATGATTTGTAAAACCTTGAGTAGACTAGTTTTTTTATACGTAGATCAAGGCGTGTAAATCGAGGCGAATTGGGAATGCAAATTAGGGGCTAATTAAGTCATTTTTTGCAAATTTTGACCTCAAATCGGACCCTATAAGGGTTAAAATGACCCGTAAAACCTTAAGTAGACTATTTTTCTTTATGTGTAGATCAATGTGCGAAAATCGAGGCAAATTGGAAACGTAAATTATGGCTAATCGGGACGTTTTTTGCAGATGCCAACCTCAAATCGGATCCCATACGGGTTAAAATGACCCGTAAAACCTTGAGCAGACTATTTTCTTTACACGTAAATCAATGCGCGCAAATTGAGACAAATCGGGAACGCAAATCGGGGCTAATTGGGTCGTTTTTTGCAAATTCTAATCTCAAATCGGATCCTTTAAGGGCTAAAATGACCCGTAAAACCTTAGGCTATTTTTTTCATCATTATTTTTTATTTTTTTTAATTAATGGAATATTCCGTTACTTAATGGAATATTCATCTACGATGCTAGATTTGGGAATTTAATCATAAAGATGTATTACCGTTGAGATTAAAAATAACTCGGTAGTACCATTGGGAAATCGCCAAAACATAGTAGTACCAATAAGAATTTTCCTTTATTTAATTTCAGTCAAATTCAGTTTAGTTTAGTTAAAGTCTTTATTTTAGTTCATTTCAACTTATTATTATTATTATTATTATTATTATTATTATTATTACTACTACTACTATGAAGTATTATTAATTTATTAATATTAATTTTCAGCATTGTTTATTATTATTAATTTATGGCATCCTTTTTTGTCCGACATTTCTGGCGAGGTTTTCCAGCCGAATTTTTCGGTGATGATTTTCCGGCGACAATTATCCGACGATGGTTTTTTGGTTGGATTTTTTGGTGATGTTTTCCGACTGATTTCTTCGGTAACATGACATTTTTTGGTATACTTTTATGGCAAAGCTTAAGATTTCCGGCGATGATTTTTGGCCGACAGTTACGGTGACGATTATTCAACGGATTTTTCAGGCAACGTTTTTTCGACATACTTTTCCTAGTATAATTTCTTGATGGTAATTATTATAAATAAAAATAAAAACCAAAATAAAATCCGTTCACATTTATTTGTCTTATTTGGAATCTTGAAACTATTCATAAGATGAGGGAATTTTGTAAATTTCTCTTACCATGTAAAACATAATATATAGTCATTTGAGGTTTTGTTTGATTTGTCTCAATGAGTACGTTATTAATATTTAATTATTATAATTTGTACACATACAATAAACGAAATTTAAGGTCAAACAAATGCATTGACATATGTGCAAATTCAAAATAGGATAAACAAATGGAAATGGAGGGAGTAGAAAATAAATATAATAATAAATAATAAGAATAGAAAATGAAAAAATAAAAAAAGTAAAAAATTACGAAGTAAAAAATATAATTACAAATAAGTTGAGTTCAGTTTTAAAAAAAAGTATGTTGAAGATTTTTTTAATTTTTTTTAAATAAATTCTGTCCGGTTGCTGCCGGGGTGTGCATTGGCGAGTGTAGACACTAAAATTTTGTAAGTGTCAAATTTAAATTAAATTAATTATTTTAGGGTTAAAATAATATTGTTAACTCGATGTAATTAATTTATCCCAAAAAGGTTTTCTGAATTATACAAATGTAATTCGGGTCATCATAAATATTTGAACCAGTTTATAATACCGGTCCAAATAAAATATTAAAATGACAGAAAACGGGAAAATGGACCAAATCCTCCAAGTACCGAGTCCAATATAATCAAAGTGGGCCGAATTCATCAAAGCCCAAACACTAGCTAAGGGCCCGTATAGAGGTTACCTACTTCTATAAATATAACCCTTTCCCTTATAAAAAAAACAAAAGATTCATTTGTTAGAAAACACTCAAAACTTCCCTGCAAGAATTCTCTCAGATTCTCTTTGCAATTAGTTACTAAACACCTAAATTGTGTCAATTGATCAGAGGCATTCAAACAAATTCGAGTGAAATTCAAACTTCAAGGAGCTCTCATTCGAACGAACTCAAGCAAACGTTCGAATACGCTCAAACAAGTGTTCGAATACGTTCAAACAGCATTCGAATGAATCTAGGCCGACGTTGCAAACACGTCAACCTACATTCAAATTAGTGTGACAACGTCACGCGACCTGCAGTTGTAAAACAGAATCAAAGGACTTAGTTTATTTTTATATAAACTTGTAACAGAGATTGTACCCGCACTCAAATTATTAAAAAAATTCATTTGTTGCTTTATTTCCTGTCTTATTTATTTAGGCTCGAAATTTTGTGTTAACAAATTTCTGGCACGCTCGGTGGGACCATCTCTGCCTCTCATCTCTGTTTCTAAAACAAAAAAAAAAACACTTTGAGAAATGGCTTCTCAGAACAACACCTCCCAAGCTGTCGGAATGAAATTTGTTGCGGCCCAACAACACTCAACCACTGTTAGCCGTCAACCAATCATTTCCACCAGAGGAATGAAAAAAGCTGCTGTAAGTGCTGCCGCAGCAAGCTTGCGAAATGCTACGGTACCAACTGGAGCCCGTAAGGCTCGCACTGGAGCTGCCCCTCCAAAGTCACTGATCACACCTCCTGTCAGTCAAACTGGAGGAAAACAAGTGTTTGGCTCAAGCTCTTTCGCTGAGCACGTGGGGTCACCTGTTGCCTCACCTAAATCAAGTCAGTCTTCTACTGACAGCACGGAAGACTTGATCATCCGTACTAATCCCATCTTCAACCCATTCAACATGGAAAGCGAAATTGAGACCGATGTATCCTATTCATCATCTCAAAGTTCTCAATCTGGGGAACCTGAAGTTGCCACTGTCTTGGTGACTAGTTCTAATGATAAGACAGTTGAGGAGCAGTTGGCTGAAATGACTAGTCTCCTTAACAAATTGGTGAAGGATGGGGAACAAAAGGATGCTCAAATCAAAGAACAAAGTGAGCAAATTGCTGCGCTCACTAAGAAGCTCGACAAGTGTAATGATGAATTGTCAATCCATGGCGGTTCAGAAGATGATGAAGAGAAACCTGAAGAAGAAAAAGAGGAACCATATAAAGAGACTCAACTTTCTTTGACTCCTCAGCAAATTCAAGCTATGATCGCTAGTGCTGTCAAGAATCAGTTGGGTGGAAACGAGTATGATAATGCTCGTTACATCAAACCTTACACTAAAAGGATTGATCGACTATCCTTGCCTTCTGGTTACCAACCTCCTAAGTTTAACCAATTTGATGGGAAAGGGAATGTAATACCCCAATAATTCTCACTAGTTTATAAATCATTCTTTCAAGAAATATTGAGAATTATTAAGGCATTATTGCCACGTGTGGAAACGCATCGGCTTACTCAGAATTTTGCAGCGGAAATAAAATAATACTAAATTTAAAATAAATCTAAAACTTATTACAACTTGGAACCACTGAGGCCCTTAAATTTATTTAATCAACTTAAACGAAATAAATCCAACTTTATAAATTAAAAAGTCTAAAATAACCAAAACTAAAACGTTAAATTATTTTTAGAAAATATTTTATAAAATGTAATAAGTTCAGAAATTTCACTCGTCACTCAAGCCCAAAATCATCCCTGTAAACCTGCACAAAGTTACCTTGACCCTGAACGACTGCTCACCAATAATTGGGTCATCACAGGGTCAAGATATCAACAAGACCAAATTGTACGGTGTCAGCAAAGCTGAGTACGGCAATTAAATAAGCACACAGATCTATTGCATACAACAATTATATTCTCTAGCTACGGTGAGTAATTAGTGATTATTTCCTTGTTAACACATTTACTATTAAGTGGCCCTCTAGAGCCGAAGCCAGTGTAAGCACCAGGCGAGTTGTCTATGCCTATGAGGTGACAATGGGAGCTACCCACGTCACAAATAAAGGAATGAGCTCAATCCGCTAATGGAACACGTGGATCCTACGGTTCCCTTAAAGTCACGAGTCCTGCCGTGACCCCAACCCACATCTATGCCAATACTCACGACGTGCACTTGTCGAAAGTTTTAATGCTTACCCGAATCTTTCACTTTAAGTGATTAGTGTCTTGAGAGTTGTTACACATAACAAGCACACACACACAATTCACATAACACTTGTTTTAATTATTGTTCAGATAAAACACACTGAACTCTTGTCTATTAACGAGATTCCCATTAAGAACATATGTCTTAAGTGGTATCCCAAAGCTATTAAAGGGCATGAAATATTCGGAGAACCTATTCACGCACCAATAATAATAAACTTGAAGGGACAACTTGTCCGTATTTAAATAAACTGCTATTAAAGAAGCATGAGATATTCAAAGAACCTATTCATGCATTATCCTTCCTTAAAATCAGGAACATGAAATAATCTTTCCTATTCTTTTCTTGATCAGTTTGCAAACACAAGTTATACAAACAACTAAAATCACCACAATAAATCATGTTCCACAGAATCACATAATCGACAGTCAGGACAGAAATATGCAAAATCCTAACATGATACTACGTCTGAAAGCCTATTAACTGCGCGTACCTTGAATAAACCTGGTGGTACTCCACCTTTCCTTTCAGAACTCGCCTATGTAATATTCCTCGCCTATAATATAAAGACGATAATATTAAACTTGAGTCCTAAAAATATCCAGCAGCTCTAACCTATCCTAAGACTTTCCATAAATTACCCGAAGATACTATTAACTACTTAATCAATTGTATAAATACATTCTTTAATCCAAGATTTTAAAAGAAAATAAATAATTAAAATAATTTTTTTTTTTTTTTTTTTTTTTACATATGCGTGTACATATATATATATATATATATATATATATATATACATACATACATATATACATATACATACACGCATATACAGAGTACATATATGCATATACATATGTATATACTCAATGGCGAGTCAGCAAGCACGGTGCTACCTACGGCGGCTCGGGCGGCAGGCGGCGGCAACGGCGTGGACCCCCGGCGACGCAGCTACGGGCTGCCGGTGGTGGTGGCACGGCGTCTGGGCGGCTCTTGAAACAGAGATCTACTATGTTTTTTTTTTTTTAAAAAAAAAGAGCCACGGACCTCCGGCGAGACAGAGGAAGGTCGGCCTCGTGACGTCGGTGGGGCTCCGGTGGCTGGTCGGCTGCTGTAGTGGTGGTGGTGTGTTTGTGAGGAGGTGGTTATGGAGTTTCTTGGGTTTGAATTTGAATTTTTTTTTTTTTCCTTTGTTCTGGTTCACGGTGAGGGGAAGAGAGAAAGAGAGAAATTTTTTTATTTTTTTTTCACTTTTTGCTTTTTGACCTAATTTGGTTCATCTTGGGGTATTTATACTGTTAGGTGTTTAGGGTTTCTCAATGGGTTGGGCCTGTGGCAAACCCCTTTTAAGCCCTCATTAGTTTAAACACTGAATTTATTTATTATTTCATTCTTTTTATTTATTTATTTATCTGTTTAAACGATTCCCGGCCAACAATTAAAACCTTTATTAAATATTACCCACCATTTTCGTAAAAACGATTTCAAACATATAAATCATTTATATTTACATAAAATAAAATATTTAATTTATTTTATTAATTCTAATCCCGAAAATATTCGTTATGGGTATAAAACCATATATTTTCGTATAAATAATTCTATATTAAAGTGTAAAAATTACGGGGGATTACATTCTACCCCCCTTAAAAGAAGTTTCGTCCCCGAAACTTATGCCACTAATAACGATAAATTGTAAAGAAATATACTGCTAAATATTAAAATTTTAAAGTCTAAGGATTAGAGCTGCTGTAACTTGACTCTAACTTCTATTTCTATTACTTGTTCCCGACGATATGCCCGGAAACTCTTGAGACTATGTCCCAAAACGAGGAAAAGAACTAAACTATTCAGTGCAAGCATGCCAAAATAGTTACCATAATGCTAATAATGCTATAAAATGCTATAAAAGCGCGAAATTCTATCGCATTCTACCCCCCTTAAAGAAAAAAAAGTTACGTCCCCGTAACTCACCGTTTAAAACAATTCGGGGTACTTGCTCTTCATATCTTCCTCGGTTTCCCAAGTGGCTTCTTCGTACTCTTGGTTAGACCAAAGGACCTTTACTAACTTTATATCCTTGTTTCGGGTACTTCGTACCTTAGTGTCCAATATCTTGACGGGTCTTTCTTCATATGTCAGATTTTCATCCAATTGAATTGCTTCCGGTTGCAGTACATGCTTGGAATCCGGGATATATCTCTTGAGTTGTGAAATGTGAAATACATCATGCATCTTCTCAAATTCCATCGGTAAGGCCAGCTTGTAAGCTAACTTCCCGATTCTTTCTAAAATTTCATACGGACCCACATACTTTGGGCTAAGTTTACCCTTTTGCCCGAATCGCATGATACCTTTCGTTGGTGAAACTTTCAGGAAAACTTTGTCACCAACTTTAAATTCATCCTCCCGTCGTTTCTGATCTGCGTAACTCTTATATCTATCTTGGGCTGCTTGAATTCTACTCCGAATCAATTTAACAGTTTTGACTGTCTCTTCTATGAACTCAGTTCCCAAGACAATTTGTTCACTAAGGTCGTTCCAACAAATAGGGCTTCTACATTTTCTCCCATACAGTGCTTCGAAGGGTGCCATTCTGATGCTAGCGGGGTAACTATTGTTATAGGAGAACTCGATAAGGTCCAAGTGATCCTCCCAAGATCCTTGGAAATCGAGTGCACATGCCCTCAACATATCTTCCATCGTTTGATTCGTTCTTTCGGTTTGCCCATCGGTTGCTGGGTGAAACGATGTGCTCATTTTAAGAGTTGTGCCCAAATTCTCTTGCACCTTCTTCCAGAACTTTGATAAAAATCGAGAGTCACGATCCGAGATGATATCTTTCGGTACTCCATGCAGTCTTACCACATTCTTTATGTAGGTTTTCGCCAGTTGCTTCTTTTTCAAAGTTTCTTTGATGGGTATAAAAACGGCAGACTTAGTTAGTCGATCTACTATCACCCATATGGTGTCGTTACCACTCTTAGCTCTAGGTAAGGCAGTGACAAAATCCATCGATATCGAATCCCACTTCCAGACTGGCACTTCCAGCGGTTGAACTGCCCCCATTGGTCTCTTGTGATCTATCTTCACCTTTTGGCATGTAAGGCACTTTGACACGAATTCCGCAATTTCACGCTTCATATTGGGCCACCAGTAGGCTAATTTTAAATCCTTGTACAACTTATCACCTCCGGGGTGAACAGAGTACGGTGTGTTATGAGCTTCCTCCATTATTCTTTGCTTCAACTCCTCACATTTTGCGGGTATGCACCACCTTCCTTTAAAACGCAAGCTTCCATCGTCAAATACTCTAAAGTCACTCTCCTTAGTTTGATCTAAATTTCCTTTTATCTTATTTAGTTTATCATCCTCCTTTTGTCTTTCCACAATCTCATCAAACAATGTGGGTGCTATCGACATGGCTGCTATCAAGTTTTCCACTTCCCCTTCATACATAACTTCCAAGTTTAACCTTTCAAACTCTCTGCACAGAGTGTCTTCGACCATCAGGGTATTGATTCCATGAGTCGTCTTGCGGCTCAAGGCGTCGGCGACTTTATTGGCTTTTCCTTCGTGGTATTGGATATCCAGATCGTAATCCTTAATTAATTCTAGCCATCTCCTTTGTCTCATGTTCAAATCTTTCTGAGTGAAAATATACTTTAAGCTTTTGTGATCCGTAAATATCTTACACCTTACGCCATAAAGGTAATGTCTCCATATCTTCAGGGCGAACACTATAGCGGCTAGCTCCAAATCGTGAGTAGGGTAATTTGCCTCGTATGGTTTTAGTTGTCTCGATGCATAGGCTACCACCTTTCCATTCTGTTGTAAGACACATACCAACCCATTCTTTGAAGCATCACTATATACTTCAAACCCCTCGATTCCTTCAGGTAGGGTTAACACCGGTGCGGTTGTCAATCGGTCCTTCAAGGTTCGGAATGCTTCTTCGCAATTTTCATCCCACTCAAACTTCTTTTCCTTCTTCATCAAGTTAGTCATGGGTCTTGCTATCTTAGAGAAATCCTTCTCAAACCTTCTGTAATAGCCCGCTAAGCCCAAAAAGCTTCGAACATCAGTCACGTTCTTAGGAGTAGACCACTCGCTCACTGCCTTGATCTTCTCAGGATCCACACATACTCCTTCCTTCGATACATAGTGCCCCAAGAATGCAACCTTTTCTAGCCAGAATTCACACTTAGAAAACTTGGCATACAATTTGTTTTCTCTTAAGGTCTCCAGGACTGTTCTTAAATGATTAACGTGCTCGTCTTGACTCTTTGAGTACACCAATATATCATCTATGAACACTACCACAAACTTATCCAAGTATTCATGGAACACTCTATTCATCAAGTCCATAAATATAGCTGGTGCGTTGGTTAACCCAAACGGCATAACGGTAAACTCATAATGGCCATAGCGAGTTCGGAAGGCAGTCTTTGACACGTCCTTATCGGCTACTCTCAACTGATGGTAGCCGGACCTCAGATCGATCTTTGAGAACACGCAAGCTCCTTTGAGTTGATCGAATAAGTCATCAATTCTAGGTAAGGGATACTTGTTTTTGATGGTCACATTGTTCAACTCCCTATAGTCTATGCACAGTCTAAGGCTCCCATCTTTCTTCCTCACAAATAGCACAGGGGCTCCCCAAGGTGATGCACTAGGCCGGATATAACCTTTATCAAGCAACTCTTGTAATTGGGTCTTTAGTTCACTCATCTCCGCAGGTGCCATTCTATATGGTGCTTTGGAGATAGGGGCTGTCCCAGGTATTAAGTCTATAGTGAACTCAACCTCTCTCTTTGGCGGCATTCCCGAGATCTCATCGGGAAAGACATCAACAAATTCATTGACTATTGGGACATCCGCCAAATTTGTTTCCCTCTTTTCTCCTAGGTCTTGAACACAACAGAAGTATAACGGGTGTCCTTTTGTAACTAGCTTTTTCAGTTTCATGGCAGATATAATCCCAAAGTCTTTGGTTTTGTTGGGGTTCTTATAAGAAATGGGGGTTCCTAAAGGAGTCCTCAAGTACACTCTTTGTGCTTTACAATCTATTTTTCCCTCATACTTGCTTAACCAGTCCATTCCTAAGATAATGTCCAAGCCCCCTAAAGAAATCTCTATAAGGTCAGAAGGAAAGTTAGATTCTCCTATTTGTAATGGCAATTCCCTGTGAAGTCTAGTACAGTTAACTACCTCCCCAGTGGGTAGGCATATAGGTATTTAGACTAGCTCCGCCTTAATCAACCCCAACTTTACCACAACAGACTTAGAAATAAAAGAATAGGTTGCACCAGAATCGAAAAGAACTTTAACCATAAAGGAGTTTAGGGAAAATGTACCCGTGATAGTATCAGCTGCTTTCTCGCCCTCTTTCTTTCCCATGACGTTCAATCTGCCTGCAGCGTTGTTCCTGTTCTGATGATGGTTATTATCTACCCCTCCTTGCTTAGTGAGGTTGTTTTGGTTGCCCGAATGTCCTCCTGATCTATCGTAGGATTTTCCTTTAGCTTCATTTCTTTAAGCCTCGGGTTTGGAGAAGCACTCGTACGCTCTGTGTCCCTTCTTCTTGCAGTTGTTGCAGGTAACCAGGTTACCCTCGCAGTCTTTCCCAGGATGATTTCGTGGACATTTCTTGCAGAAGTAAGTTCGCCCATTAGCATCAGGCCTTTGTTGTCCTTGCCCTCTCCCTATGTTCTGGTTTCCCTTGTTTCGGAAGTTCCCATTCATTTGTTTCTTGAAATTGCCTTGGTGATTACTTTGTTGGAACTCCTTCCTCTTTTCTCCCACAACACCCTCTCCTTTAACATTCCGTTGCAAGAGGCTGTATAAGTTCGCAGCCCTTCCGTACACATCATCCAGCCTTGTGAAAGTCTCTCCTCCCAAGTTCATCTTTATCTCCATAGAGAGTCCTTGCTCGAACCTCTGAGCCTTTAGCTCCTCTGTGGCTACCACTTCTGGGGCAAATCTTGACAAGGCGACGAACTTAGCATAATATTCCGCTACGCTCATCTTCCCCATTTTCAAGTCGAAGAATTCGTCAGACTTTTGTTTCTTCAACCAAGCAGGGTAAAATTTGTTCCGGATGCTGGTCTTGAAGGCGTCCCAATTGAATCCAGCGGCCTCGCGGATCGCAGGCCCACTTTCCCTCCACCATAGATCTGCCTCATCCTTCAGGTACAAGGTGGCTTGGTTGACCCTAAGCGCTTCAAGACAGTCTAAAGTATCGAAGATCTTGTCGAATTCCCTTAACCAACTTTCCAGTTGTGATGGGTCAGGGCCCCCTTTAAAATAGGGTGGCTTCACTTGTGCCAACTTTTTGAACATCTCCCCAGCAGGGTCGTTCTGGTCATTGCGATTTACGTTCAAGTTCTCTGCCAATAGTCTTATGGCATCAGCTAGGGCTAGGTTATCCGCCATCCTCTTTCTCCTCCTAAATAAAAGGGAAACCTATTTAGTTTTGCCAAATTAGCTTTGGATAGGTCATTAACTGACTATCCCTACTAATAAATCTAATTCATATGGTCTAGAAAATAGGCATGAAGCTATCAATCTATCATAGCGAACACATAATTTAAGCAAGAAAATTAACAAACAAAATAGAATAAAAGAGATTCCCATAGCGCGGTGTTAAGTGCTCGGTTTGAACATTGATATTTAATCTTTATAAATTCTAAGTTTTTATTAATTTGTAGCAATAGAGACCCCTAACTATACTCCTCTATTTTGAAACGTCCACAACTTAGTAATAAGTAAATAAATAATGAATAAATGAATAAAAGAACAACTTCGTACGACTCAAAGTATTATTGTTATTATTATTATTTTTTTTTTATTACATACTAAAAATGACTATTATCGTGCTTGTCTGCCTTCTCCTGATAAACACTGGGATCAAAATCTTCATCACTGTCTTCCTCTTCAGAACTTTCATTCATTCCCAGTTCTTCTTCATCGAGGGTTGTCGCAGGATCTCCGTTTGGAATCTCATATGCGTCCACCAGGTAGTCATCTTCTAAGTCCGATTCTATTGGTCTCATATGCGCTTGATAGACTTTCTGCTTCTCTTCCCACATAGTCGCCGTAAGGTATGCGGTTAAGATAGCTTTCGTCTCCTCTGTTTTACCTGCTCTTAAGACTGCTAGTTGTGCTTCTTCTATTCCTTTCTTATTGTTGTTTATATTAATGCTAACCTGACTCGATGCAGTATTTTCAATTTTTCCTTGTTTTTCGTTCCACTCACTCTCAAGTTTTATTAGCCACTTTCGTAGACCATTTCCTAACATATACTCGTCCGGGTAGGCGAGACTGTTGAATTGTCCAGCAAACATGATTATTGGTGCTTTAAAATACTGAAAGACTGGTGTAAACGGTTCTTTCTTTGGTAAATAATGTAAGCACATGGCGGCAATGTAGGCCTGGGTGACATCGTTTACTCTATTCTCTTCTAGAAATATGTCAAACACATATGCTGTTATCTTGTTTAAATATTCAATGATTGTTTCATTATCTTTCTTGATTAGGTGTTCGTTAGGTGGGTTTCTTGGAGGAAACAACATCTATACGTATGAAAGTGCATGTGATCCCACGCAATACCAATTTCCAAAAGGAATAAATAAAAAAAATAAATAAATAAAACAACAATATGTTACTAACATATAATCACTGAACACACACACAATCACTATCATCATCATATATAACAAATAGCCACAATACGATTCACGTTAATACCCTTCCCAAATCCTCACTAAAGTTAATTTAGAAAATCTTATTTTGCAAATCAAAATATATTAAAATAAAATTTTGATGTTTAGAAAAAAAATTTGGATCAAAACCTGAGGCTCTGATACCACTTTGTAACACCCCAATAATTCTCACTAGTTTATAAATCATTCTTTCAAGAAATATTGAGAATTATTAAGGCATTATCGCCACGTGTGGAAACGCATCGGCTTACTCAGAATTTTGCAGCGGAAATAAAATAATACTAAATTTAAAATAAATCTAAAACTTATTACAACTTGGAACCACTGAGGCCCTTAAATTTATTTAATCAACTTAAACGAAATAAATCCAACTTTATAAATTAAAAAGTCTAAAATAACCAAAACTAAAACGTTAAATTATTTTTAGAAAATATTTTATAAAATGTAATAAGTTCAGAAATTTCACTCGTCACTCAAGCCCAAAATCATCCCTGTAAACCTGCACAAAGTTACCTTGACCCTGAACGACTGCTCACCAATAATTGGGTCATCACAGGGTCAAGATATCAACAAGACCAAATTGTACGGTGTCAGCAAAGCTGAGTACGGCAATTAAATAAGCACACAGATCTATTGCATACAACAATTATATTCTCTAGCTACGGTGAGTAATTAGTGATTATTTCCTTGTTAACACATTTACTATTAAGTGGCCCTCTAGAGCCGAAGCCAGTGTAAGCACCAGGCGAGTTGTCTATGCCTATGAGGTGACAATGGGAGCTACCCACGTCACAAATAAAGGAATGAGCTCAATCCGCTAATGGAACACGTGGATCCTACGGTTCCCTTAAAGTCACGAGTCCTGCCGTGACCCCAACCCACATCTATGCCAATACTCACGACGTGCACTTGTCGAAAGTTTTAATGCTTACCCGAATCTTTCACTTTAAGTGATTAGTGTCTTGAGAGTTGTTACACATAACAAGCACACACACACAATTCACATAACACTTGTTTTAATTATTGTTCAGATAAAACACACTGAACTCTTGTCTATTAACGAGATTCCCATTAAGAACATATGTCTTAAGTGGTATCCCAAAGCTATTAAAGGGCATGAAATATTCGGAGAACCTATTCACGCACCAATAATAATAAACTTGAAGGGACAACTTGTCCGTATTTAAATAAACTGCTATTAAAGAAGCATGAGATATTCAAAGAACCTATTCATGCATTATCCTTCCTTAAAATCAGGAACATGAAATAATCTTTCCTATTCTTTTCTTGATCAGTTTGCAAACACAAGTTATACAAACAACTAAAATCACCACAATAAATCATGTTCCACAGAATCACATAATCGACAGTCAGGACAGAAATATGCAAAATCCTAACATGATACTACGTCTGAAAGCCTATTAACTGCGCGTACCTTGAATAAACCTGGTGGTACTCCACCTTTCCTTTCAGAACTCGCCTATGTAATATTCCTCGCCTATAATATAAAGACGATAATATTAAACTTGAGTCCTAAAAATATCCAGCAGCTCTAACCTATCCTAAGACTTTCCATAAATTACCCGAAGATACTATTAACTACTTAATCAATTGTATAAATACATTCTTTAATCCAAGATTTTAAAAGAAAATAAATAATTAAAATAATTTTTTTTTTTTTTTTTTTTTTTACATATGCGTGTACATATATATATATATATATATATATATATATACATACATACATATATACATATACATACACGCATATACAGAGTACATATATGCATATACATATGTATATACTCAATGGCGAGTCAGCAAGCACGGTGCTACCTACGGCGGCTCGGGCGGCAGGCGGCGGCAACGGCGTGGACCCCCGGCGACGCAGCTACGGGCTGCCGGTGGTGGTGGCACGGCGTCTGGGCGGCTCTTGAAACAGAGATCTACTATGTTTTTTTTTTTTTAAAAAAAAAGAGCCACGGACCTCCGGCGAGACAGAGGAAGGTCGGCCTCGTGACGTCGGTGGGGCTCCGGTGGCTGGTCGGCTGCTGTAGTGGTGGTGGTGTGTTTGTGAGGAGGTGGTTATGGAGTTTCTTGGGTTTGAATTTGAATTTTTTTTTTTTTTCCTTTGTTCTGGTTCACGGTGAGGGGAAGAGAGAAAGAGAGAAATTTTTTTATTTTTTTTTCACTTTTTGCTTTTTGACCTAATTTGGTTCATCTTGGGGTATTTATACTGTTAGGTGTTTAGGGTTTCTCAATGGGTTGGGCCTGTGGCAAACCCCTTTTAAGCCCTCATTAGTTTAAACACTGAATTTATTTATTATTTCATTCTTTTTATTTATTTATTTATCTGTTTAAACGATTCCCGGCCAACAATTAAAACCTTTATTAAATATTACCCACCATTTTCGTAAAAACGATTTCAAACATATAAATCATTTATATTTACATAAAATAAAATATTTAATTTATTTTATTAATTCTAATCCCGAAAATATTCGTTATGGGTATAAAACCATATATTTTCGTATAAATAATTTTATATTAAAGTGTAAAAATTACGGGGGATTACAGGGAATCCGAAGCAACACATCACCCATTTTGTAGAGACATGCAATAATGCTGGTTCTATGGGGGACTTTCTTGTCAAACAGTTCGTTCGTTCCCTCAAGGGCACTGCGTTCGACTGGTATACTGATTTGTCTCCTCAATCCATTGATAGTTGGGATCAAATGGAATCGGAATTTCTGAATAGATTTGACAGCACACGGCGCATTGTCAGTATGCTCGAACTAACAAAGACAAAACAATGGAAGGATGAGCCTGTCATTGAGTATATTAACCGTTGGCGTGCTCTAAGTCTAGAGTGTAAGGATCGTTTGTCTGAACCATCTGCGGTTCAAATGTGCATCGAAGGAATGGATTGGGATCTCCTCTACATCCTTCAGGGCATAAAGCCGAAGACATTCCAAGAGTTAGCCTCACGAGCCCATGACATGGAGCTTACACTGGCCAACAAGAAGGAAAAAAGAGCTTCCTCTTCTGAAGTGAAGAAGGATGACAAGGAACACAAGAGAGGTGACAAGACTCCTAAAAAATCTTCTAAGGACTCGATGTCTGTCTCAACCACTGCACAACCCATTAAAATCTCCGCAAAGGTAAAGGAGGAAAATCGAGCTTCATCATCAAGGGCTCCCAAAAAGGATAGACCAACTCTGAAAGAGTTGGAAGCAAAGAAATACCCCTTCCCAAACTCTGATGTTTCTGGGATGTTAGATGATCTCTTGGAAAAGAAGGTGATTGAGCTCCCTGAGTCAAAGCGACCTTCGGAAGTTGGTAGGACGTCTGACCCCAAATACTGTCGATATCACCGGTTCGTGAGTCATCCTATCGAGAAATGCATAACACTTAAAGAAAAGATTATGCAGCTGGCGAAAGACGGCATAATTGTATTGGATACTGATGAAACGGTGGGAAGTAATCACACTTCGACAATCATTGAAGGAGTGTGGATGGCCCATACCATACAATTTGGAAGTCTGGAGCCAATCACTATAATGACCCGACAATCAATCACTCAACAAGGTTATACCACACAACATCCCCCCATTGACACCTCAAATGAGGTGGACAATGAAGGATGGACCATAGTTACAAGAAGAAGACCTAGGAGACAGGTCAAGCAGAGGCCTCCCTCCTCTCATCGCAAGAAGAGGCGACAAAAGAAGGACGGGCCTAAGTACCCCAAAAACAGGAAGAAGCTGGACAAGGTCCTGCCTGTAGAGTTGCCTGACCAAATGTCCCCAGCTCCCATAACTTTAGGAGAATTTTTCCCTCAAGAATTCTTCGCTCCAGTTACTGTCAACATGGCATCTGTTGAAGAAGACAAAAGTGAAGAGGAGGGAACAGATGAAGAGCATGACAATACGGATGAGGTTTCACTAAAAGTGACTCTTCAGTGCTCAAGGATGACAGCAGACCCAAAAATATCTGCTATCTTAAATGCTCTCCCATCACACATGGATTGGGCCGAAATTTTCCGCTTTCCAAGGGAGATGTGTCAGAAGTTGGCGTTGGCTCTACAACATCCGGAGTTGTATGTTGATAAGGTACAACGAGAAGAAAAACCTATCGCAGACCTTGCTAAGCACACATCATGTAACGCTGCAATAAGGTTCACAGATGAGGTCAAAGCCCCATAATCGGCCATTGTTTGTCTCTGGTTATGTGCGTGGTCAGAAGGTTCGTCGTATCTTAGTAGATGGGGGATCTGCAGTCAACATCATGCCAAAATCCATGATGAATGAGTTGGGAATTACAATGTCGGAATTATCCAAAACTCGTATAGTTATTCAAGGGTTCAGTCTCGAAAGTCAGCGTGCGATAGGTGTCGTACGTGTAGACCTCACCATAGGTGAATTAACAACGCCTACTCTTTTCCATGTGATTGACGCAAAGACATCTTTCAAATTGTTGCTAGGGCGACCCTGGCTGCACGAAAATGGTGTAGTTGCGTCAACCCTCCATCAGTGCTTAAAATACTATCGAGGGGGCGTTCAGAAGATAGAGGGCGAGACTAAGCCTTTCACTAAGGCCGAGTCTTATCTTGCTGATGCCAGATTCTTTGAAGACGATGAAAAGGTATCAAGTGAGATATTACCTTCACCCGCCCCTTCAATGAGCAGAATGAAAAAAAATATAGAGGGTGATGCTCCACAGTCTAACACTAATGAATCAATCTTAGTTGATAAGAAGAAGCAAGATGAGAAGACAGAAAAGTATCCAGTTGTGCCTCTTAAGGCAACAAAGGAGCCAGTTTTGCGCTATGTACCAAAATCGCGCCGCAAGGAAGGACAATCACCATTCTCAGTTTGTCAAGATAAGGAAGTTGAGATAATGGAGGAGAGGAAAATGGATCAGAACGCTCTTCAAAGGCTAAAAAGCAAATCAACCATTCTCCTAGCAAAAGGTAGTTTATGCCCAGTGATAAAGGCTCCGACGTTCGGGGTAGAGGGAGCCTCTAGTGGTCAGGAACGCAACAAGCAGAAATTTGACCCAAATGCATACAAACTCCTAGCAAAATCTGGCTATGATTTCGAAAACCCAAAGCCTATGGGAAAAGTTATTGACATAAGAGGGAATGGGCTCAATGACACTCAGAAAATGCTGCAAGAATATGGTACTGACGTTCCTACACCTAGAGCCGGATTGGGGTTTACACCGCATGTGCCAATAAAGATTTCTTCTAGGCGCAAAGGGAATGTTTGTGTACATATCACAACAGAAAAGGCTGGGGAAAGTGAAGGCGAAGAAGGATCTCGTCCTAAAGTCTCTGTCTTTGATCGATTGAGGCCACCTAAAGCTACAAGTCAATTGTCGGTGTTTGATAGGCTTGGCAAACGAGAAAAAGGAAAGAATAAAATTCAAGCGTCATATCCTGTTCTACAGGGGCAGTCATCAAGACAAAAACACCCGGTCTTTGGTCGTATCGAAGCATCTGCTTCAACAGGAAAGAAACAACGGAAACCAGTATGGATGCGCATAAGCAAGGAGGAAGATGAACCTGTCGAGAGCAATGTCAAATGGGAGAGCGACTGTAAGAGTGTCTTTCCCTCTCGCATGAAAAGAAGACAAGTAGTTGATATCACTGGACAACATCCCTTAAAGGCTAAGGGGCGTGTCATTGTCTCTACCAAACATCAAGAATTGATACTTGACGAGGAAGATAAAATGGTGGTAGCCTTAAACCACGTAACAGCTCAAGAAGAGTCCGACCACGACGAAGAGGTCGAAGCGGATGAAGCTCCAAAGACATTTGAAGACGGGGGGCAAGCTACGGTAGACGACCTAAAAGAGTTAAATCTTGGGACTGGTGGAGAGTCACGACCTGTTTATGTCAGTGCTCTTCTTACAAAAAAGGAGGAACATGACTATCACAAGTTGCTCTCAGAATATAGGGACGTCTTCGCATGGAGTTACAAGGAAATGCCTGGATTGAGCCCTAAAGTCGCCGTTCATCGACTAGCAATCAAGAAAGGCGTCAGTCCAAAGAAGCAACCCCAGAGGAGATTTAGACCGGAATTAATTCCTGAAATCGAATCTGAGGTAAACAAACTCATCGACGCAGGCTTCGTTCGCGAAGTCAGGTATCCTAATTGGATAGCGAACATCGTCCCGGTGAGGAAGAAGAATGGACAATTACAAGTTTGTGTCGACATCCGTGATCTGAATGAGGCATGCCCCAAAGATGATTTTCCACTCCCGGTCACTGAAATAATGATCGATGCTACTACAGGTCATGCAGCTTTGTCATTCATGGATTGTACTGCTGGTTACAATCAGATCCACATGGCTCTTGAAGACCAAGAAGCTACTGCCTTTCGCACCCCGAAGGGGATCTTTTTGTTATAAAGTCATGCCGTTTGGGCTGAAAAATGCAGGGGCCACGTACCAGCGTGCGATGCAGAAGATTTTTGAAGATATGATGCACAAAATTGTGGAGTGCTATGTGTAGAGGTGGCCACCGGGCGGGCCGGGCCGGGCCAGGCACCGGGCCGGGCCGGAAAGTGATGACCCGTGAACCGGCCCACTGGGTAACCGGGCCGGGCCGAACCGGGCCGGGTTCATGGAGTGGTGACCCATGAACCGGTTCGGCCGGGTTGAACCGGGCCTCACACCGGGCCGGGTTATCCGGATTGGTACGGGTTCGCGGGTTGGACCGGGTTCATGGGTTGGCGGGTTGGACCGGGTTCATGGGTTCGCGGGTTGGACCGAGTTCATGGGTTTGTAGTTTAAGGGGGTTTACGGTTTAGGCATTTGGAGAATTGGAGGGTTTAGGGGGGTTTGGAGAGGGTTTAGGTAATTTAGAAAATTTGGAGGGAGGGTTTGTAAATTGTAATGGTTTTGACTTTTGACTTTTGAGTGTTTATAGTATATATGATAATTAGATAATATGAATAAATGAATAATTGAATATAATACATTAAAACAATTAAACAAGTAACAAATTTATAAATTACAATTATAAAAATGTATGTAATAAATGAATAATAAATCATAGTTGACCAAATAATTGAATATATTACTTACACAATTAGAATTCGTAATTACACAACTAGAATTCGTAACTAATATTTAATTTATAAATTAGAAATTAATTTATTACAATTTACAAATATATTTTATAAAAAATAATAAAATTAAATCACTTCAACAAACTGGAAAAAATAAGGCAAAAATATATGAAAACCCCCCCCCCCGGGGGGAGGGGGGGGGAGCTTGGACTTACTTTGATTATTAAAATTTAATTTTTGAATTAAATTTTAGTTTATTAAAATTTAATTTTTGAATAAAATTTTAATTTATTAAAATTTAATTTTTGAATTAAATTTTAATTTATTAAAATTTAATTTTTGAATTAAATTTTAATTTATTAAAATTTTATTTTTGAATTAAATTTTAATTTATTAAAATTTAATTTTTGAATTAAATTTTACTTTTCAAAATAAGATGCCTACGTATCCTTAAGTTTCTTAAGTAAACTTAAGGAATCAAAGCCCACGTAGTTCTTTTGCGTACCTGAATTGTGGTCGTGGACCGTTGTTGTGACTTTTGACTTAGGTTGTGTCATTTCCGCTAGGGCCTGCATCGGATTCTGATGTATTCATCAACATCCACGGGTCTTCTTCGTCTTGTTCGTCCTCCTTCAATCCTTGTATCCTTTTTTCTGCCTGATCCCAATCTTTTTTGCAAACACATATTTCTATGGTATCAGGGTGTAGGCTAGATCTTTTTTCATCCAATACTCTTTTACCTGCACTAAAAGCTGACTCGGAAGCAACAGTAGATGCCGGAATTGCTAGGACATCCTTAGCAATTCTAGCTAGAATAGGAAATTGAACTGAATGGGAATGCCACCATTTAATAATATGAAAATTTTCGTTAGTTTCGAATTGAAAAGATAAATAATCATCTATACCTGAACCTTCATCTTGGGAGGGTGATGATGTGGAAGGTACCCTCGATTTTCCTTTACGAAGGATAGATGCTAAAAAGGGGTCTCTGTTTTTCGGCTTTGGTTGTGAAGACTGACCAGGTTGATAAATACCCGCATAATGTTCATATAGTCTATCTAATATTGTCTTACAATCATTTACATATTTATCAACATCATAATCTGTACCAAGAGTTTCGTAATAAAAGGTCAACAAGCTTCTCAATCCTTCAAGCTTGAGACCCGGGTCAAGAATAACTGCAATGCCATAAATGTAAGGGAATTCGGCAAAATAGGACATCCATTTTACCTTCATTCCCCACAAGATGTCGGTGACGGCAGGAATTTCACTGTTCTGGCTGCCTTCGTGAATGGCGTGAACTATTTTAATTCCTTCTAATACAACTAAATGTACATTAGGCTCATAAACATAAGAAAAAACTTTAGTAGCATATTCAAATGCGGCAAGTACATCACGAATAATCATAGCAATAGACCAATTGTAGTTAGTAATCATTTCACCCGGCTCAGAACGAGTTTCATTATACAATTCAGTTAAAACTTCACGATATTTAATCGCATCATCCAATAATTTAAAAGTAGAATTCCATCGGGTTACGCAATCTAAACCTATGCATTTTTTCTTTAGTCCTCTTTCCTCACATTTTCTTTTATAAGCCCTGCTCATACTACGAGTGACTCTAATCCACTTTACTACACTCCTAATTGGTTGTAATAGGGGATATAAGTCTTTAATACCTTCTTGCGCACATAAGTTTAATATATGCGCACAACATCTAACGTGTAAAAGGCTACCATTAAGTAGCAAAGGTACGTCACTGTCTTGTTTTAAAAAGTCAATAGCACGGGTATTAGCCGATGCATTGTCAAATGAAGCTGAAAAAAGTTTGTCAACCAACTGAAAATTTTTTAAACAATTTACAATACGGGTTTTAATGTTAAAACCCGTATGGTTTTCCTGCATTGCCTCAAAACAAATAATCCTTTTTTGTAAAAACCATTCATCATCTATCCAATGAACAGTTACACAAATAAAAGGTTCACCTACAAAAGAAGTCCAACAATCACTAGTTATGCTAACCCGACCATCACAGGTACGGAACATTTCCATCAAATAAGCTCGATAAGAATTATAAAGTTTGATGGTGCGACGTTTAAGGGTGTTTCTAGGAATTCTTCTAAAAGCCGGTTGCATAGCAACCCGGTTAAAATGTTCGAAATTGGGGCTTTCCCCATGAGTAAACGGCAATTCATCAAGAATAACATATTTAGAAAATTCATCAATCATTCTATCACGATTATAAACAAAAGGCATACCTGCGCCGGGAGTAGTCGTTGCGTACCCATGGATTTGAGCCTGTCTCGAATCATCTCTTTCTGCACCATCGGGCCCCAAGTTGTGACCCTTTTTTAAATGACGGGCCAATGTTCCGGTTCCATCGTTTTTGGTCCACTTGTAACTTTTTGGTTTTTTTGTTTTAGTAACATCTCGACAAATTTTGCAAATTGCAGTATATTTGTCGGGATCATTTGTTGCTACTTTGTCATAGTAAGGCCATACCCATGAGGTATGACCTCTTTCTCTTTTACCAGTTGATGTTGTATTAGTATTACTAGGACCACCTTGTTCACCTCCTCCTTAATTAAAAAAAATGAAATATTAATACTTTATTTTCATAATATATCCATTTTTTGTACATAAATAAACAATTAGTGAATTAATTAATTTATTCAAACTCTTGAAAGTATTAATTTCAAGTTATATTATTTACGTAACTACGTAACTATGTAACTATGTATGAATCAAAATTAATTTCAAATTATATTATTTACATAAACAATTAATTTATTTATATAAACTCATGATTCATAAATGTATGATAAAGTAAACAACTATAATAACTTCAAAAATATTAATTTGAATTTATACCTTCCATATTATCCTCCGATTCAAATTCGGGAACGTAACCTCCGCCTCCGGCGCCCACCGGAATATGAGGAGGTGGCATTGATGATGATGATTGATGGGATTGATATGGGTTGGTTCGAGGTGGACGAGGATTTTGTTGACTGTCTAATGCCCTAGCTAATGATTCAATTTCATCTGTATTTACTTCATACGAACCGTGAAATTGATCATTAACATTACCTCTACCATCACCTCTACCAGCAGGTCCAGCACTACCACCACCAATTCTACCACCACTATTCCTTCCAGCCATTTTTTTTGAATTTAGAAACTAATTTAAAATATAAGAACTGGAATTTTAATATAAGTAATTAAGTATATAAGTATATAACTACTAAAACTTGAATATAAACTAGTAATTTTTGAATATTTTTTTTAGTATAAACTTCTAAAATTTAACTATTAAAATTGAGAGATTAAGAATTCAGAATGAGAACTTTGAGAATTAGAGAGAGTAAGAGAAGAGAAGAAGAATGATGTTAAATTGTTAATTGTGAAGAATTTGGGGTAAATTGGATGGGTATTTATAGGGGAAAATTGGGAGGGAATATGTAAAATTTAAATTAAAAAAATAAATAAAAAGGGGGGAGCCGTTGGAGTCACAGCAGAAAAAGGAGAGGAGAGGAGAGGAGGGAGCACCGGAGCAGCATGCAGCAACAATGCAGCATGCATGCAGACTACAGCAGAGTAGCAGACGTGCAGTCCTTGTTGCAGCGTTGCAGTGACCCGTCCGGGCGGGCCGAACGGGCCGGGCCTGGGTCACGGGCCGGGCTGGGTCTGGGTCACGGGTCGGGCTGGGTTAACCGGGTTAAACGAACGGGTTGGGTTACGGGCTGGGTTTGAAAATTCCGACCCATGACCCACCCGGTTTGGACCGGGTCGGGTCACGGGCCGGGCTGGGTTAACCGGGCTTGACCCATCAGGGCTGCTAACCGGGCCGGGTCCGGGCCGGGCCAACCCGGCCCAGTGGCCACCACTAGCTATGTGGATGACTTGGTGGTAAAGTCAAAGAAAAGAAGCGAACACTTAGGAGACCTCCGCAAGGTGTTTGAGAGATTACGAAGATGTCAACTAAAGATGAACCCTCTCAAATGCGCATTTGGCGTCACTTCAGGAAAGTTTCTAGGCTTCATCGTCAGGCATAGAGGCATTGAAATCGATCAAGCCAAGATAAAGGCGATCCAGGAAATGCCGCCACCTAGAAATCTCAAGGAACTACGAGGCCTCCAAGGGCGTCTAGCTTACATCCGAAGGTTCATTTCTAACCTTGCTAGAAGATGCCATCCTTTTAGCCACCTCATGAAAAAAGATGCCCCTTTTAAATGGGATGAAAAATGTCAGAATGCTTTTGAAAGCATTAAGAATTACCTGTCTTCCCCTCTAGTTCTGGGGGCACCAATCAAAGGGAAACCACTCATCCTCTATATTGCCGCACAAGAACGGTCTTTGGGGGCAATGTGCGCTCAAGAAAACGAGGAAGGCAAAGAAACTGCGCTCTATTACTTGAGTCGGACTCTAGTAGGAGCAGAATTGAATTATTCTCCTATTGAAAAGATATGTCTTGCCTTGGTTTTTGCAATCCAGAAGTTAAGGCATTATATGCAAGCTCACACTGTGCATGTGATCTCCAAGGCCGACCCAATCAAGTACATCCTCTCAAGACCGATACTATCTGGTCGTCTCGCAAAATGGGCTGTAACTTTAAGGCAGTATGATATTGTTTTTGTTCCGTAAAGAGCAGTTAAAGGTCAAGCAATAGCTGACTTCTTTGCCGATCATCCCGTACCTTCGGAGTGGGAACTTGCTGATGATAGGCCTGGGGAAGACGTTTTCTATGTGGACATTCTTCCACCTTGGCAAATGTACTTCGATGGGGCTGCTCGTCAAGATGGTGCTGGTGCAGGGGTCGTGTTCGTCTCTCCTGAGAAACATGTCCTACCTTACTCATTCGTGTTGACAGATTTATGTTCAAACAACATGGCTGAGTACCAAGCTCTCCTTTTAGGCTTGAAAATGGCACTCGAAATGGGAATAAAAGACTTGGACATTTTTGGAGATTCCCAATTAGTCATAAGTCAACTCTCTGGAGAATATGAAGTCAAGAAAGAAGATTTAATTCCATATCATAGGCATGCCTCGAGGTTGTTAGCCAAACTTGATACTCTCAAGTTGGAACATGTTGTAAGAAGTGCCAACAAGATGGCTGACGCGCTTGCCGGTCTTGCAGCCACATTGGCACTGGGGGCAGATGAGAAGATGTTCGTGCCTGTATGTAATAGGTGGGTCGTTGCTCCTATAGAGGAAGAGGACGAAATAGAGATTAATGCGATATCTATTTTTCAAATTGATAAGGAGGATTGGCGCCAACCAATTATCGATTTCTTGGAACACCAAAACCTACCAAGTGATCCAAAACATCGGGCAGAGATTCGCCGTCGAGCCCCTCGATTTATCTATTATAAGAAAACACTTTACCGAAGGTCCTTTCATGAACTTTGGTTGAGATGTCTTGGGGATGAGGAGGCAATAGAAGTAATGAAAGAAGCTCATACTGGCGTTTGCGGCGCTCATCAATCAGGCCCAAAGTTACATGATCAAGTCAAAAGGGTGTATTACTGGCCTACTATGGTGCAAGATTGTATGGACTATGCAAAGAAATGTGAGGCTTGTCAGTTTCACGCTAATTTTATCCATCAGCCTCCAGAGCCCTTACACCCGACAATATCATCTTGGCCTTTCGAAGCTTGGGGACTGGATGTAGTAGGGCCAGTCACGCCAAAGTCGTCAGCAAGTCATGCATACATCTTGGCTGCAACTGATTACTTCTCTAAGTGGGCAGAGGCTATACCTCTACGTGAGGTAAAAAAGGAGAATGTCGCTGACTTTATTCGAACTCATTTGATCTACAGGTATGGCATACCACGGCGGATCATCACCGATAACGGAACGCCATTCGTTAATAAAGTGGTGACAAGTCTATGTGAGAAATTCAAGATTGCACAACATAAGTCATCGATGTACAACGCTCCTGCAAATGGGTTAGCTGAAGCCTTTAACAAAACCCTGTGCAATTTGTTAAGCAAAGTGGTCGCAAAATCTAAGCGTGACTGGCATGAAAGGATAGGGGAAGCCCTTTGGGCCTACCGAACAACCTATAAGACGGCAACTCGAGCTACTCCATACGCATTGGTTTACGGTGTGGAAGCGGTCTTACCATTGGAACTACAAATTCCGTCATTGCGTATAGCACTGCAAGAGGGGTTGACTAATGATGAGAATGACAAGTTACGATTGGCTGAGTTAGAGGCGCTCGACGAAAAAAGGCTACGCGCGCAACAAAACTTAGAGTGTTATCAAGCTCGTATGTCACGCGCTTTTAATAAGAAGGTTCGGCCTCGCTCCTTTCAAGTGGGGGACATGGTTTTGGCAGTTAAAAGACCAATTATTACTTCTCGCAAGACCGGAAATAAGTTTACTCCTAAATGGGATGGCCCTTATGTTGTACAAGAGGTATATACAAATGGAGCCTACAAAATTGTTGATGCTGAAGGATTACGCGTAGGTCCTATCAATGGAAAGTTCCTTAAATGCTACTACTCTTAAGTTGTCATAACTGTCGGCACAGAAGCTTATGTAAGCTCCTCAGCAAGAGTTTAAACTACATGGCATTAAAAAAAAAAAATTCTAAAAAAAAAATAAAAAAAAAACACATCGTGGTAAATAAATACTCCTGGCCCGCAAGAGTATAAACTGTGAACGGCAAAACAAAATACATAAACAAATAATGTCTGGAATGTAAATAAGTAAAATGTTATTATAAAAAAAAAGGACCACACTCATTCTACATTCAACCACTCAAAAGTGTCAAGGGTGGACTGGTGCTCCAGAAGCTTCCTCTCTTGTTCCTTGAAAATCTCAATTTCCTCCTTACTGCACACAGGAATGGACTCTAGCTCCTCAATACGTTCCTTTGTAGCAAGTACGACAGCCTCAAGAGGGGGCAAAGAAGCTTCGCTCTCCCTCAAGTCTTTAGCAACTTGATTTATTTGTTGGCGAACTCTCTCTAGGTCTTGCATGAGCTCAGCTTCTTTTCTCTTTAATGTGACATTTCCTTCTTCCAGTCCCTTGTGCCTGGCTAGTGCTACATCATAATCAGACTCTATCTTCTTAAGCTCCTCAACGCCTGTACGTATTGTTTCCTCAATCTGATCAGCGCAGTGATGGTCAGATACACTCGCCTTTAAGGCAAGATGGCTTTTGACAGCCCATACATACTCATCTACCTTACATTTTAAAGGCTCGGGATCGCCTTGCATCAGCCTAATAGCCTTGTACATCTCTGTAGCTTCACCATGCTTGTCCGAGACTTTGTCAAAAGGAGTTTTTTTAAGTGCTGCAAGGTACTCATTCCCAAGAGTCTTAATGGCAGTGATAAAGATGCTTCGAGAAGTCGGGGTGATGCGGATAACAGATATTGAAGGCGCAGGGGACCGAAATGTGCCTTTAGTAGCCAATTGAGTACCGATAGTTCTGGCGTTAACCTCGAATGTCGAAGGACCTTCGACTGTCTGGTGAGTTTGTGTAGGGGAAGCAGAGCCATCATCTTGGATCAAGTTTCTCTGAATACGCAACTCTTTGCCTTGCCCATGGGTGACTCTATCAGGGGGCATATTCGCAAGCTCAAGTGCTTCCGCGATCATAATATCGTCGACTGGAGATGATGCACCAACTTCTAAGCCTATGTCGTCAACCTAAAAAAAAAAATTAAAAAAAAATAAAAAAAAGGGAGGCTAAAATTGAATATAAATTTTTGAATTGGAATAACATCAAAGAAGAGAGAATAAAGAATAAACCTCTGCTAAAACAGTAGGGATATCTAAAGGAATAGGGATATCATCAAGAGCATTCTCAAAATCAGTCTTGTCGCTCGCTGAGTTAGTAACCTTAGATTTTTTACTCCTTCCTCTCTGGTGTTTGAAATTGATTTCGGACTCAGCATCACTGGTGTCCTCCTTCTCATCTTCTATCTCATTCTCAACTCCAACATTGTTACCACTACCCTCATGATGAGATTTTTGTCTATCAACTAATGGGTGTACATTTTCCATTTCACTAGGCGATCTAACCTTTTTTAGGCCTGAAGAAGAGGACTCAAGGGTTGGACAAAGTTTACCGATGCTGCGCCTGAGATCATCGACTGTTACTACAGTCCACCAGTTATGAAACTCGATGGTCTTGAGACTATGCCAATCTAATGAAAGACACGGGGCACATACTCGCGACTGGCTGTCTCGCAATAAAAGTAGCATCCAGAACTTTAATGCACTATCATATGAAACGCTTGCACGATCATCCACTCCACGGCTGATAGCACTTGGAACATCCTGACAAAACCCAAACTGCCTGCTGAATCGATAAGGTAGATAGGGCTCGATGTGGAAAGAGGCACAATGGCGAATAGGGAGATAGCCAGAGCGAAGTGAGATGAAATAGTTCAATTGTTTCTTCTCTAAATTCCCATCATCAATTAATAGAACATTCTTGTTCTTATTCATCATGGTGCAACCAATCCTGGCTTCAAAACTTTCATGTATAACGCAACGGGCGCTTCGACATCTTTAAAGGGTTTTGATCCTTGCGCACCAGAAAAAGAAGTCATTAAAGGACCCGGTGGAGGAGGTTCTACAATATGATTAGTACCAAAATAAGCACCAGAGTAAGAGGGATTACGAGACATTGATATGGAATTGAGCCCCCGATAAATGCTAGCTAAGGCAGGGATAGCAAGACTGAAGGTCTCACCTCTCGCCATTAGGACGACTGTTTCGAAGGTCCCTGGTCTGATCAATCTATCCTCGTTCTCTGGAAGTACAAATACACATAACCAGCACGATAAGAAGGCAGCAATGTAGGTCGTCTCCCTTCTCCCTTCGTTATCGATCCCAAGAGAGTGAAAAAAATCCAGCTCACCTTTTGACCATTCCCTCGGTGGATGTAGCAGATTTCCGCTTGGGTTATGTGTGGGGCTAGGAGGAGCATCTGTGTATCTCTTTCGCTTCAAAGGAGCATTGTATGAGGCCGATCTCTTACACCAAAAGTTTATCCATTGTCTAGCAGAAACACCTTTCTTCGATTCTGGGTGTCGAACAATCTGACGATATACCTCAAACAAAATCTCACAAGCTCTCGGGATGCGTCTGATACCTTTCTTATTATAGGCCCGCAGAGTTTGTGTGTTGGGTACAACCTCGTCATAAACTCGTCCTGATATTGGTAAACCTCCAAGCTTGTAAAGATCCCACAAGGAAAGGGAAAGTTCACCGGCTATGGTATGGAGCGTGTTTGTGGTTGGGCACCAGCTCTCACAAAACGCACGCAAGATGTTCACATCTCTGTCATAAGAGTAGAGTGAAGCGTACACTGCATCATGAACGGAACATAATTCGAGCACATCTCCGTATATAGACAAGACGTCTTCAGTCCATTCCCAGTAGCCTGGGATAAAAAAGGAGTCTCCAATAAATTTTACAATATTAGACTTCCATTTCCTTGTACATGATATAATAGAACGCCCCAAGAGCGGAGGTGTGCATTGGGGTGTGCATTGGGGTGTGCATTGAGGTGTGCTGCCGGGGTGTGCATTGGCGAGTGTAGACACTAAAATTTTGTAAGTGTCAAATTTAAATTAAATTAATTATTTTAGGGTTAAAATAATATTGTTAACTCGATGTAATTAATTTATCCCAAAAAGGTTTTCTGAATTATACAAATGTAATTCGGGTCATCATAAATATTTGAACCAGTTTATAATACCGGTCCAAATAAAATATTAAAAGGACAGAAAACGGGAAAATGGACCAAATCCTCCAAGTACCGAGTCCAATATAATCAAAGTGGGCCGAATTCATCAAAGCCCAAACACTAGCTAAGGGCCCGTATAGAGGTTACCTACTTCTATAAATATAACCCTTTCCCTTATAAAAAAAAAGAAAAGATTCATTTGTTAGAAAACACTCAAAACTTCCCTGCAAGAATTCTCTCAGATTCTCTTTGCAATTAGTTACTAAACACCTAAATTGTGTCAATTGATCAGAGGCATTCAAACAAATTCGAGTGAAATTCAAACTTCAAGGAGCTCTCATTCGAACGAACTCAAGCAAACGTTCGAATACGCTCAAACAAGTGTTCGAATACGTTCAAACAACATTCGAATCTAGGCTGACGTTGCAAACACGTCAACCTACATTCAAATTAGTGTGACAACGTCACGCGACCTGCAGTTGTAAAACAGAATCAAAGGACTTAGTTTATTTTTATATAAACTTGTAACGGAGATTGTACCCGCACTCAAATTATTAAAAAAATTCATTTGTTGCTTTATTTCCTGTCTTATTTATTTAGGCTCGAAATTTTGTGTTAACAGCGAGCACCCTTTTTCGGGTAATAAAAAAGGCGGCCCATGATTCGACCCGATAAAAACGGGTACCCAACAATCGTTTACCTGATTTTAGAGGGTCGGGTGGGTACCTGCAATCGTGCATGCAAGGGAAGACAACTATCTAAGTGAATTGCTAAACAAAGATCTTTTTTTACTTACTAAAGCTCCTTTATGGACGAAATTGCCTTTGACCCCTAAAAACATAACAATTCATTTATCACATCTCACCTCCACCCACCCTTTATTTTATATCAAGATTAATCATGCAACATTATATATTATTACAATCATGAATTAAAACATAAATTATGAATTGAAAGCATTACAACTGCTTTTATACAATGGTCTTATTCAAATACTCATAACTTTTTACACATAATTCCTTTTTAGTCTATTCAAATTGCATATGATTCCTTGTTCCAAGATCTTCGATTTAATATATCATACTTCAAATTTCGCTGAGAAACGAAGGAGATATGAGTATTTAAAGACCAAGTGCGCAATCAGAATGGCCGGGGCGCATGGTCCATGCGCCTGGACCTAGGCCGGGCCGCATAGGTCATGTGCCCTGGTATATGTCGTATTTTTTTCCTACATACAACACATGCACGTGTAGCCAATGGAAAAATTGTCCAAATGCGGGCTTTAATAAGTAAAAATGAGGGTTGCGTTTAGTAACACCCTTATCTAAATACCCAAAAAAAAAAATCGTGAACACAATTATATATTTTCATTAATACGGAGTAATTTTCAGTAGCACCATAATTTATGATAGTTGTTAACGTCACCCCGCTTTTATTTATTATCATCCCAATTTCTAAGTGAAGTGATGATATTACCCTTTACTTAAAACAATACCACAACAATTCCGATTACATGGACAATGAAAACAAACACCGATCACGGACTTGACAACCACTAAGACCACCACCACAATGATGGTAGTCCAAATTTTTTTTAAGGGGGCATCCGACTTAGGCGCCTTTTCAAGGTTGGGGCATCTAGGTTAGACTTGACACCCTAATCGTGGTCAGGGGCGTCTAGGTCAAACCACACTAGCAGTTTCTATTCAAGGGTTGTTTGGTGTCGTAAGAGCCATGACCGGCTACCCACTTTTTTTGCTCCCCCCTCTCGTCGCTGCCAAGAAGTTGTTTTATACCTATGCGTGTTGGCGGTGTAAGGGAGAACAAACTTGTTAGAGGGAAGAAAAGATTAACGAAAGGGACATTATTAGTAGGAGTCGCCAATGAGTTTTTAGGAATTAATCTCCTAAACCATGTATTTAGAACAAAAGAACGAATGAGACACGATTTGGGGATAGATCTAAATAGCATGATTTTGTCCCTTCGATCTCATGGGGATGACTCCAAAAAATGGTCATGCAAACCAAAGTTTGAATTCGGGGACAAGGGTATACTAATATGGTGGAATGCGTCATATTAGCCCGTAGTCCGCCTTTACTAATTTCTCTCAATTGCACATATACAAGTTATATAAAATTTAAATAAAATAAATTTTTTTTTTAAAAAAAATCAGCGCTAAACATTTTGCTGCGCGGATAAATCAAGGTGTCCTAAAGAATTGTGCTGACATATCAGCGAGTGAAAAAATTACTCGTTGATATATCAACGTTTAAAAAAATAATCGCTGATAGATCAGCGTAAAAATTACTTTGTCGCTGAACTTTTTATTAATCAAGTTAAATGCAAGTTAAATGAAAAGAAATTTAAACTTTTTTTAATAAAGTAAATCAACGCAAAAAACAAAGGAACGTTGATAAATCAACGTTAAAATATACACCACGCTGATTTATCAGCGCGTAATAAAAACACTCGCTAATAGATCAGCGTATACAAAAATAAAACGCTGAAATGTTTTATTAAAAAAATGTAAAAAAAGCACTATATAAAAATATATAAAACAAAGTTAAGGCTCTCAGGAAACTAACCACTTCTCCTTTAAAGAACGCTTTTGATGAGTAGTAGTATGGACAATATTTTGCCTTGAATTATGTTCGTTAGCAATTCCAACCACTTTTTTTTTGTATGAATGCAAAAAAAACTTTTATTAAAATTTTTTATGAAAGTAACTTGAAGTATTTTATTAGAATTTTTGTAAGATGGTGATTTGAACAATGAATAAAAGCTTTTTCTTTGTTCTCTCCCAAAAATCCCCTTAAACACAAAGAAAATGAGTTTTTTTAACAGTTGAAATGCAAGCGTTTCAAACGGAAACTTGCTGAAGGATCAACGCATCTCCTCTAATTACGCTGCTGAATCAGCGTAAATCAACAATCAATGCTGACGATATAAGTGAAAGCTAATTATATGCGTTGACTCATGAGCGTAAATCAATTGGTATCGCTTATAAATCAAATCAATTAAAATTAAGTATGGTCAATTAGCATTAATCATGATCAATTAGCATCAATTTGCCAACAAATAGGATAAAGAATCGTTGAACATGTTAGCGCAATTGAGGATTTTGCGCTGATTGGTCAGCATAGTTTCCTATATTGTGCTGATTGGTTCAACGTGATAAAATTCAACACGCTGATGAGTTAGCGCGATAATGTTTTACTCACTGGCGATTTTTTAATTTTTAATTTTTATTTATTTTTCTTTTTTCTCTAAAAGATTTCTCTTACAAAATGGATCGGGCTTTGGAAAACAAAATATTATTATTTTTAGGAAATTTTGTCAAAAAAGACCTTTTAAAACTTTCATTTTGTGAGAAAAGACCTTATAAAAAAATTGTTGTGAGCAGGGACCTAAAACAAAAAAAAGTTGCAAAGAGGGACCTTACCTCTATTTTTCGACATTGACTATGAATCTCCGGCGTTGACTCACTATTTCCCTCCAATTTTGCACGAATCCTTTCGTATTTAAGGGGGTAAGAGATAAAGAAACCCAAATTCAGAAAAAGAGAATTTTAGATGCTAGAAGGAAGTGTTAATGTAGGGTTTATGTAGATGAATTAGGACGGAAAATGGAGGGGGAGTGGAGGAAAAATGAATTTATAGTGAAAATAAAAGGAAATGTTAAATAGAGAAGAAAGGATTCGTTGAAAATTGGAGGGAAATAGCGAGTCAACACTGGAAATTCACAGTCAACATCGGAAAATAGAGGTAAGGTCCCTCCTTGCAACTTTTTTTTTTTTGTTTTAGGTCCCTATTCACAACAAACTTTTTATAAGGTCTTTTCTTACAAAAAGAATGTTTTATAAGGTCTTTTCTGACAAATTTTCCTTATTTTTATTTATTTTGGGCCAGCCTTTTCTTATTATTAAGAAATTCTTTTGGCCTCAGTGTATTTGGAAAATTAAATTAGGCCTAGTGTTGTCCATGTATACTAAAGTGTGCGGTTTTTTCCAGAGAAATGAACGTATGTTATCATCATTGAACCTTTTCTTTGGGACAGATGCCTAAATGCGATGTCAACATGTATATCAAAAAATTAGCATAGGAAACATAATAACAAAGGAATACCGTTACCATGTGTTTGCTATGAGTTATAGGAGACGGAAACAAATTTGTAAGGGAAACAAATTCACTTACATTGTTACTTTTCTAAACCCAGTGGAAACAATTACCGTTTCCAAATAGTAATTATATACGTTTCCTTAGTGATATCAAACAATTAACAAGGGTAGCACTATATCCTTATTGGTCTCCACTCTATTACATTTACTAATCTCATACCAAATAGGCAAATACCCATCAATATTTTTATTGCGACCAATTTGTTTGTTTGTTTGTTTTTTTTTTTTTTTTCTGACACACACTAGCGAGGGATGCCCAATACCTCAAGTGACATTATCGAATACATCAAACTTTTAGATGATATTATCGTAAATAAATCAACACTTATTTACAATAATGCCACGAAAAAGTTAGTTGTATTTCCCCACCCTAGGGCCTAGTCTTCCTCTACTCGGAGTCTTATTACTTAGGGCTTGTTTACTTCAGCTTAAATTCAATTCAGTTTAGCTCTATTGAGTTCAGTTCGGTTCAGCTCAGATATATTCAATTCAGTTCATTTTAATTCTATTCAATTCAATTCTAGTTGCACTTACTAAGTTACTAGTGTTTCCTAGTTTTTCAATCTTCACTACTTAGGAAATTAGGAATAAAGTACTCCGTATCAATTTCAACTCACTTTCATAATTATAATAACAACGAGATTGATTCGCGGGGAAACTCGAATTCGTCTTTCTCATATAGCGTCGATAACCTAATTATCATGCATCGAATTGGAATTTGCAGAAATATGAATGCCAGAGCTTCCAGAAAGTCCTTTCCTTGGCCCGATTCTTTAAAATTTTCCAGGTATTCATTTTGTTAAAGACTATCAATTATCAAACAATCATTCAATCTTTTTGCATTTTGTATTGGTTTCAATAGATTCTGGGTTTTCACTAAATGATTTAATCCTACTATAGTCATCTTAAACATTCTTTACATCTTCTTTGCTGTGAATTAGTTGTGTAAAAGTAACCCTACTATAGTCATCCAAGATTGTAAAAAAAAAATTAAATTTCCCCAATTATATTTGCAACCCTATAAGGCCCCCAAAGATCATGATTCATGTGTACCAAAGAAAACTTTTCATTAGCAATGTTCTTACTCAAACTGAATGCTGGCAATCTGTGATGTTTTCCTATAGAACAAGTATCACAATACAACTCATTTAAAAGTTAAACCACTGCAATCACAAAAATTTAAATGTTTCATCTTAGACAAAGAACTATGTCCTAGCCTAATTAACATGAAGTTTTTTTTTTTAAAATTTTTTTTTATTTCATTCAAGCTCAATTCTTTCTCATCTCCCTTCATTCTTGTAGCTGCTGCAATTCCTTCATTTCCATGCCTCTGCATCACTTTATTTCCTTCCTTTTCTACTGAGAATTTGTACAAACCATTCAGCTTTACTCCATAAACTACTTCTTTCTTAGAATATGGGGCCTGAAATATGCACCCATTAGCATCAAATATGACACCTATCTTGTTGTCAAATATTAACTTACTCAGAGATAACACATTATTATGTTTAAAATCAGGGATGGATAGAACTTCTGTCAGAACAGTTTTAGGGCTCAAATGCACTACTCCCATCATTTCCACTCTCTTTACACTCCATCAGGCATTCCAATATTCACTGGGTTTTTTAAGGGGTGTATTTCATTGAACATACTCCTATTTCCAGCTATATGATCCAGGAGCATTCATCAAAAACATTCTTTAATCTAGTTGCATTAGACAGAAATTTTACCTGCAAAATTAGTCATATTACCTCCTATTCCTCCAGTTCCTCGGTTTTGGTTGAGTGCCTTCAGAACCTCCTGAATTACATTGTTCACTAGAGCAGATTCTCCATTACCTCCTGCATTGCTTCCTTCAGCATTCTCCAGTGGGGTGTCATCCATATCCTCCTCAGCTCCAGATTGCACATTTGCTGCAAATTTCTTGCCTCTTTAGGACTTCAAATTCTTGAACCACTCAGGGTATACCACTAGCTTGAAGCACTCATCTTTGGTGTGCCCTTTCATCCCACAGTGTTCACAGATCTTCTTCATTATCTCTTTCTTGTAGTCTCTCTTGCTCTACGTGTTACTAGCTTGCTTCTGTGCACTAAAAGCACTCATCTCAGTATGAGTTTGGACTCCTGCCCCCTCCACAATCTCTCTTTCGTATCACCAAATGATAGGCCCTGTTCACTGAAGTTAGAGGGTCCATAGCTAAAATGTTGCCCACAATCCCATCATACATTAGGGTCAAGCCCCATCAGAAACTCAATCAGCCTATTATGCTCCATCCTCTTGCAACTTGTTTCCAATGTTGCACTTGCAGGTGTTTTGTGCATCACATTCACACACTGTGTATTTCTCCAAGTGTTGAATCTCATCCCAAAGTCGTTTCAGCCTACAATAGTATTCTGAAACAGAACTTCCATCTTGCTGCACCTTGCTGAGCTCCTTCTTAAGCTGAAAGATTTGTGGTGTAGTGCTTTCAGCATATATCTCCATGAGTTCATCCCATAGTTGCTTAGCAGATTCTGAAAGAATCATAATCTCACCAATCTTATCAGAATTAGATCTGAATAGCCAGCGACGCACCATATGATCATTTCTAAACCATCTTTGATAGTCCTTTGACCCTAGGTCTAGCACTTACAACTTTCATCAATGAACCCTTTTTTGTTCTTGGAGGCAAGTGACATATTCGCACTGCGAATCAAACTCAGAAATTTGGTTCCATTAAACACCATGTTGCTTATCTGCATACCCGGACGATTAGAGGAGGCCAGATACAAAGGGTCTGAGTATCCAGCTCCAACATCTTCATTCTTTTGCTCAGTTGCCATTCTTCAGCAAACTTAAACTTGAATATCAGAAAATAAATCACTCACAAAGGATCATATTCTTCATCTTATGGCTCTAATACCATAAAGAAGTTCAAAGATAATTTTGCTCAAGTTTGTTTTGTATATTTTCAGTTGTCTTGCTGTGCACTCTTTCTTTCTCTATTTTTGAATATTATGTTACATCAACTTTACAAAGGCAGCAATCAAGGTATATATACAATTATAAAAAGGAAGCAGAAAGCCAAAAACTACCAATCAGAAAAGGACAGATACAAGGGAAAAGAATAAATGAAAGAATCAGAAAGAAAAACATGGAGGAGTGGGCCTCTGGACTGGACATAAAACAACAGACCAAACCAAACTCATGATCCAAGGCAGCCTACTCATTTCTTCAAGTCCATGGCTTTTAGATGAGATGTTGATAACTAAAAGATTTACTAATTAGACATCAGAACACTTGTAATAAGCTATGGAACACGAATTGATCGGACAGTGATTCCAATTGCCACGCAGTGTAGGTGCTGGCTCATACAAGATACAACTACCTCTGTTAATTTTTATGTGCAACGATTAAACATTTTTCTTTGCTACTTTGTGTTACATTGTTGCACATAAAAAAAACAGAGGTAGTAATAATTTCATGTTTTAAGTTGACAAGAATCAAACTGTATGTCTGTATGAGACACTTGCCTCTGGTGAAACTCATTTGTTACTTTCATGCGAAGATGTAACTGATAACTTCATAAGAAGTTAACAAAAAAGATGAACCATCAAACTGTACAGAAATGATTGGGATATTAAGAAATTCTGTACACTTTGCTATTAAGTCTTGACCTAGTGAAGCTCTAAGCTCCAACTTATTTTTGCTTCTTGCACTTACCGAAGTAGGCAATAGCCGTGTAATATGGTATGAACTATTAAATCTTAGGATATTTTTTTCAACCTATTTTTGCTTATTTAAACTTAATATATATCTCAACTTATTTTTGCCTATTTAAACTTAATATATAAGAATTTATTAGACCTTATTCTGTAAGAGGGTCAAACTTTATTTATGCTTATTTAAAGTTATTAGAACTTATTTGACATTATTTCTTATGCAAGCAAAAATAAGGTGCAAGTACATTCTTAAAGGTTCACACCTTTGATATATGGAATACATTTCCTTGCTTCTGTACTACAAGGTAGAAAAGATTTTTTGTGGGATACATGACTAAGTTCATTATATATAGCTTATGGTTGGAATTCCTCATGTGTTTGATTTGAATATATTTCCTAGGATACTTATTGAACTTTAATTACCGAATTGGGCAATAGCTTTAGAAAGTCTTGGCAAACAATACACATTATAGTTATGAAAAAATATTGTTTAGTGTATTTGGCTTCATTTATGGGTGCGTTATAGGTTTGGCCACTAATTAGAATTTAGGACAGGATCGGAGTGCTTACATGTTACAAAGGCACCTATTCATGCGCTTGTTTGGTACCCCTCATATAATTGCTTGTGCAACACCTCTATATGGTGTACATCCAATTTTACACATTGCATCGTACAATTTTTTTCTACAACTGTTCCATAACATATTATTATTAGTTTGTTTGCTGAAGCTGAATATTCCTTCTCATTTGCTACTTGTGCAGTTGAGTCTAAATCGCCTTTTCTTGCTCCTCTTTTCTGCAGATATATGAGCTCACTACCATTTACAACTGTAGAAGCAGACAAAAAATGTGGTTCTCAACCTATTGAAGTACATAACTTGGGTATGTTCTACAGATTTTTCTATATGAGACCTTCTTTAGGTTAGGATATGAGACCTTCTTTAGGTCAGAATATGTCTGACTGTAATTATATGGGCGCTAGGAATTATTAGGAACAAAAATGAGAATTGAAATTTCAGTGGTTATTCGGTGTTAGTCTAACATGTTGTGTCCTGTTCTTGTGCCACTCTGGATTTTGTAGTTTCCTTTTGTTTGTGATAGAATGTACCTAACTCATTGCCTTGCTGTTATTGAGATAACATTCGCACAAGAGTAATCTACCTGCAAGCAGTGGCGGATGTATGTTGAAGCTAAGGTGCACTTTCTACCCGCCATATAAAAACAATAATCAAGTATCCCCCAGCACACACTAACATATGCCCCGTTATCCACTTACCACCTAGCCTCTCTGTTTCTCAAACTATTCTTCCTCCAAACCCTTTTTTCCTCTCTCTTTTTTTAAACATCAAACTATACTTCCTTTTTTCCTTCATGATTTGGTAATACAACTGCAGGCTTTCTACTTCAATCAATCAAAGCCTTATTCCCATAAGTGGGGTCGGCTACATGAACCAAAGTGATTATTCCGAGAGGTCATCCACATAGATTTTCCTCCTCCACCCCGCAGGGTCGAGAGCCTCAATCTCTTGTAAATCCAACTGCTTCATATCTTTTCTAACTCCTTCCCACCAAGTCATTTTCGGTCTCCTCCTACCACATTTGAAATTCCCCTGATCCCACTCTTCCACTCTTCGTACCGGTGCTCCCTAGGGTCTCCGTGTTACATGCCCAAACCAACGCAAACGATTTTCTCCCGGCAACACCAACTTTCCTACGAATATCTTCATTTCTGATTATATCTCGTAGAGTGTTGCCACACATCCATCTCAACATCCGCATCTCTGCAACCCCTACCTTTTGGATATGCTCCTTCTTAGAAGCCCAACATTTTGTACCATAGAGTATGTAACACTGGTCTTGCAGTCCTGTAGAATTTCCCCTTCAATGCAGGCTTTCTACTTAATTTCCCAAAAAAAAAATTGCACAATTGTTGTTGCGTGGTTGTAAGCACTAATCCTAAAGGTGGTTGATGCATCAGCAGTGGTCTACAGCGAACTGTGGTATTGTTGAGCGGTGGGCTGCGCCTGTTGGACTAATTATGTGTGACAACTTTCTGCCTCCTCCCTCTTGATATTTTTATTATTTTTGACTGACTACTCCATGGGCTGTCTTTATTTGAGAAGTATGAAGAATTTTGGTATTAGAGGAGCTAGTACTTGGGGATTTTTTTTGGCAATAGTCATTATTTTTTATTATGAAGAATTTCGGTATTAGAGGACTAAGGGCTCGTTTATATTAGCTAAATAGAGATGAACTGAACTGAACTGAAGTGTATTAATTGAACTGAATAGAGATTAACTGAACTGAACTGAATAGAGATTAACTGAACTGAACTGAATATAATCTGAAGTAAACAAGCCTAAAAGGAGCTAGTACTTGGGGAATCTTTTGGCAATAATCATTAATTTCTATTTGAAGTTGTTGAAACTGTGTTGGTAAAGGCTTATAGCTGTACAATCTACAGTGTTAATTCAAGCACTTTTGCTGTCAAAAGAGACAAGTTGGTTTTAGTCAATAATACAATTTAGTTTGATAAAGCCCTTAAATTTCAAAATATATGACATTTGTTTGGTTCATATGTTTAACTTGTTTATGACTTTGGGTCAGAGTTTATTTTCAATATTTTGTTTCTTGGAAACTGGCTTTATGTTTTGGACTTTGTGAATTGGTTGGTTTCATCCATAATTTTGTGTTATTTGTCAATGTTATCATGATTGTGCAGTATTTGATTTACTGGTTTATTTAGATAATGACATTTTTTGAAATTGTTGAAGCTATAATAGTAGTTCCAAAAATATAAGGATTTGGTGATCACAGTGATCTTGAACTCCATATACCTTCATTGTTTTTTCAGAATACATAAATTGCAGAGCCGGCCCTGGGGCGGGGCGCCCTCCCAGGGCCCATAAACAAAATCCGATATACACTATATCTAAAGCAAAAAATAACATAAATTACCTTATAGCTTAGTGGTAGAGATAAACCCATAAAAAGAGGCATTGAAAGAAGGACGCATAATCAATTCTTGTTAGTAGCATTTTGTTTTTAGATTTTCTAATGTTCCTATTTTTTTTTTTTCTGTTATATTTATAGTATTTATTTTTTTTTCTTATATTCTTAGCTCGTATTATCACTTTTTTAAAAAATAAAGGAGAGGGGTCTTGTAGGGACCATATTTGAACCATGTTAATTACTTCCTCCTTAACATAAAGATTTCAACAATTGTTTTTTCACGCATTTTGAGAAAGCGATTTAAGGGTCTATACAACGAAATTAATCAAAATGGTTTTAATACAAGCAAGAATGTGATTATAAGTTACTAATATCAAAATTATTTTGATTAATTTGGTCGTTTACACCATCAAATCGCTTCCTCAAAATGCGTGAAAAAACAATTGTTGAAATCTTTATGTTACGGAGGGAGTACTTATTTTAGATACATATGTAGCAAACTTTTTGTGACATTTCTAAAAGGAAAATGTAGTAATCTTAGAGGACCGGAGAGAATAGTATTGACAGAACTATTTTGGGTAAATTGTCTTATTATATTATTTCTTCGGTTGATAAAAAATCATACAATTTCTTTTTTGTTTTGACAATTTTCAATTATACAAGTTAAAATCAAAGGTGTGAATTCTCAAACAAATGGAGGAATTCAAAGAAACAAATGGAGGAAAATAATTAAATTATTATCTAATATTTTACACTTATAATGAATGATTGAGTATTAATTGTATAGATTTGAGCCATAAAGTTTAGTTTATAAAGTAAGAGGTTGTTTTATATAGTTGTCGAATACAAATTTTTTTATTTTATTTTATTTTTTTACAATTTGGTTTTGGATTATTGGTTTTGCACGCATTTTGAGGAAGCGGTTTAAGAGTGTAAACAAAGGAATTAATCAAAATAAAAATTAATATTAGGAACTTATAATCATATTCTTGCTTGTATTAAAACCATTTTGGCTAATTACTTCGTTTACACCCTTAAATCGCTTCCTCAAAATGCGTGCAAAACCAATTGTTGAAAGTTTTATGTTACAGATGGAGTATTTGTTTTTGTTATATAATCTTCATATTAGAAAAAAAAAGTGTAAATAATTTTAACTTTGAGGTCTTCGAATTGAACTTACAAAAATTAAAATCTACCATTACTAATGAGTTAAGGTCCAATTTTTTTTTTTATTTTACCTGATAAATTGGTTTGACATTTAGTGCAGGGGAAATGGGTTGAATCCTGTTCTTGGAGCACATTAGTGGATCCGTTAAATAGTGAACCATTGATCAAGATTGCCGAGTTTGATAAATCAGAAATAAAGGTATTTCATGGTGATCTACTTGATAAAAGAGACTTTTCATCTCATAATGTTTTCTTCTTTCCGACTGCCTATTCAGCCATTTGTTGAAAGCTTATCCAGGTGCCCTAAACATGGCCTTCATAATCCGTTTAAGTCTCCAGAGAGGTTGGGATCAAGTCATTCTCCTAGTCCTTAATTCTTTGCTATTGGCAATGTATTGTGTTCCTTAATTTGATATTGTATAACAGTGAAGTGCTATTTTCTCAGATATCTTCTGTATGGAGGAGAGATATCAACAAAAGCAGGCCACATGCTTGCTCAGCCGCAGGTAATGTATAATTTACCTCATTCTCTGATCTTTATATTGGCTTATCTTCAACCAATACACTGTCTAATAATACTTGCTTATGTTTTTCCTTCAAAGAAAATTGAGAGTTTATTATACTTGCTTCAGGTTTCAGATTTTTTTGTTAGGTTAATTCAAAGGGTTTCCCTAAAGAGTTATCAGCAGGCTATGGGTCAAGTGTCCGTTACACAGAAATTTCTTGAGAATTTCAATTGGGGATTGCCCAAGTTTGGTTTTTGTAATACGACATTGGTTATGGGTTCTAGACATTATAGGGCATTTTGTAGCTGTGGAGAAGCTAGCGGAAGTGATGATGAGGATGGTGGTGGTGATGATGATGATAAAGTGAGTAAAGATAGTGAAGAAGTTTACGAATCAAGTGCTGATCCAGAGGAAGTTGGTAGGGTAGCGAAGGTGATCGATGAATTGTTCGCCTTAGATAGAAATATGGAAGCTGTTCTTGATGAATGTGGCATTAATTTGACTCATGATTTGGTTTTTGATGTTTTGCAAAGGTTTAAGCATGCTAGGAAGCCTGCATTTCGGTTCTTTTGTTGGGCTGGACAAAAACCAGGGTTTTCACACAATTCTAAGACATACAATGCCATATTATTCATATTAGGAAAGACAAAACAATTCGAAACAATGGGAACCTTGCTTGAAGAAATGGGGGCTAAGGGGCTTCTAAATATGGACAGCTTTATGATTGCAATCAAAGCTTATGCCTCTGGAAAAGAGAGGAAGAAAGCTGTTGGGGTGTTTGAGTTGATGAAGAAATATGAGTTTAAAGCAGGGGTTGAAACTATCAATTGCATGCTTGATGCCCTTGGAAGGGAGAAGCTCACCAAGGAGGCTCAAGCTTTGTATGATAGGTTGAAGGGTAGGTTTACTCCAAACATGAAGACTTACACGGTTTTGCTTAGTGGTTGGTGTAGAGTAAAGAATCTTATGGAAGCTGGTAAGATATGGAATGAGATGATTGATCAAGATGTGAAGCCTGATCTTATCACCCATAATATAATGCTAGATGGATTGTTAAAGCTTAAAAAAAGATCAGATGCTATCAAGCTTTTCGAGGTCATGAAGGCCAAGGGGCCAGCTCCAAATGTCCGCAGCTATACCATATTGATAAGGGACTTGTGCAAGCATTCCAAGATGAAAGAAGCTGTTGCCTACTTTGATGAGATGCAGGCTTCAGGGTGTGAACCAGATGCCGGTGTATATACTTGTCTGATCACAGGATTCGGGAACCTTAAAAAGATGGACATGGTATATGCCTTGCTTAAAGAGATGAAGGAAAAAGGTTATCCAACCGATGGGCGTTTGTATAATGCTTTGATCAAATTGATGACTAATAGGCGAATGCCAGATGATGCACTTCGCATTTACAAGAAGATGATTCAGAGTGAAAATCAGCCAACAATTCATACTTACAACATGATGGTGAAATCCTATTTTTTGGCTGGAAACAGTGAGATGGCTTGTGCTGTGTGGGATGAGATGATCCAAAAAGGTTGTTGCCCTGATGAGAATTCTTACACTGTTCTCATTGGTGGACTAATAAGGCATGGGAGATCTGAAGAGGCATGTAAATATGTTGAGGAAATGATCAATAAAGGGATGAGAGTTCCGGAACTAGATTTCAACAAGTTTGCTGCTGACTTCTCGAGGGTCGGACGACCCAACATACTAGAGGAGCTGGCCCGAAAGATGAGGCTGTCTGGCAAATCTGAAGTATCTGAAGTCTTTGCTAGATGGGCTCAGATGACACAGAAAAGAATTACAAGAAGAGGCATGGTTGATAATGATGAGTAAATTTGATTGATTTATTGATTTTCAACTCAAGATAATCTGAAGGTCTCTACCACTTTAAGAGTAGTTATCAACTTCAAGTGTTCATGCTCTTAATTTGGTTAGTAAGCAGCTGCCATTCCCCTCATGTACGTACTTGTTGAAATGTCTTCAGTTATAATGAATATAAGAAACTGATTCTAATCGTTTTGCTTAGATTATTTTGATCAATCTTCTATCTCTTAGTTTAGTATTTACGAAAAAACCATTGGAACTCATTGAGATTCCAGCAGTTTCTTATTGGTCTTGTAATAGGTCTCATTTTCCTTACCTCTACATGTAAGGCTGTGATTGATTACTAGCTAATGAGAAATGCTTCCCGTTACATAGAAATTTCTTGAGAATTTCTCTGGTGACCAGGTAACCTTAGGAAATGTCCTTTCAGTTACTAGTGTAATGTATAATGCTGTCAGAAGTCAGAACATTCTCATAGTTGTAAAGAAGAGCACTTATCCAGAATATATATTTTTTTCTAATCAGTTGGATATGCTATAGTTTGTTATCTTTTCCCTATTTGGTTTTAGTTCTTTCTCCATTAAGGCTCCGTTTACTAGAGCGTAAAATGTTTTCCGTGAAAATAGTTTTCCCATTTTACATCGTTTACTTTGGGTGAAAAAATAAAATGTAAAATTTGGAGTGAAAACTCATTTTACGCCATAGTGGAAACATTTTCCCCCAAATTTGGGAGTAAAACGTATTTTCCGTGCAAGTAAACATTGAAAAACTTCTATGAAAATGAGTTTTCCAATGTAAAATGTTTTTCATGGAAAATTATTTTACATCGAAAACGTTTTACACCAAAGTAAACGGACCCTAAGACCTTTTTCAATCAGGAGTCGGATCTAATAGCCTCTCATTTTCCATCCAATTCATATTTTCCCCATCTATTTTGATGTTTGGACAGGTCCGTTTTTTCGTAAGGTCATTTGCAGTACCAGGGATTGCTTGGGATTCTGGGAATCATCTTGGCCAGCAAATTCATGGTTTCCGCTGGCCTTATGGCCCGGTAAATTTCTGTCTTACACTCATTTCTTGACATTTGAGATACTAATGGCATTAAAATTGCAGCGTAAGGGAGGTCATAATATGCATCTGAATATGCCAAACCAATGTTACAAGGGACGAGAATCGATTCGAAACGCGGTACAAAAACGGATACACGGTACACTACCCTTAGGTAAATCAGGAACGATGAGCCTTTTTTTAATATATGAAAATAAAAGTATATAATTAAATGAACCCAACAAAATTTTAAAATGACTTTAATATTGATAAAACTCTTTGTATTTTGATTAGTAAAATAATAATTGTACAATAATATTTTGTAATCCGTATGACTGAACGAACCGGGTCGTCGCCTGCAGCGTTCTGGGTCGTGTTCGTTTCGCAATTCGGTACGGACGATCCAGATCGCAATTCGGGCGTACGTTCCACGTTCCTTGTAACAGTGTGCCAAACTGTTAATTTATGTTATATCATACTGTTAATTAACTTTTGAGATTGAACAATAGTACTAACAGAACATACTGTAGTCTCCTCTACATATCACGAGAGCATGATTTTTTATTCCAAATCTAAATATTTTAAAAATCATTGTTTGCTAATGAATGATTAAGAGCCACATAGCTAGATCCACATGTTTAACGATTACTTGGGGGGACAGGGCTTGGAGCAATATCATGATTATAGTTAGAGTTGTTCGAAACCCACATAGGCCACATTCGCTAAATTTTGTATTTATTGTTGTCTAGTAATGTAAGATTAATCCATTTGAGAAGTTAGTGGTATGAATTGGAGGTTTTACGGCCATAAAGTTGGACATTAATGATTCTTGTTGGTTTTGTTCAGTATCACCAGAAAAACTGTAGTTTAGTGTTGTCTCATGACGGTCAGAGCTTGAGATTGTCCAGATGTATGTCTTCACCTGTCAAAGACTCTTACAATTTTGCTGCAAATGAGGATTCCGAAGATTGAATAGCTATCACTGACAATATGTCTTCGCCTTTGTTCATGGGGCAATCTAAGTATTCAAATTCAAGCCTTTTCACTTGTTCATTATCCAGTTGTGAATATGATGGAAGCATTCTCTGTAGTAGAAAATTTCGAATTTTTTTTGTTTGCTTCTGTAATGTAGAATCAAGATGGAGTTCATCTATAATACAGAATAAAAAAAGAATGTATTTGTTTTTATATACTTCGTTTTTCTCTGTAGGTAAGCATTGTGATGGACCAAATGCTGCGCCATGCATGTGGGTTACCTGTTGAGGAGGCTGACTTCATCAACTCTGATGGCAAGACAATGAACAATCTGCTGATGCAGGTTTGTTTCTGTGCCAACATTTCATAAGAACTCATTATTTCTTATGGTGTCTCCTTTTCTGTGTACGAAATTGTACTTGATTTGGTTTTGCAAATATCTCGTTATATTGGCTTATCTCTTTATATTGGCTTAGCTTCAACCAATGACTGTCTAATAATAATTGCTTATGTTTTTCCTTGAAGGAAAATTGAGAGTTTATTATTCTGCCTTCAGGTTTCAGATTTCTTTGCTAAGTTAATTCAAAGGGTTTCTAATTAATTTTTCTTTTAGTTTAAATTTACTACAAGTACAGGCTGGATATTTTGATGCATCTTGTTTTCCTTATTGATGGAAGTTGCTCTGTAAATCAAGCAATTGCAGAAATAGCTCAGGAAAGTTCTCCTGGAATTCTGATATGTGTGAAGGAAGGTTAGCTATTCGGTGACGCAAATAATCTGCATTTAGGGTTCTAATTAATCAATCAGGGAATAGCAAGTAGATACTTGAGTACCGAATACCAAAATATAGGTGATGACCCATGGATTGATTTATGCTTTTGTTAATGCTATGCATTTAAGGGTTCATTATTTGAATTGAACCTCCATTACTACAGAAGCAAATAGCAATAACCTAATCATTTTCATAACCCTAATCATAAACTAGTTATGGTGGAATATTTCGGGTGACCCAAGTAGGAAACGATCTACAAACATACAAGCGCAATTAAAAGAGTATAATAAGCAAGAATTTGTCAATTAGATGTAGGTGCACACATGAGGAAGGTACTTATGTGTTAAAACACACAATTTTCGTTTTGTTTTTTTATTAAAAAAAGGAAAGAAAAGAAAACAACGTGAAAAGAAAAATGAGAGAAATCCAAGTTTTTTTTTTTCCTCCCTATAACCAAAATTTAGTATTTTCAGATTTTTAAAAACAATTATTTTCAACCCTACTCATTTACATAAAAACTGCTTTTTTTGTTTGTTTCATTATTAAACTTCCTACTATAATTTTTTTTTCAAATACATAAATATTAAATGAACACCAATATACATAAGTAATGTTTAACAATCAATCAAACAATTAACAATGGACACAGAAATTAAATGAACAATTAGTAGTTTATAAGGGAACAATGTACATAAGTGATGTTTTCCTAATGAACTATATACATAATAAACTAGGGTTGCTAGTGGAAGAGAAGAAAAAAAAAAAGGAAAGCCTATGAATTTTGAAAGGGAAGAGAGAGAGAGTCAAAAATTTAAGGAAGGAGGAGAAGATATGAGTCCGTTAGTTTTCCGTTGTTTAAGGTAAACTATTTATTGATTATTTAACATAAGTTCCACATTCAATCAAACAATGTTTTCCTAATGAACAATAAGTAAAAGTGAACAATCAATCAAACAATGAACAACAAACACAAAAATATTAAATGAACAATAATTAGTCAGAAATTTTAGGTCTTTGTTTAAGGTATCTAAAATGAAAAGTAAAAATTGAATCAAGTTATTTATTACCTTGATTATTGTGTGATTTTTTCTTGTTTTCCCAAATTGTTTCCACTAATAGAAATGTATTAATTTCTTATATATAGGATTGTAGCCAGCTACATATAACATAATCCCTTTTTAATTTTTTTTTTTTTAAAAAAAAAATTGTGTTTCATGGCAGGAGTAGCTTCCTCTTGGTGCAATTGTTTGTATACACGAATTTGTAGAATTTGCTACTCCCTGTGTTTCTATAAGTTGGTTACATTTTGTTTTTCACAATTTCCATAGCACATGTTTAAACATATCTACCATTATATTTTATAATTTTTTTTTATAAAAAAATGGATATGAAAAAGACTTTACATTGATATGATTCTAATAAGATCTCATATAACTATTTTTTCCCTATATATCATAGAGATTTTTCATGTTAAAATTTTTCTCTCCTTGTCCCCAAAATTCTAAATGTAACCAACTCACAAGAACAAAGGGAGTATTAAATTAATGCCAATGGAGGGGTGGTGGCAAAGAAAGGAATGGTGATGGGCTAGTGGCCACGAGAGTGAGTACAAATATGGAAGAGAGAAGGAAGATATGTTGACACATTCACATATTAATACATTATACACATCATATAATCATATTTCTTGGAAAGCAAAAACTTTTTAACCACTAGGTAGAACTACTTTAGTTAAAGTTGTTTTAAATGCCCATCGTATCATTGTTATGCAATCTTCCCTCCTTCCCATTAAAACCCTTAACCAAATTGATAAGGATTATAGAAGATTTCCTTGGAAAAAAGTTGATTGCTCACATTACTTACCAAGTATGGCTTGAATGAATGTTTGTCGCCCTATGAATTTAGGTGGTCTAGGTATTAGACGTCTTAAAGAGTGGAACCTAGCTTTCATGGCTAAATTGGGGTGGAAAATCCTTACTTATCCAGACGAATTATGGGTTAAAATTCTTAAAGCTCATTATTTGTATTTCTCTCCGACATGCCTTCCATGTCTTAATTCAGTGGAAACTCATATCCATATTTTTCTTGATTGCTCTAAAGCACGTATGATATGGGGAATGATTTTTAGAGATATTTATCCTAATAAGTTTGATCATAGAAATTTTTATGCTCATAATTGGGTTGATTGGCTGCATTTTAATCTCTCCCAATCTTGCCAATGGATCGATACTTTCTTTACCACCATTTGGCACATTTGGTGTAATAGAAACAAATTAGTCTTTGAACTGGCTAACCCCCATCTAAGGATAGCCCGTAACAAACTCAAAGTGGCGGTTTTGTCTTTTACTAACCATGCTTTTCAGGTGAATAATACCGACACTTGAAATGTGGAACAACAACAAAGGTTTTCCTAGAATCCCCCCACACCAGGTTTTTTCAAGTTACATACTGGTGGAGCATGGTCAAAGAATGCCATGGATGCGACTGGAGGAAGTGTTGTCAGAGACCAAACTGGTAGGTGGTAAATGGGTTTTGCTGTCAAGTTTTGTGTGAAGCCTCCACTGGCGGCTGAGCTACTTGCAATTAAGAATAGGCTGGTGATTTGCAAAGAGCACGGGATAGACAATTTGATCTTGGAAACTGATGCCCAAGCCATCAAAAGTATGCTGCAAAAACCAAGGGCCTTGTCCAACCATGAACTTGGAGTGATTATGTATGATGTCATTGAGTTAATGGACGAACATCATAACTTAATTACAACTAATTTCGAGCAAAAGAGAAGCGAACAACCTAGCCCACCTTATGGCCAATATGGGCTTCGATATGTTTGAAGTTTAGAAGATTTTCATGGAGGTGCCAAAATGCCTTCAGCAAGCTTACCAAACCGACCTCACTGGATGCCCATTCCTGAGCTAAAATTGCACCTTGATCCTAGTCTTTTGCAAACTACCTTAATGTATCTCTTTATTTGGTTTTAGTTTAGTCTTCTGTTCCATTTGCTGTATGAAATTATTTCACCACTATCCTTTTTTGGATTGTGAGTTTTCTTAATTAATCTTCCATTTTCCCTTAAAAAATATTATTATATTTCTTCTTTGCCTTCCCTCTTGGTGAATCAAACACCCCATATATGTAACAACTAACAAGTTCCTTTTCTTATTTTCTTTCCTCTCTTTATCCTTGTTTCATTTTCCTTTTCATAAAGTGAACCAAATAATTCCACGTTTTGGGCAGGACACTTTTTTATTGTTGCCTTACCTATTCATCATGTAATTAATGAAGGTTCAAAATAAGTGGATGGGAATAGAATGTGGAATTATTTTGAATTATTTCAAAAATGCGTTTATTTTGAGTGTACCACAAAAAGATAGGATTATTACAATTATTTCAAAAATGGGTTTATTTTGAATTATTTCAATAAGTTTTTTTTTTTAGTGTACCACAAAAAAAAAAAAAAAAAACCTTATTAAAAAGTTTGAAATACTTTTTTACCCAAAAAAAGTTGAAAATGTTTTAGAATTTTGTGGTTGATACGTAGTAAAATTAGGTTAATTTCTAAAATCTTGGAAGAACATAGTCTTACTCATCCATGAAAAATAAGCTAAGCTTTTCTATTGATAGAGTATATAAATTAATCTGGACCTTTAACTATCAACTTAAACTTTTGATTGAGTTCGTTATTTAACATAATACCAGAGCACCGTAGTTAGAAGAGATTAGTAAATTTTGATAAGACGCAACATAAAAGAAACCAAATTTAATACCTGAATATTCAGTTATTTTTGAGATTATTTTTCAATAAGGCTATTGTTAAATCTAGCCCGCATTTTATGTAGTATCTCCGTGTTTTGATAATTTTGCTCTTACTCTTTAACTTTTCATCACTCTCACTAAATTAGACTAAATTGAACACCTGGACTATACCATAGTAAAAATGAGGTGATTTTTTTGTGCACCCAACATATTTTTACGACAGTACTTACTTTTGGGGTGTTTCTTGTGGCGGGTTTGATTTTTTGATATACTTAAGGTGATCGTCAAAGTAAGTTCAAGTGTGTGGTAAAGTTCAAGTTAATGAAAGAGATAAAAATCAAAACATAAGGGTAAAATTATCAAAATGCAAGTGATACTAAATAATACGCAAACTAGATTTATTAGGTCACTTTCAAGAATACTAATTTCATATTTTTCATCCCTTTCTAATTACAATTAACACTTAATATGATACATGTGTCACCATACCACCATTGATATAGATCGCACTCGGATCACTACTACTGTTATTCTATTACCGACACCATTGGATGAATTTTAAGATTTTTTTTTTAATTCTAAAAAATTGGGAAAATATAATTATCGTATAAAAACCATCTGCATTTTCCAAGCAAATTGAATAGTCCCTCCGTAACATTTTAATTGCAATGATTTAATATTTTTTTTAATTTATGTCAAATTGTTTCAATTAATATGTTACGAATAGAATATTTGTTATTTTTTAACAAAGACGTTAATACTCTTCATTTTGTTCTATTTAATAAAGAAAACAACCAAATTATTTATTCATCTTTTGGGGGAAAAAAATCTTTGAATTTCTTATTCTAAGGTTTTAAAAATATGCGTGGTATAAGGCCCATCTTCCCCGCACTATAATTTAAAGTCTTGTCCCAATCAGTCAATAATGCAAAAAATTCTCAATAAATATGGTACTCCGTATCATTTTACCATATTCGTATTTTGAAGGTGAATAGTAAAAGCTAACACCAATTCATGAGTAACAAAATAATACTCCGTACTTCCTTTTTATTTGCAACAATTTTACATTTTCACACTAAAAAAACGGATGTAGCATATGATATGGTTTGAAGCACGAACGATTATTCTTCATACATTTTCACACTAAAAACACGGATGTAGCATATGATATGGTTTGAAGCACGAACGATTATTCTTCATACAACCCAAGCTTCATACATTCTTCGTACATTGGTTGCATAAATTTTATTCATGTATCCCAACTCTTCAAACCACACACAAAGGAAATCCATCAGCTCATTGATTGATAATGGGTTACTAACCTATGTGACACAATAACACTAGAATTCCTCAAGCAAGGGGTGAGGATCGAACCCTATACCGCTTCTTCAGATATTAGGCTTTGTTGACAGTGAAAAATAATTGGTATCTACACCCAAATAACAAAGTTTTGGTCTACCTTTTGGAAACTCAACATATCTGAGAGCATCTATGTTGAAGATAGATGTGTAATTTGTCACAAACAGGAAAATATTGAGCACCTGTTTTTGTACTGTGACATACTGACATTGCAACAAAGTCTAGAAAACCTCAAAACCCCAACACTTTGTACATAATATATAAATCCATGCCAGACCTACCCAACAACATCAAGACCCAATCACTCTGTTTGCCATGGGGCTTCCTTCTATTTAAATCACACTCTGGCATCACTGGATACCACTCTCCATACCAATCAAACTTCTCATCTTTCATTTCCGCTGAATCTACACTCGAAAGTATTATTGCACTTGAAGATCTCCTAACATTAACATATGGTGGATGCAACTGACGAGTATGAACTTTACCTGTAAATTTCAGTTTCTCCTGCTCTGCTCTCAACTGAATTGAAAGCAACTAACCTATCCATCAGCTCCTCATGAGGGGATGGAGGAAGTACTGATCCATCAAATTTCTGCCTCCAATTAACTCAAAATATAGAGGCTTCGATCCCCTCTAAAACTTATGTCATTGTTAAATGCATAATTTGCTAGAAAAAAAATTACAAAAAACAAACCTGTGTTAGATTATTAAGGCACAAGCAAAACAGCTCCTATTACCTTTTCAACCCAGAACTGTCATCACTCACATTGTAAATTCATGATAAAATAAATACAATGGGATAATTAAAGCAAGAAACAAAATTGGATGCTTGTATTAGCACAAAATTTAAAAAAAAAAATGTCAATACACTATTTGCCACTAGTGAAGTGAATACCAGCCTCATTAAAAATTGACAGCAAGTGTATGAGCTCATTTTGTGTAAGCTTGGATGATCTTTTATCAGCATAATTAAACTTCTTCAAAACAGCAATCACCTTAGTTTTAAAATCCGAACTACTCAGTTGCATCTCACAGTCTGAGTCTGCATCAACATCCATACTCTGATCCTCATTTTCATCAAGAGAAGCCCTTTTATCATCATTCTCATCAACTAAAACAGACATATCAATTGCCTCAGATTCGTTCTTCAAATTACCTAAAGATTCCAAAGTCTTATAGTTCCTCTCTAGCATTTCTATAACCTTCTTCTGACCAAAAATTGATCCAAGTGTTTTGTTCTTTCTACTAAAACATAGTGAGAGCATCCCATTCCACTCCTTAAGTTTGCCTATTGGTATAGGAAGAGGTTTTCTAGGTTCGATACGAACGACAGAAGAATCGACTTTAGGTGGCGGTCTAAAATTATTCTTCCCGACTTTAAGGAGGTGAAATACCTGAGCGAGGAGCTGCGTGTTCACTGATAGACGGCAATAGAGTTTGTCACCGGGTTGAGCAACCAGTCTCATTGCAAATTCTCTTTGGAACATTATGATTGCACATCTAAAGTTTCTTTTTTGATTCACATCTAGTAATTTAAACACAAGCGGGGATGAGATTTGGTAAGGGATATTTGCTACACATATATCAAAAAATGGAAGTTCACACTTGAGAACATCTCCTTGGATAACCTGTTCAGAATCAAAAGTATATGAATCAAAAACAAAAGCACAACTAAAATCGAGTAACATAAATATTGAATCAGAATAAAAAAGAGCACAAGATTCATTTCTCAACCAAAAAACAATTGCACGAATTTTATTTTATTTTTATGTATTTTTCAATTTCAAAAGATTTAAAAAAGGTCATTCAATTACATAAATTTATCCAACTACCAATGTATTTTTCCTCAAGCTCCATGAAATAATCAATTCTACCTCAATTTATCACAAAATTCAATCTTTAAATCAAACCTCTAAACAATTAGACAAATTTTCACCAATAACATATCAAAACATAAATCATTGAAAAACATGAATACGAAGTAGGATATCAAACCTCTAAGCGACTAGACAAAGGGGAGTCCTGAAAACGACGTTTAAGCTCAAGAACCATACGAGAGTCGACCTCAACAGCAACAACTTTTTTACCAGCTTCTAGAAGCTTCTTGGTAAGATTACCGGTACCAGGACCAATTTCAAGGATTACATCAGTGGATTTAATACCAGCTTTTTGAACAATTGAATCAACCAACATTGGATTTTTAAGGATATGTTGTCCCTTCGATTTGTGGAATGGTATTCCTCCTTGGAAATGATTGCTGCCTCTTGGTTTCTCTTTCCTTATTTTACCTCCCGCCATATTTGTTTCAGAGAGGAAGAAAGGAACACAACAATCAATTGAGGTTTTGTTTATATGGAGAAAAAAAAGATGATTTAGGGTTTTGGACAATTGTTATATGGTGCTTCAGGACCACGTAATCTTCATTTTTTACTCTATAATTTTTATTTTTTTTAATCTTTAATCTCCATTTTTGTACAGTATAATATTCATTTTTTTTAACCACAATTTTTTTTAAAAAAAAAACTAAAAAGCTTCATTTTTTTTAAACTAATTTTTTAAACTACAATATACAATGTTCTCGGGAGCACATAGAACAATTGTGGTCTCGCGCGTCAGCGAGTCAGTTTTAACAACTAAAATGAATATTCATTTTTTAATACTGAATATTCATTTTTTTATACTAAATATTCACATTTTTTTAATACTGAATATTCATTTTACCGCAAAAAATCTAAGCTTACATTCACGTTGGCAACAACTAAAATGAATATTAATTATTGTATATCGAATATTCATTTTTTAATACTGAATATTCATTTTTTTTTAATGTTGATTTATTTTATCACAAAGAACCTGAATCAACAATCAACTTTGCACCAACTAAACTTAATATTCATTTTCTAATACTGAATATTTATTTTGTTATACTAAATATTCATTTTACCACAAAGAACCTGAATTTACGTTCACCTTTGCGATAACTGAATATTCATTTTGCAAAAAAATCTTCATCCCATGCAAAATCATAATATGTTGAACAAATAATACACAATATTCATTTCCTACCTATACAATATTCATTTTTTTAAAACAATATTCATAAATCTAAATAAAGAACTAATGAATGTAACACATTATACGCAAAATTAACACCATTCACAAAGTACAAAACAAACTTCATAAAAACATAAGAAAATCTTCATATTCAAAAGCATAACAATCATTTTTCAATAACAATGAAACCAAAATCTTCATCCCATGCAAAATCATAATATGTTGAACAAATAATACACAATATTCATTTCCTACCAATACAATATTCATTTTTTTTAAAACAATATTCACAAATCTAAATAAAGAACTAATGAATGTAACATAAATCTAAATTAATTTTTACGTATAAAAAAAAACTGATTTTTTTATGAATTAAGAAATTGCTTTTAATTCCTTGAAAGTAGGAATTCTATAATAAGAGATTTTACAAAAAAACTGATTTTTCCATGAATTTAGAAACTATTTTTACGTAAAAACCTAAAACAGATTTTTTTTTAACTCCAAAACTACGTCGCTTTGGCAAGGAGCCACGTAGAGCTACATGGTCCTGGGACCATATAATAATTTGCGGGTTTTGGAGAAGGGTTTATTTTATACCGGTACTAATCGGGTTAAAAATCCATTGGACCGGTTGTTGGCAAGTGGAGCCCAATTCCTTAAAGTTAATGGTCGTTTGGTTGTCAAAAGTTTTTTAGGGATGAGAATAAGTGAGAATAAAAATAAAAAATAAAGATTTTAACATTTATTTTTTCCTCATGTATTTTGATGAAACGAATTAACTATTTAAGGGTCTAAATGAAGAAATTAATCAAAATGATTTTAATACAAAAATTTGATTATAAGTTACTAATATCAAAGTTATTTTGATTAATTTGGTCGTTTACATCTCAAATCGCTTCCTTAAAATGCGTGAAAAAACATTTGTTGAAATCTTTATGTTACGGATGGAGTAGTTTTAACCCCGTGCCTTGCACGGAATTTTGTTTGACTTATAAATTGACTATGTAAGAGAAAAATTACAATGTTTTACCATAAATATATAAAAAACTTCTATTCATATACACCAAAATGTATATAAAAACAAATAAATAAATTGAACATGCATGTAAATAAGAGCATACCCCGTAAATAAGAGTTTAAAAGTATGCATTTAATATTAAATTAAGATATGAAAAAAAAAGTTATGAATTAAAAAAAAAAAAAGACAATGTAAGGAAGTTAACGATATTAGAAAGATGATTAGGTAATTTATCATTTTTTTTTTTGAGAAATTAAAAATTCAATATGTTTTAAATAAATACCACGTGGATTGACAAATCCTGTGTTAAATATTTAGTATAGATATAGATTAGTTTTACCTCCACCACACCACCACCCCAACCTGATCTTGTCATACGCCTTGTTAAGATCCGCCTCGACTATTGCCTCAAAATTGCCTCCTTTTTTCTTCTTGCTCAATTTAGAGAGTAATTCATGGGCAATTAAGCAACTTTCCAACATGAGTCGACCTGGGACAAAAGCATTTTAAATTTCATTCACTAGCTTATTGAAGATTGGCTTGAGTCTTCCAATTATGCATTTGGTGAAGACTTTGTACAAAGAGTAGCATAAACTGATGAGCCTCAAATCATTCATTGTTTCCAGGTGATCAACCTTAGGGGCTAGTGTATGATGAAGCTTTTGTTTAGTTCTTTGAGTAATTTCTCTCATGTGAAAAAGGATTTCACTAGTGCCCATATATTGTTGCCACAAATTAAAATAATAATGTATTCTATAGTAGCTATCAATATTAATAAAAAAAAAAATTGTATTTTTTTTAAATGGAAATATTACAAAATAAATATTTCAAAAAAAAATAAAATACAAACACTAAATTTTATATTTTTGAATTCTCTACAAATAGACATCCATATTGAATTATTGATATTGTATAATTTTTCACACAAATATTTTACTTTTACGTTTTTCTAAGTTGCCCATGCTTTTTTAAACTTTTAAGATGACCCCCAACTTAGGTTTTTTAATTAACAGTGTCCACTCCGTTAATCTATTGTTAATGAATTCGCTAAAAGGAGTTACATTTTGTGGAAGGGAAATTTTCTAGGGCTTTTAACTGATTTTTACCATTTATATTATGGCAATAAGTTAACAAATTGCCCTAAACACCCTTTCTAGAGGGTGGAAATCAGTTTAACGCACTATTGTGTGAGTGCTTGATAGTTGATACTATCAAGTTGGTTGAAAGTCAATTTTGAATACGATAGTCCAATAAGATTTATAGGCAATTAAACATCAAGTCCATTAAACTTGACCAAAACAAGACTAATTTTTGTCCAAGTTTGTGATTATATTATCCAGACTAGTGTTAATGTTATAAGTTAGTATTTTATATTGTCTTGGTGGCTGTCTTATTAGTGTTTAGTGTTTTTATTTTTCCAATTAAAGTCGTCTGACAACAAAATTGTATCAGACTCGTCTGACACAATATCTTCTCTTAACAAAATGATACAAGTATATTGACACATAATATTAATTGACAAAAAGACATTAATAATCAAACTGGTCATTACCCAAACATATGCAAGCATCACAACTCACAAGTTCACAACATAAATAAAAGGTCCCATGCTATCTTCATCTACATTGTGTTAACAATCCTTCCAAAGACACAAGTTCAACGTATAGGTAGGCTTTGCGGTCTACATTAGAAAGTACACGTATCTGAGAACTACTCAGAGCTTGAGGGGAAAGATGATCCTCATACACTTAAAGAGATGATCAAGTGATGTATGTAAGTGCAAATGTGTATACAAGTTTGTAGCTTCTATACAACACCATGCCTAAACAAAAATCTGGAGGGAGAACCCAAAAAAATGTGGTGAGGTGATTAGAATTAATATTTCACAAAAGGAAGAATAATGTGGTTCACAACTTTGTTTTCATTCTTTCAAAGAAATCGGCCATGCGATCCATCTTCTTGGAAAGTGCTGCACTCTTTGAAAAATATGACACAGCATTAGAAACCATCACGTTGATATCGTGTTTTACTGCATCCTCGCTCCGATAATAGTTATTGGTCAGCCTTGACCGAATCAGATTCAGAGACAAAGGCACTGGAAACCTACACCCCAGAAGCAAAACAAGAAGACATGAATTAAAAATGATGGAATGCACAAAACTTAAGAGGATCAATTAGGGTCGTGCATATATTATATCAGAAAATGTATCGAATCAACAAAAAAATGTAAGAACAATCTGAATTGTATTGATCAACAAGGTAACTATACCCATATTTCTTTTCTACAAAGATGCTTCGAGCCCAACCACTAACAAAATGCTAGAGATGTACAAGCAATCTTCTTATAAATCAAAGAAAGTAAAATGACCCTATGAGTTTTAATGGAGTTTTCCTAAATAATCTGGAATTCTGGATGTCAATTTGGAGATTTGGGGACTACACTATTGAGCAAATATCTACTAAATGCGGTGAGCCTCACTGATCAGCTCTCCGGAAGACGAGTATAATAAATCTTAACTCTAGAAGATGCTTAGTTCAAGTTTTAGAGCATCAGCTTCCCTAGTCAAGCCCAAAATGTTTCTCTCATTTCCTTTTTTCCATCTTATTTTCTCTCTTCGATATCATTTTCCACTATAATTTTACTCTATACTTTGACCCTCATTTATTACTTCCTATAAGAGTATAAGGCATGCCCCATAAATTCTCACACTTTTAATATTCCTTAACCTAATATTTTTTCCCATCTTTTTTCCCTAATGCCTTGTCAACTAAGTCCTGATATTAACTTTTATTGCAATAAAAGATCCTGATATTAACTTTGTAATTAAATATTTGTTTTTACAATAATTTCGATTATGATTAGTAGGATCCATAACTATGAAAAAGGATTGATAATAGACGATAATTATTTAAGGAGAAGTGAGAAAAGAAATGAAAAAACTAAATCAATATCAGACTCATTTTAATATACAATGAAAAAATATGATCATTTATATTTATTTTTTTGGGAAAATTGACATGAATAATCTCAACTTTTAACCAATTTTCCAAAACTTGTGATTATTTTGGAATATCCTAACTTCAATGGGCATCTTTTGAAAATGATTTGTACTCTTTTTTAATTCACAATTGTCTGAACTTGGGTCAAAAAAAAGTATACTTAAGTTTTTTTTTTTTTTTAAGTAGGATGCTCTTGCCTAAAATAATCAAAAGTTGAGATTATATTGGGAAGATGGGTGAAAGACTGAAAGTTATAATTATGCTTGTCAAATTTTCCCTTTTTTAAGTTGTAAAATTTTTAAATTCCAAAAACACCTTATCGTTGCATGTAAACAAATGACCGTTGTATACTTGTATACTTCGACCAATAATAATACTTTGTTTCAATTTAATCGCAATATTTGCAAAATCACAAACTCCTAAGCAATTTTTTGTTTTGTGTATTAAGTGTAGACTTGTTATTTAACGTTGTGTGGGGGTCCATATAAAATGGAAAACTAGTTAAGTAAGAGAGAAGTAGGAGGGAAATAAAGAATGCTAATTCACTAAGTCTCAACTTCCACTCTCAAGTCTCACTCGTGACATAGGATATGATAAAACTTTGTGATAAAATTTTCCCAGAGGAATGCTAATTCACTAAGTCTCAACTTCCACTCTCAAGTCTCACTCGTGACATAGGATATGATAAAACTTTGTGAGGATATGATAACAATTTGCTTAGTTTGATCAGATCCTAATGCAGCGAGTGAGAAATGAGAGTAATAGTTGAGGGTGAAATTAGCATTCCTCATTTTCCAAATATAGGAAATTGCTCAGATTCCAAATATAGGAAGAAAATAACATGTAGCAATTATTCTGAAACATCCCAAAATAGAAAATGTAGAGATTAAATTTAAATGGAGGAAGTACAAAAGTGACATCTTGAATTGACCATAAAATAAAATAAAATAAAAAACCTAATGCATTTTACCAAAACTCATGCGAGTTCTCTCCCATATTGAGCATTTACCCAAAAACTTGTCCTTCCCTAATAACTAGGCCTACAACCACAATGGTGCCCTTGTTCTTTAAGAGAAAAAAGGTGAATTGGGCAGGTAAATATCCCTGCGGATGTTCCAAGTGTCTAATATCATAATATTTCTCTTAAGGCCTCTACATAAGCTTAAGCAGCGCGTGTCAAGACTGTCAACTGTCAAGTGGGAATGCACTTATTAAGATACAAAGGGCCTAGCTACAATTTTAGATTATGGTCCCAAATATTTCCAAGACGGCCCTGAGCTTAAGACAATACCAACACTGTTTTATATTCCTCTGGGGTTTTCAGACGCCTTTATATTCTATGTTGCTTTGTTTCGCTAGGTTTTCCACTTTTTTCTTAGGACGTTTCGGATGAATCTCAAGATTAAGCAAAGTAGAGAACATGAACATTGAACCAAACTTACCGATTTAAAAAATCTGCCCTTTGAGAGACCTGCTCCAAATTGTCAATGCCATAATCCTGTAAAATTTAACAAATAAACATTACACTTTTATGTTATTTTACAAGAAAATTGTCAAACAAAAGCATGAAAGTCTTGTCATTATAGACTAATAGCTTCGTATGCACGCTTTGCGTGCGATTATATTTTGAATGTAACTTCTAATTTGTCTAAACAAACAAAAAAGAATGTTGTTTGTTAGAAAAAATGAAATATTTTCAAAGTTACATAATCATAACAGAATTTTTCCTTTTCATCAGTTCATCCGACAATAATGAACAAAAGAAAATTTATATTTACTATATTCTATTTGCTATCAAATTTCTACGATGATTGAAATGAAAAAAAATAAAATTATGTCACATTTTTTATATATTTGTTATTGAGTAGTAAAACAAACAACAAACAAATAAGGTTCAAACCTGAGATCTCATTTATTTTGTGATAGTCTAAAAATAGGAAAAAAAAATATTCGAATTGAATTTATTTCATACAAAAAAATGAATTGAAGAAAACGTTGATCCACTATATTTTCCCTCAAACCAAATTTCCACTATAATCAAATTGTATATTTTTTATGTAAAAACTATATCAATATGGGTATCTATTTGTAGAGAATTAAAAAATATGAATTTACATATTTTTTTTTTTTAACTATATAATTTGTATTATTTTATTTAAAAGAATTAAAAAAATTGTACAAACATTCCTTAATTATGTAGCTTGTGTTTTTAGAAAATTCAAAGGGGTAGACATTTCTAGGGTCCCCTCTTGGCTTATATAATAGAGATAATCATTGCCATCAATTCTATTGAATCATTGAAAAAAGATAAAAGATAAAAAAATAAAAAACACATTGGAATTATAAAAGAGTAGAGAAACAAAGTAAGAAGAAGCATGGATTACCTGCTTCCTTCTCTCTAGTTTAGAAAGATAATCAAGATATTTATTTCTTGTACCAAAATTAATATGCGGGGGCTCCCACCGAACTTCAGGATTATGCAATTCCCATGGACTGTGTAGTTCAGGAATTGGATCGCCCTGGTATTGAACAGCATATCTTTCCCATGGACTGTCAGGAAAGTCAAAAGATTTTGGCTTTGCAGAATCTATTCGACCTTCCCACCAGCTGCCACCATCTCCTTCCTCATACCTCCACCAAACTGAGCACAAATCCCCAGGAGTCCAACTTCTGCTGACAGCAAAATCATACCATGTTTTCTCAACCAAAAAATCAGGGGCATGCAGCAGCTCTGGAAGAGTCAACTTAAATGATTTGCCAAATACACCTGAAGACTCATCTATGAACTTAAGTACGAGCTTGCAACAGCTCTCACCAGAGCCAGGAACGGGAGCATAATCAAGGCCTTCAACCAGGCAGGTCTCAACATCACAGATCCATCCCTTCACTGATATCCAAGGACCCCTTTGAGACGGGGCATATTTTTCAATATATTCTTGGTGGCCCTGAAAATATCATAACTAGTTCAGATTACATGTCCAGAAACCAAACAATGATACGAGTCCATGGAATTACCTGTCTCAGGTATACAACTTCATCCCCTAGCTGAGGAATATAGCGGTAACCTGGTTCATTCTCTGACAACATCAACCAAGATATCTTCCCAACAGAAAAATTAGACAGACTTGTGCTTGGAGGACAAGGGTCATCTTCAAAAAGATTGCCTTGCTGGCTCCTGGTAGACCTGGACCTGAAAGCTATGCTTGATTCAGGAACACTCTCTCTTGAAAATTTCTCAGAAGTATTTGATGCCTTTGCCAATCTGTTACTCTTCCGCAACTTCGACTTACGGTTTCCTCTGCCAATTTCACGTGTGCTTGCCTTTATCTCCATAGACCTAGTTCGGCGAACTACATCAGTTTCAGCATCAGGAAAATCAGCGCCTTGACAAGTCTGGTAGTAGCTTGTATTGAAATTATTTTCTTCTACATCACTGCCATAACTATCTGTATATGACACTGAAGAATCTTCAGTAGCAACTAGTTTTTTTGCTCCCGTAACCAGTTTCAATTTAGGGGTGCTATCTTGCTTTATGATTCCACTCGATTTAATCTTAATCTTGGTAGGTACAGGCTGAACAATCTCTGCCAAGTCATGAGAGTTATTGTTACTGAAAAGTAAAGCATTTTCTGTAGAATAGCCATCACCATCTCCTTTAGATCTATTTTCAAATAGCCCACTGCAAGAGACTTCCATTGGGATATCACTACCAGCAACAGCACTCGCATCATTTGGATTTTTATCTGGCAGTCCTTTACACTTGATTGTCAATCTGTTTGCACTTTGAAATGGCTTTAGGTCAGTTGCAGCAGGAGGATGTAAATCCATGTCCTCATCATCTAAGCTGCCCTGCTTGTCTTCCTCTGTTTTAAGCAAAGAAGATGAACTTTCCAGTACTCTTTTTTCATCACTTTTAGACAAGGATTTCTTAGTATCACGAACAGATAATTTAAGCACCAATTTCTTTTTATATCCAACAGGTGCCTGAGATTCAGGCAGCTTAGTTTGGTCCATAACAGTAGCAGGTTCATCTAAAATAGATTGTTCTCCACCAAGAACAAGCGAGTTCTGAAGACCCCGATCATGCTCATCATGTTGAATTTCAGAATACTGACAAAGTGACCCACCATCTGAAGAATCTTCTTCTGAGCAATCCTCATCATCTTCACCAAGTGATGATGTCTCTGGGATTCTAGAGAATACACTCTTTACCTTCCTGGTTGCAGCTCTCTGAGGTCTAAGTAATTTAGCTTTAGAAGACTTCTTTTTCTTTTTTGAAGCCTTGCGACTAATTCTCAATGTTTTATCCCTATTACTATGAGAAGAAGTTCCACTGCAATCTTCAACTCTCTTCCTCCTAATGCGTCTCTCCGAAACAGAAAGCTCAGCCTAAAAAAAACCAAAATTCTATCCTGAGTAAATTTAAAAGGGCAAAGAAATAACATACAGTTGGACAAGTGGACTTACTTCAGCTCTCTCATTCTTCCTTTTGGATCGGCGAAGGCTGTCCTTTTGCCTTCGCTTAACATCAAAGTTCTCTTCATCAGAGTCTGTATCATCGTAGGAGCTGGTCCCTAAACTTTCCGGCTCTTTGGCACTAGAGTATTCCTCCCCTGCATTATATTCTGAATCTGCATCATCAGTCATCACTTCATTTTCTGGTTCCCATAATGCAGCATCCAAAAGTTCAGGAATATCAATGATTGCTTCTGGATCTGGCAAAGGTGCCATCTGGTAATCTTCACCTAAGCTGAAATCCGGTCCAATAGCAAAGTTTATATTGGATGGACGCCACTCTATACCAAGAGCTCCAAGACGCCGCCGCTGGTACATACTTTGATACGGTTCAGGATATGGAATCATACCTGAAATTGCAATCTTTTTTCTTAATGGAAGAGAGATTAAAAATACAGGAGATCCATAACGTTGTAAATCAGCTCGAGCTTACTTGAATCACAAAGAGGGTCCAGAAGATTTCTATGATACGGACCAATTTGAGACTCCTGCAAAGCATATCAGTGATGATCATAACATTCCCTTCACTATAATTTTGTCATCAAGAAATGGAAAATTGTCCACAACCACAAGTGACAAGTACAGTAGGAAAAAAACATTAATTTTAGGGTAGCACATTTAACTAGAAATCTCAACCTAACCCATCACTAGCTTGAGAAATTAGCAGACATTGAAAATATCATTATAAGCAGAATCTTCAAGAGTTTCATAGAAGGTCAAATGATCAGCAACGGCAAGTTACAACTTACAATTTACAACCACATAAACAGAACAGTAATGAACATTGTTCAATGTTATATTTGAGTACTGCGTAGTGAACATAATCTCTCTCTTACCTGATCAAGAACAGATCCTAGAGCATCACGGGTAAGAGGGCGATAATCTCCCAAGAAGAACTGTAAGGTAAAGCAGATATAATCATCATGTGATAGACATGCAAATTTGCAGTTGGAAGAACACAAAAACACCTGACTGAACCCACACCTGATCATATTGGGCATCTTTGTGTGATTCTCCTTGCCCAGTGTTTAGTAGATATATTTGGCCAATATCATCCGAGAGTACAATTGAAGTCCCATCCCTGATTTAGGGGGAAAAAAAGACAAAAAAAAAACTGTATGAAAAATTATAAGATACAGAAAATATGGATGGAGATGTCAGTAGAATATCCAGTAGAAGCCAAATAAAACAGGATATTATTATCCACTTGTAATCAATAATCTAACGACCAACATGGATCCACATAATGACAAAACAAAATTTAAATCATCAAAATCAGACAAGCATAAACTTATTTCTTAGAAAAACATAGATAGGTAAAAGATAATATGTTGCACATGATGTTCACTTACGAAGAGAATTTTCCATCAACTAGTTTACCGCGTCCAATTTCAAACACCCGAACTGGAGTCCCTTCCCATATCTGAATTTTGAAAAACCAAGAAAAAAAAGTTGAATAAGCAAGTTTATGATACAGAGGAACATAAATTTAGGCCAAATACTTACATCCCATATTATGGTTTTTCCATCATAGCCAGCACTCATAGCTATCCGGGGATTGAAAGGATGTACATCTAAAACATAAGTCTGAAAATGAGAAAAGAACAATATCAACAATCTTATAATTTGGTGGGTTGGGGTGGGGGGAGGGGAAGGGAATGAGGTATGCATGAGAGGAGAATTTTAGCAATGGTAATTGAAAGAAAGTCAAAGGTCAGGTTTACCTAGTTCATTAGCAGTCAATACAAAAAAAATTGATATTTGAAAAATAGAGTGCCCAAACAAGTGAACAATTGCAATTTGCAAAAAATGGAGTGTAAGGCTTTTTTGGCATGATAACAATCAAAGAAACTAAGTTACTAATTTAATACTCTACTGAAAATTATACCATTCGCTTTTTTCACAATATTTAATGCATAGCTTTGATCACAATTATCTTTAGTTACATGCAAGCAGCATCTATAACAAAGTTGAATTGAAAATACATGTTGAAATCAACATAACAAGTAGTTTTCTAATTTTAACACGAACAAAAAAGACAACAAGAAATTTAAGATGGAAGGAGGCACTGGTTAGTTCAACTAATCAATACGAATAAAATGATACCTCATTTGACAAATTTTTTTCTTATGAATAAAACATAAGGTTAAATTTAGTCAAAAAAAATCAGATTGGAAAAATTCGGGTCAAATCAAATAAGTAAATTTCAGATCAGGTAAATTAGTAATAATAGCCTAGGTTTTAAAAAATTGACTCCTATAAGTTATGTGAAGTGTTATCTCTAGATAGGAATCATAGGATAGATTTAAAATAGCTATATCTCATCCAGGGTAACACAAAACATAATGTGGAGGAATGATTAGTGGAATCTGATAAAAGATACCTAAGTTGAGGATTCCAAAGAACAAAGGTAATCTGAATAATGGTGTCCAATACGAGTGCCCTAATTTCAGTATTCAGATTAATCTAGGGGTGAAACTTTTAAGTAAAGCCTAAAAATAAGTAATTTATCATTTCCTTTTATTTCTACAGCATTGCTTATCTTGATATTTTCTACTGTTGCCTACTTGCCTTCTTTTTTTTTTGGCAAACTTCATTTAATCAAGAGTAACCTTGTTCCATTAAATACGCTCATTTAGTGGATTAACATGATTTATTTACTTAACATTTTTTTTTGAATTAGTTAGTGCTCCTCCAAAGATAAAAGTCTAGGTCCGCCTTTGAATACCACCCTTCCCAATAGTAATGGATGGTAATAGAATATATGAAGAAAATTCAAGCTTGGGAATAAGAATGTGGTTTGCGTGTGGATTACAAGTTTCATCCTTTGCTAAATTGTACTTCAAATCAATTCTTATTACCATAATTTAACACAACAACCAAATGAGCCATAAAGAGTCATGGTAAAATATTTTACTAATTCTTAAAAAGTCAATAGCACCACTTTGAATGCAATTATATATTTAGGTTTTCAAAAAAAAGGAAAATTTGTCAAAAATAATCCCAAGTTAAAGGCATCTTCCGTCATTAATCTAAGTTTTAATTTCTCCAGAATAATTCCAAATTTGTTAATTCTCTTCCCATATTGATCCCATCCTATGGGTGACCTCTATGGTAGGAAAAAATTATGCATGCCCCGCATTTATTTTGATTAATTAATTAATAATTTTTTTATCCCATTACTTCTTTATGTAGGCCCCATGTTTATGTTGTTTGATCACATTATACCAAGTTAAATGGAATCATTTCTCAGCAACATGCTTAAGCTTTTACTGAGTAAATCACTACCAACTTCATTCGTCAGCATCATCAACTTCGTCCGACAAACTATCACCAAATATCTAATTCTTCAATCTAATTTACCACTTACTCTATCATCCTTGATCCCAAGCACCACCAACATCGAACCAAGAAACACCCCAAAGTCATCGATTCATCGCCCTTTCCGCCAGTGTTTGAAAGGGCGCCCCTGCGACGCTAAGGCGCAAGGGGGTAAGTGCCTAAATTGTTCAAGGCGAGGCGATTGTGGCTAGGCGAAAGCAAGGCGCGCCTAGGCGCTCTGAGGCGCACCAAGGCGCGCCTAAGGCTCTAGGAAATCCGATCGCCTTGGTGCGCCTTATGCCTTTTCATACATTGCTTTCCGCACAAGCTTGTGGTTTCATAACCCTTGGTCTCCTCAGCCAAATCAATTCCATTGCTTTATAACTCAACCAAGCTCCCACCAACCACCTTCACCAATTGCCCCTCAACCTTCCCGAATAACCTAACCAAAACACCAAAATCCCAATTATTTTTGCTACTCATCCTTGTAATTAAGTGAATTAACTAGACAATTATGTCTATCTGGTGGTGATGATGGAAGGAAATTTCAGATTTAATGGTGGTTAGGAGGAGAAAGAGATTGCGATAATGATACTAGAAAGGAGAAGAAAGATATTATGATGTTAGTGGTGGTTATTAAATCCATTTTGTGGATGTAGTGAGCATAGCCAAAGAGATATTGGTGTTGATTGTTGAGATTGATGGTGGTGAATTCAGGTGGTAGTAGTAGCAATAGATATTGTTGATGATGATGATGGCGATCTACGTTTTTTCTGAAGGTAATTCACTGGTTTGAATCTTCGTATAATCAGATAAACAAAAGGGAAATAAACAGCAATTTCTTTATTAAAAATGTAAAATGAAATGAACCCGCTTAAAATGAAAAATAGATGAGACTGGTACCCACATGTTTTGTTAATTCGCACGAAGTATAAAAAATTAAAAACAGCAAAACATACATGAAAGGAAAAAAAAAGTGTGGAACCCAGATATTCAGATAACCATAGCCTAAGACCAATATTAAAAGGGAGCTATCAAAATTGGGATTATTCTAAAATAATTTAAACTTGGGATTAGTGGTGGAAGATGCCCAAAACTTGGGATTATTTTCGCAATTTTTCCAAAAAAAAAATGATAAATCCTCTATTTCAATCATCCATCTGCATTAACCTGCTCCAAAAATAAAGTCTCCAAACACTAAAATAAGTAGCACTCACAGATTCAGTATGACCAGTCAAACAATGCACTAAGCTGCCATCCGCGGCATTCCATACACATATTCTGCAATCTGCAAATAAAATAAACCAGTCAGAGCAAAACAAGTGCTGCTAAATCACTGAGAATACACCAGTATGCCTTCCAAACATATACTTCGTTTGATATTACTTGGATTTGCATGGTCTTTAATATACTATTTTGACCTTTATAGTTTATACTACGTATTAGAAAAAGTCAACAACAATTGTCAAAAACTACCTAATAAATACAGCCTCTATGAGAAAAATACATTATAAACTTTTCATTAGAACTATATTTCAAGATGTATTCAACTTGGCATCACCACCTATTGAGTATTGATGGGTTTACTTTACCATTATTGGGGCCCAAAACAAAAACACATTTACTCCATCTATCTTTTAATTTTCTTCCAAGTGTGATTCAACTCAATTATCCTTCAAAAACCATATTCCCTCCATATCAAAACGTTCTCTACATTTTACTTTAGCATATTTGCCAATACGCATATCTGACCTTAAACATCTTAAATTTATTTATTTATTTGCAAAAATTACAAAATAATACTTCCTCCGCTCCATATTAATCGCAACATTGGCAATTTGTGCACTATTAATATAATTCGCTTTTGTGCTTTATATATATAAACAAATATAGCCATGTAGGATCTCTTTTAAATCGTTTCAATGTGTAATTTATTGTGATCTAATTTTTATAATTTTTGGTAACACAGAATTATAGATATTACAAATTTAAATTATACATTGATAAGCGTGAAAAAATGAACGTTGCAACTAATATGGAGCGGAGAAATTATATTCTTAAAGTATTTTTTGAAACGAATCAAATAACAACCCACATTACTATATTATTTCTTACTCTTTAAAAAAATATCAAATGATTCTCTCCTCTCTGAACCCAAAAAAATACAGTGGGAGTTAAAGGCTGAATCCTTATTCAGAAAAAAGTTAAAGACTGAAAACTTATTATATCTTGTCTATGTATATACATATGTATGTATGTATATACATATGTATGTATGTATATAGTATGTTAGTGCGTGTATAGTGTATATATTGTTTATTTATGGTAGGATTTATATAGGAGGGTGTATAAGAAAAGGTTTTTCGAACCATTAGTCATTGAAGCAATTAAGAAACCATAGCATGATTAGCATCAAATTTGAAGCAAATAATGTTTGGGTTTACATAGGAAGCTTTAGCCAAATAGGAATGGAAATTAAATTTTTGCTGCCAAGATGTACCTATTTTATAGGTTGTACATAAGAAAAATAAAAATAGGTGGGAAGTGTGGCAATATTGAGAGAGGGAGAGAGAGAGCTTAAATTAGTCCCCTTTTTTCACTAGATTTAATGAATAATTGAATAGGTTTCAACGAAATTCATGACATGAGGCCTTCTTCATTCCACAGCATGACTACCCAACTTCCTATATGCATCTTTCTTTGCATATGGATCCGACAATACTAGATTGCTGGCTAGTGCCATGCATGGGGTTAACTTTTTCAAACTAATGACTTTTTTTATTTAAAAAATATACGCACTAACTCCGTAACTAGTTATTTGCAACAAACAATTCGAGAAGGACAACTTGGGAAATTTTGGTTGTGTTAAATGGATAGAAAGAGAAAAGGAGAGGTGTGATGAAAAGAGAGGATAGATATGACATCAAAAAAAAAAGATAATTTTTTGGCAAATATTGCAAATAACCTTACGGAGGTAGTATTAAATTTTAAACAAAACACGTCTCAGAACTAAGCAGTTTATTTTTGAATAATTTATTTTCTACATTCCACTACCTTCCAGGAAAAGGGGAAAAAAAAGAAAAAATGTGGCAATCAAGAGAGACTTCAGACAACGAAGTATGGTGCATGTATTTTTTTTATCATTATACCAAGGAAACAATAGGCAGGAACACCTTAGCTACTTTGATCAAGACATCAGAAAGTAAGTTACCCATAATAGCAGCAAGCACAAAACGATTATCTAGACTCCACACAATCATATTTACTCCACGTGGAGTTGGAAGGATTCTCCGACGTGGTCCCCCACGAGGTGGTTGTGGAGGCAATGGTGGAGGAGGTACCTTGAGATGATAAGCCTTGGTCCAACGCCCAACTTTTCCCTTTTTGCAGCAAAAAATAAATTAAAAAGTAAGATTATTCATTCATACAACAAAATCAACCAAACGATAAATTCAATTCAATAAATAAATAAAAAAATTGACGAAAAATTTTCCTCAACTCCCTTATATAAGAAAAGAAACAGAAATACTTCAGATAAATAATAGAAACTTAAACCAAGAAGACTGTCTCAAGTTAGCTGTTTCTTGAGGAAACCAAAAGGAGAAAGAAAGAAAGAAAAAAAAAACTTGATTGGATGTACAACTGTACAAGCAATTTCCCAGCTGTAAGCCTGTAAAACTGACTCTGCTTCAATTTATTTCAAGGCATTCTAAATCATCACCTAGGCAGTTGCTAGAAGATTGTCTAGAGAGACAATGTCAATTCATGAAATGGAAAACTCACATGTGACCTACGTGACCTTGGCACCCAAATAATTGCACTTCCATCACGAGAACATGTTACAATGTTATCATGACTGAACCTGCAGATACAAAAAAAAAAGATCAGATATCAAGAAATATCTCTTGGGCAATGTGTTAGGGTCTTGGGAGACAAACACTGAATTAAACTTAATTGCAATGGAAACGGTAAATCAAACATGCCAGCGTGGATAGCAACGAGGATCATGCCCACATAATCGAGATATAGCAGTACCCACCACAAATTTTTGAATTTCAATGATTGATCATCCTTTAGAGCATCACCAGTGGGTGACCTTGCAATAATAGCACAACCACTGCATTCAAAGATAATATTCTTCAGAATACTTTCAGGATAAGGAGAGCTATTTGAAGACGAGCAACAGACAAACCTAAATTGCACATAATTGACATCATTCTCATGTCCTGACAACACATCAATTTCATTATATGGTTGCTCTTGATCATCATTGTTGAACTTGGAAGCATTCCAGACCTGCAGTAACAGAAACTCAGAAAATAGATTCAGATTCTCAGCTGCACATTCTTTTTTTCTTTTTTTTTTAATGGCCAATCGGGCAACCTTTAAACATTCATTATTAAGAAAAATGAACGCTTAGAGCAATCCTAATTTTGAGCAACCTTTCCAATCAAAATTGTATAATTTATGAAATTCTTCGGTTTCAAGTTCCAAATAATATTTGACAAAGGGAATATATCATATAGATGACACATGAGACCAGTTATTCTCACGTTGTTGACAGCTTAGTTTAAAAAAGCGTGCCTCAGGCGAGAGGCGAGGCGAGGCGGTGAGAAAAACGCTTCTGGTGGCCCAGGCGACGCAAATCCGAAAAGCGTGCTCTTTGTCGCGCGAGCTTTTTGGGTATAGGCGTTGTATCTAGGGTTTCTGCTATTTTATGTTTCAAAAAAAAAAAAAGTTGTTTTACTTCCTCCATTTCGAAAAAAACGCAACAAATTAAATGGCACGGACTCCTAGTCCATTTTTTGTTGTGAGAGTAAAAGGGATAGAGAGAGAAAGTGGGGTATGTGATGATGTGAGAGATAGAAAGCAAAGACTTACAAAAATGGAAAGATTAAAATTGTTGCATTTATTTTGAAACTTCCTAAAATAGAAATTGTTGCATTTATTTCGAAACGGAGGAAGTAGTTGTTTTTTACAGCTGTCTACACTAATACATGAACCAAAATATTAAAAAGAAGAGAGAGAAACTCCCAAATTCACTTCAAATTCATTGTTCTCCACTCCTCCCCACCGTCCTTCTTCATCATCTTCATCAGTTCATCTTCATCACCACCGTTCTCCCCAGTCGCCGCCTCCAGTACTCGCCGTCGTCCACTGTCATAGCAGGTACGTCTATCCTTCTTTTCTTTTCTTTTTTTCCTTTTTCTTTCTTCTCTTCGACTCTTCCTATTATTAACTCTCTTTTTTTGGTTGTTTTTTCTTTTGTTCTTCGTTTTATTCAGGTGCTACATCTTCATTTCATTTCTCATTTTCTGCTTTTTTTTATCATGCTTTCTTTTTTTCTTTTTTTCTTTTTTTTCCTACATACTTTCAACTGTTTTTAAAAAAAAAAATCACTGAGATATTTTTTTTGTTGTTAAATTATTTATTTTTAGTATAATTTGGTGTTGAATTATGTGTATTCACTGAGATATTTTGTTGTTGTTAAATTATTTAGTATAATTTGGTGTTAAATTCATTGTGTATAAATGTATAATTTAATTTTAGTATATACTACTTACTAAGTTTTTTAGTTACTGTAATTATGTTAAATTATAGTCTAGTGATTTTTTACATAGTTAAATTATGAAATCAATTTAGAGTTTACACAACATTTTGATTGATTTTTTTTACAATTTCAGAAATGTCTGTTAATGAAGGAAGTCAAGGAACATCAATGGGTTCAAGTAATGATCAAACTGATCCAGGAAGGAAGTATGGACATGTTAACCCTTCTAATAAGGTTAATTGGACTTGTAGTTTTTGCAATAAAGTATGCAAAGGAGGAGTTTATAGATTAAAACAACACTTAGTAGGAGGTTTTAAAAATGTGACTAAGTGTCCTAAATGTCCTGAACATGTGAGGGAGGAAGTGAAGATTTTTATGATGAGAAAGGCTGAAGCAAAAAATGTGACTCAAATGATGCCTAGAGATGTAGTTGATCTTGATGAGTATGATGAAGAAGAAGATGTTGATATGGAGAAAAATAGCAATAAGGGAAAGAAAAGATCTAGGCTGATGGGTCCATTGGACATGTTTGTTACAGCAACACCACAAGATGTGTTGAAGGGGAGGAAAGAAAGAAAAGGGATATTTGGAGCTTGTGACAAACAATTGAGGGAAAAAGTTTGTAGAGACATTGCTAAGTGGTTTTATGATGCTGGAATCCCATTTCACGCTGCCACTTATGAAAGTTTTGGAGTGACGACGGAATCAATTGGACAATATGGTTTGGGATTGAAGCCACCAATAATGCATGAATTAAGAGTTCCCCTCCTTAAAAAAGAAGTTGATGAGACACACAAGGAGATGGAGGAGCACAAAAAAGAGTGGGCAACAAGAGGTTGTTCTATTTTATCAGATGGGTGGCGTGATTCAGTTGCCTCAAAGTATATAGTCAATTTTCTTGTAAACTCTCCAAAAGGATCAATGTTCATTCGCTCCATGGATGTTTCGGAGGTTGTGAAAGATTCTCACTTGTTGTTTCGTATGCTTGATGATATGGTTGAGGAAGTTGGAGCATCAAATGTTATTCAAGTAATTACGGACAATGCATCTAACTATGTTAAAGCTGGTAAGACATACAAGTTCTCTCACTTTGTGAACAATATTATTTAATTTTTTATTATTTAATAAACTAATATGACTTCTTGGTATGCAAATTGTAGGAAAATTACTAATGCCCTCAAGACCACATCTTTATTGGACTCCATGTGCAGCACATTGCATTGATTTAATGTTGGAGGATATTGGAAAAATTCCAAAAGTTAAGAATGCATTAAAGCGTTGCATGTTTATGAATGGCTACATATATAGCCACATTTCTCTCGTCAATATGATGAGAAGGTTTACCAATCAAAGAAACTTGCATAGACCGGCGGTCACTAGAATTGCTACTTCTTTCATAACTCTTGCTCAATTTCATAGGCAAAAGAATAACTTAAGAAAGATGGTGAATTCTCAAGAATGGAATTCCTCAAAGTGGCCTAAGGAAGGTGGGGGGAAGAAAGTAGCTTCCATCATTTTGCAAGAAAACTTTTGGAAGGATGTGCTATATGCTCTTAAATTGACGGGTCCTCTTGTTAAAGTTTTAAGATTGGTTGATGGTGAAAAGAAGCCACCAATGGGGTATATATATGAAGCCATGGATAGAGCAAAGGAGGCCATTTCTAAGAGTTTTGCATTCAAAGAACATCGTTATAAGAAAGCCTTTGAGTACATTGACACCAGGTGGGAATTGCATAGGCCTTTGCATGCTACTGGTTTTTTTCTTAATCCGGAACTACATTATGAAAATCCCGAACAAGCAGGTTGTGAAGAAGTTCTACAAGGATTTTATAACTGCGTTGGTAGGCTAACTCCGGAAGTGGAAGTTCAAGATAAGATACTAATGGAGGCTAATGCCTATAGAAAAGCTACTGGCCTCTTCGGCCATCCTATGGCAATTCGGCAAAGGAAGCAAAAAATCACCGGGTATTTCATTTAAAGTTCAAGTAATGGATTTAATATTTATTAGGTTTTTTATTCAAATGTAAGAACTAACTTAAATCTACAACTTCTCTTGTAATTAGCGGAGTGGTGGTGGTCTTATGGATCCTCAACCCCAAACCTCCAACGTCTTGCTATGAAGATTCTAAGCCTCACTTGTAGTGCATCTGGTTGTGAAAGAAATTGGGGTGTTTTCCAACTTGTAAGTAATTTTTACTAATAATTTATTTCTTACATTTCTAAATACATTTTATTTGATTGGAATATACAAGTTATTGATGTAATTTTATTTTTGAATATTCTTATAGCTTCATACCAAAAAGAGGAATCGATTGTCACAAAGTCGATTAAATGACATGGTTTTTGTGAAATACAATCGTGCTTTGAAACGACGATATAATAGCAAAGACACTCTTGATCCTATTCTTTTGGATGATATTGATATTGATGATAGTATTGAGTGGTTAGTTGGGAAAATGGATGAGAATTCGGATGAGGAGGAATTGGTCTTTGGTTATGATGATTTGACATGGAATATTGTCAGTAGAGCTTCCGGGGCCAATGAGCCTAGTTATGCCACTAGAGCACAAACAAAGGATGTTGGAGGATCTTATTCTAGAGCTAACAAAGGGAAAGCTCCTGTCACTAGTTCTACTCCAAATGTTACTTCTAGAGTTCAACTTGATGATGATGAATTGGAGGAAGATATTGACAACGATGGAGATTACGTTGAGGATGAGTACGAGGAAGAGTGTGAGGATGATGATGATGATGATATGGACTTCTAGTGTTCTACACTTCTACAAAGTCATCAACCAAGCTTCTTATGTTTGCTTTCTTCTTCTTCTATTTTATTTTCAATGTGTTTGTGGCTTTATGTCTTTTGCGGTAGCGTTAGTATGAACAATGCCTACTTATTTTTATTTCTACATTAATGATATTGCTAATTTTATTATTTTGAGTACTATATATGTTCTACTTTTGATCTATAAAGGATTTGGCAAAAAATGAGCGCCTCATATCCGAAAAGCTAGCGCTTTCGCCTAGCACCTAGGCTTTAGGGACCATTGGCGCCTTGGAGCGCCTCGCGCTTTTTAAAACTAAGGTTGACAGTTATTGTATGCACGGAATTCTAAGATGTTGAGCAAAATTCTGCACAGGATCACAGCTAGCTAACAAAGCTCTCCCCAGAATTCAGATAAAAGTAGCAAGGATGGTGTATATATTAGACAATGGGTCAGTTCTTTTCAACTTATTTTTGCTTGTATAAGAAAATCAAGTTCAGATAAGCAAGGTCTAATAAGTACACATAAATTTTGATTGAGTTCAGATAATTTAAAAAATGGAAATAAATGAACTCAATGCACATAAACGCATCACAACCCATATAGTACAAAACTAAAATTATAGAATAGTCAATTTACCCGTGCACATGAATCAGAGCTACCAGTCACAAACACGGTTCCATTAGCATTATATGCACAGCATGTAATATGATGATTCTGATGAGCTGTACCTGCTGAAGAGCAAGTTTAAATGAAAACAAAACCCTCCAATTACGCCAAAATACAATAATGTTACTTGAAAAACCAACCAGTCACAGCATCAACAGGCTTTGGTAAATACATTCGAGGCTTGAGCTGTGAATTCCTTGCATCCCATACCCTACAGGTTCCATCGTCTGACGATCTGCAAGACACAGATACAATGTCTACACATCAAAAATTGTCGATATAAATACCAGACTTCCTATTTTCATAACAATTTTCGATATGAAACTCACGACAAAAGTTGGTATGTAGCCCTCGGACTAAATGCAATCGCGGTAACAGCACCAGTATGGCCTTGCAATGTAGATATTGGAAGCCCATCTGGCAAGCGCCACTGTAGCAGAGCAGATAAGTTAGTACTCAGAAAACTATGAAAAGCAAAGTCAAATTTATTCTTGAAATAGAAGAAAGCTTACCACTCTAATGACAAAATCATTTGAAGCAGATGCCACCAAAGCATTGTTTGAGCTTACAGCTAAGTCAGTGATGTCCCCCTTACACAAGTAGTTCATTCATATTTATTGGAATCAAGATCAAAGTAATCAACATTTTTATTTAAATTAATGATTCCTAAGCATGCACTTAAGATTCACCTCGTGCCCACGACAGCTTGCCAGGCAAAATGCAGTTTCCATAGACCAAACTTTCACAAGACGATCATCAGATCCAGTAATTACATACCTGCCTGCTCGGTCAAATATGGCTACAAAACAGAAAAAATGATAATGACTACGATATAATTGTAAGTTCACCACCAAAAGAAAGTTGAAGTTGCCAATAGGAAGCCAATAAAGTTGAAGTTGCCAATAGGAAGCCAATATGTAACAAACTAACAACTCATGATATAATTAGATCAGTGAAAGAGAAATGAAAGAACGACAAAGAGTAGATCTGACACCAGTAGGTTTAAAGTCTTTAGACTTTAGAGGAAGGAAAGCTCTACTTTCACAAATGAATGGATTGCAGAATATTAGCGTTAGCTTAAAAGAGCCAGACAGTTTGTATGCTTGACTTGACATTTGGAGTGTTGGACAAAACTCAATATTGCTAATATTAACTTCCCACTAGACAACCCCTCAAAAAAAAAAAATGCTGCTGCCTGCTGGACAAAAGCAAAGTTCTGACATGTAGCAATAACAAAACCATTTCTAGAATCCTCTTTCGCTGTTGTACCACTACCCGCTACACATTGCAAGCAGATGAAATTTTCATTAATAATTTAATCTGTACAAAAAAGGAAAAGTTACTTGTAATAACCAAACTTTTTGGTGATTTCTTTTTAATCACCAAACATTTGGAGTATTCCCTAACAACCTAACACTTGTACCCAATTTATTTTCATTGACCAAAAAGTGTTATATGCTTTTTTGGAATTTACTAGTTATGAGTAATGACGGGTCAATAGCACTTTTTGGTCAATAAAAAAAAAAATGGAAATAAAGGTTAAGTTATTAGGGAATAATACAAAGTATTGGTTATTAAAACAGATACGTTAAAAGCTTTGATTATTAAAAGTAATTTCTCCTATAAAACAAAGAAGTTTTCACCAGTCCAATTATACGAATATGGTCACACAAGTATATATCTTCTCCATCATTTTCGAGAAATGAGTGCAAGCACATACATCCACAAATCTGTCAGAAAACTCAAAATAAAATGACAAGTTACCACAATAAACAGCATTCCGGTGTCCTCTAAGTCTCTTTATATTTTGCATCTTTTGCACCATTGTGGAAGGCTTTGCAATGGCATAACAAGCAGCATGTACTGATGAAGCACGATGAGGCCGTGTAAAACCACCACCAATAGCCCTCAAATGCAATGCATGGACTTGATCAATTTGCGTATGAGGCCAACGCAAGTAACGAGGGGCAAGCTTGACTTGTTTCTTCTCTCCATTACTATCACCTAAAACAGGAGACCATACGCATAATTTTATTGATCTAGCATTCACTATATTATTAACCCAAAAAAGGCCTTAAAGCAGATATAATATCTTCTGAAAAATCAGTAGACCTCAGGAAAAAAAAAATTGAAAACAAATTATTACAAATCCTGTAAAAGAGTTATAACATGCTTAGGATGTCCATGATATCAGTATCTTAGCACTATGTTTTCCCCAAGGCATGAAAACAAAAAAGAGAAGAAGAAGGAGACGAAGACGAAGACGGGAAAAAAAAAAAGGATTCCCTGAGGAAAGGAATTTAGGCTATGTTTGATTCACCTTATATTTGTTGATATGATCTGATCTAAACCGAAATTATTGTCTGGTTTTACTAAACTTTGACCACGTATATATGCTAATCCATAAGGAGAAAATATATCAATTGAGATCTTATTTTATTTGTATTAACGAGTAGTTTTTTAATATGTAATTTTAATAACATTTTTTGTAACGGAATTAAAAATATTTAAAGTTTAGAAACATCAAACTAAGTTATCTGATCTAATTTGGTCTGAAATAAGTAATAAGGTGTTGTAATAATGTGAATCAAACAAGGCCCTTAGTTCAGATCTGAAATTTCCTCTTTATATCGTCTTACTGCAGTTTTTCAAGACAGAAGCGATTTTCATTTTTAAGTCTCACTGCAGTAATATACAAATGCCATCTTCCTTCGCGACATTTATGAGAAAATTATTTACAATGGATAGTAATAGCAAATAAATGTCTTCAAATCAACCAAAATAATCGTTTACCCATGTGTACATGATTACTTATTTTGCTACCAACCAACTGTCCTACCACAAAAGTTACTTATGCATACTTGGTGTGTGACACAATGGCAGTTTTATGGCATAAAAGACATAAGGTGCGGAAAAAAGTTTCAGTGCAGTAGCACATCCACATATATCTCACAGAGCTATCAGACTAATATACTATTCCCCCTTACTCTCTTGACTTTTGTGATCAAGTCACATCTTTGGCCAAAAATTCTTAGGGAGCATCTAGTTCAACTTTTGAGTCAAGAATGGGCATTACATACTTACATATAATACATGTGGGTTTGAATTGAAGGATAACTAAAAACCCATACCAGAAATGAAGTGCTTGATTTGTAAAAAGTATAACTCAAAAGGTACATATTTTTTCTTTCTTCCTTCATCTCTCCACAAGATTTTCTCGGCTCCTCCTTTACCTCGTGTTCGTGCTCCACCTCCTCCTCCCGATGAAAATGGCTTGCTTTGTCCACAAAACATTACCTTTCCTCCATTATCAGTGCCCAGTATAATTTACTCTCATTCCACCATAGACTCAATTGAATAACACCTTACTACTATAACGATCAAGACTTCATTTAATCACAAATTGTTGTGTGTCCATCGTAGTTCCAAGTTCTAACCAAAAATTGTCCACAACTTCAATGGCCAATCAAGAATTTTTGTTCTTAATCAATGAAATACGAAGGAAAAGGTACTGAATTTCATCACTAATTCTTTGTCAAATGTCAATGGTGGTGCAAATTAGTGGTGGTGGTAGAAGGGAGAGGAAATGGTGATTCCCTGGTTGGTTGGGAGTGAGATGGGGACAGAAAAGGTATGGTCTTTGATGGTGGTGGTATTGGCTACAGGCTGATCTTGGTAGCTGGTTGTAGATTGTAATGATCCTCACCTGTTAAGTCAAGGTTGTTTAATCCCCCTCTGTTATATAATATTTTTAGTAATTTTTTAAAAGGGTACTAATTATTTTGTATGTACAAAATATGAAGAGCGTATTAATTTCTAAAAAAGAAATTTTGTCAACAGCGAAAATTGTGAAAGGATATAAATTAGCAAAAAAAAAATGACATCATCAATTAGTTTTGGAGGGAAATTTTTTAATGAAATATTGACACGTGTACATGATGACTTAAGCAATATTTTGTTTTAGTATATAGTATAGATTAAACATAGTAGTTTCAACACTAATTTGGTTTGTCTTGATGTGCATTCATATTATCAACAATTTATTTTAAGTAATAGTATAATACATAATTAAAGAGGTAAATGGTCAAAAGTATGCATTAAAATAAGCAACATAATTTAGATAAAGTAACTAAGTCACCATACAACTAAGTAGAGAAAAGGAACCAGTCCCCAACAAAGTAGGAACATCAGCTGCATTTGGACCATTCCCAACTCCGAGAGACCGACTGGGAGGGTTCAACAACAGTTGTTTCAAAAGCCTAACAAGATGATCCTTTGCAATATGAGGATACCTGTTGACAAGGAGGAAGGAAGAGCAGCCCTCAGTCGTCTCATTCAACAGAAAAGAATGATCTCTAAGTAAAAAGAAAACAAACAGCAATATTATAAAAACACTATAACTTTCAATAAGAATATATTATAACTCTCATTTAGTCCTAAATGTGAGAAGCTTCCCAACCAAAAGAAGGAAAACCAAACATAATCAACAAGTTTTTAAGAACATTGTTACAAAATCTCATTTAATATCAGACCCCATTCCCAGATACCTGCAACACTAGGCCCTATTCTAATGGACTTAATTTCTAAAATTTCAGTTGAGTTCAGCAGTTCAGTTGAGTTCAGGTCATGCTGAATCAAGGAATCAATTCGGTTCAATTCAAATTCAGTTCAGGCTGTTCAGATTAATTCAGTCAATCTTTGTAACAAACCATAATTACATCAGAAATAGACATACCACCTAAATTTGAATAAACCATGATTAGATTATAGTATTTTCCCCAGAAAAAAAAAATACACTCTTGCATCACTACTTTGAGATGTCACGGTGGGATACATGGTCCAGATGTTTCCAGATAACATTCTTCTAAATCTGCCTACTACTTGCAACAATGTTCTAATGGTAACAGATTATTAGAGTAAAGAAAACCAAGGGCAACACTAGTGGAAGCTGGAAGGTTCAATTAGTAATAGTAAGAGTGATAATGATAATATATATGATATATTACTAAAAACAGTACTTCCTCTTTAAAAGATTCATTCCATAGTCCATACTATGTTGCTGAGTATGCCAGCTTCCAGCCGAATAATGTTGTAAAACACACAGCAGGTTCAATGCATATTTATATTAACTTGCTCACACACCTATGCAGCAGTTTCTCATAAGTCAAAGGGACTGAGAGACCATCATCATTCTCTTCTGCGCTATGAATGCCAGTTCGTGAATACCAAGAATGATATCGTCTGGGCAAAAGCTGATGCTCCATAAGTTCATTCAACAACTGTGCAAAAGTTTTCTGGCATGGTCCAGCAGACAGAAATTGCATGACCAAGAAATAAATTTCACTATAATCAATATCAACATCAGCTACAGCAGCATGACCAGCAACTCTCGCATACCCTTCAAAGTGAGAATTTTCTGGCAACTTATCAGCAATAATTGCTCGGCCAGTAACTCTCTCTCGCCCATCAAAGTGACGATTTTCCTGCACCTTATTTGAAACAGTAGGTGTTTTCAAAGGAACTGAGGGTATAGGATTAGTGGATGTATAGTTTCTAACATCCATTATTACATGACCAACCTGATGCAATGAGAACGAAAACCCCAATCAAAACTAAGTATAGTGTCTAACAAGGATTGCATATGACCTAAAAAATTGATAATAAGGTGCCTGTGATGAGTAGCACAAGTTATTCTATAAACAACCATTACAAAGTGAGAAAATCAAAGGAAAGCATAAGAGTAAGGGAAAATGGAATTTAATAATCCCAACTTTTGATGGTCTTTATTTAACGGCCCAACCTAGGCAAAAGTCACGAATAATCCCACCTTTAGCCTATATTTTCTTATATTGGACGGACCTATTGCAAAGGTAACCAGTTGATAACCGGTTTACAGGTTATTTGAACACATATTGCTTAATAAGTTGGTCCATTTTTTCAAAAAAAAAAAATTAATAAAAAAAATTACCTTCTACTTTTCAATGTCTTCCTCTCTCCTGAATATATATCTAAGTAAAAAATAATGCACTCCTCCTGTCTCCTAGTTGCCATTTCCAACAAACTCAATAGAAAGAGTGACATGGTTGATTACGAAATAAGATAAAAATTTCAATTTAAAATATATAAAAAAACTGAAAAAAGAAACCGTAAGTTATGCCCAATATTAGCATCGACCTTTTTGTGAGATGAAGTTATAAAAAGAACCCCAATGGTAATAATAAGATCAATACTTGTGAGCACCACAAATTTTGAGTAGAAAGAAAAAGTTATTTCTTTAATTATTTAGATTTATGAGCACCGCGAATTTTGAGCACTAAAACTTGAATGCTATACTCCCAAATTTGTTGGCCATTAACCTTAAATCATTGCTTTCATTGTTAGTCTCATGAACAACATGACAACTAACATATTTGATCCTAATAATTTCGTTTTTCTCTTTTAGTTAACAAAATAAATTTGATTGGAATCCCATAAATTAGGTCTTATTCTTTTTATAGGGGCTAAAAAAATCGATACTAATTCTTGTATGAATCGGAAAAATTAGCCTAATCTTCCTGTATATTAGCCCCAAAATCTAGACAATCAATCAATCAAAGCCTTATTCCCATAAGTGGGGTCGGCTACATGAACCAAAGTGATTATTCCAAGAGGTCGTCAAGCCCCAAAATCTAGACAACTACCTCAAATTTCTAAACAATCCACAATAATATCAGTTGCTATCAAACTACCACTCATTTTGATGTTCAAGCTGGTATCTTGTTTTGGTAAAAAAAAATTGTCGGACATTTTGATAAGCAATTGATCTTTTGGTTTGGTGGATTTTTATCGATAAAAATGAAAAGAAGCTAGGAGGAAGCGCACAATGAGAGTAAAAAGGAAGTTGGAGGAATTAAGGAGAGAGAAGAATGTGGGAAGGTATATTACCTTCTCCCCCATTTACAAGTAAAAAGGATTGTTTAAAGAAGATAAAAGTTAAAGGTGTGATTATTACAGAATTTATCAAAGGTGGGATTAATAGATGAAAAAAACTAAAAGGTCGGATTATTAAAATCCAATTTTCTTAAAAGTAAAGGACAGGAAGTTCGAACTAAAATATTGAAGTCGTAAGCTGCATAGGAAAAAAATACTGATGATTTCGCCATCAAAAACCAAGAAGTGAGCATTGAAGAAACATGCAGACCGCAAAAAAAAAATATCATTACAAAAAGTCCCACAAGTATTACACCAAAATTGGTGTCAAAATGTAAGATAATAAAATGTCCATTGCCTCTACCAAAAGTATACAATATTATATCATAATAACCAGTTTTTAAAGGGAAAAGGGGGGACAAAGGGAATCAGATTAGACGGTTTGAACATTGAAGGGATTCATAACATAACTCGAATACAAAAAGGAATTAGACACAAGCATGCAACCATGACGCAAATGCATGCATAACCAAAAAAGGCCAACATAAATAGAGAAAAAACAATTAAATTATTATATGAACCCATTGTTTCATTGTGTACGGAGATATTCTCTTGAGAAGATTAAGTGAATAAGTGGAAGCTAAAAAGGAAAAAATAACAACAGCGTCACTTTCTTATTTTCCGTGGAAAAGCCACTCCTCGTCCTTCGCTGCATATATAAAACAAAAAGGCAGGAAAGAATGTAGCCACCTGAATCGGCAAAACGGAAATTAACACACTATTTGTGATCTTAATAATCAATAATTTCAGTGTTACTGACGTTTTCTAGCATTTTTTAGTTGCTATATGGCTATGGCTATATATACTTTTTCAGAGTGTTAATTTCACTAATAGCCTTTCATTGTTGGTATGATCTCCCTCTCCCCATCTTCAACTTATCTATTTGAAGTTGCAAAAATACTTTCATACTCAATGGTGTCAACATGTTCCATCCTAAAGCAGCTATCAAGCCCCAAAGCCCCCAACCCAATTCCACACACCCAACTTAGTACCTATCTACAAACGACGTTCTTGTTTGAACTATATAGCTAAATGTCCTTTCATAAGTATCGCACATTCGCACACCATAATTCCGGCACAGGTCTAACACTCCAACTCAATAAAACAAGCAAAAAGCTTGATTCTATTGTTCAAAACATAAATAAATGCCTTAGATCAAGTCTCTTGCTGAATCAATCCATCCCAATACATATGAAAGAGAAATTATGATCTACAAGTCACAAAATTAACCTATTCTTCTTCCTTTCATCAATTTGTGTACTTTTTTTGGCATGTAGGCAGGCCCGTCCCTGACCCAGGGCAACAGGGGCGGCCACCCTGGGCCCAGTAAGAAATCCTCCATTTTTGTAGTCTACAGCACAGCACATACATAATCTATCAACAATATTTGATTGGAAATTAATTTTCCATCTGGCGATAAAATAAATTACCCAGCAAAACACGAACTTCATTGTATAATTGATTCTACGGGAAAAACAATCTTACCTCAAAAACTCTGCTGCTTTAATGGAGGAAATCTGCTTGCTTAGGAAAGGCACCACAAAAACCACGCCCAACCTAGTCACAGTTAGTTCGACAGACAAGAGGAGCGAAGAGGAGAAGACAGGGTGAAATAAACGGAGACATGAAATGTTGCGCTAGGGTAAGATTTTTTTTATTTTTGGGTTTTTGTCACTACAAATAATTTTTTGTATTTTTTACAGGCATAACATCTTTATCCAACATTGTCATAAATCAAATTTTTAAATAAAAAAAAAATTATCACAATAATCGATAAAAATAAAATAGTCATTCGTCCTTTAGGATTGCTATCTTTGTTCCAAAAAGTTAACTACTCCCTCTGTTCCAAAAAAAAATTTCTATTTACTTTTTTATATCACCCGATACACAACTTTAACTATTAATATTTTGAGTTATATTTGACAAAAAATTATAAAAATTATGTATTTAGAAAGTACATGTCGAGACAAATCATACGAGATCTGATATAACTATGTTTTTCCTTATATGAATAAAATTAAAAAGATCCGAAGTAATCATGTGAATAGTTTCTCAAATCAAATTGGAGCATTTATTATGAGACAGAGGGAGTATATAGTCATCTTTCATAAACCAAAAATAAATATTTTTTTTCTTCTTAATTACAAACAAAAAATAACAAAGATATTATTTTACGTTTCTTTTTTAGGTGATGGTCCCATGTGATTTAACATGTTACTTTTTTTAATTACAAACACAAAAAAACAAAAATACTCAATTTAACCCTTTTTCCCTTAAAGCACTCTTAATAAAATGTTTTTTCCCATATGTAGCAAACTTAGGGGGCACATAAAATAATTTTTTTATAAAAAAATAGTTTTGGATTACGAATTGGTAAAAAAAAAATCTTCAGATGATAAATTGGTAAAAAAAAGTTATCTTCAGATGACAAATTGGTAAAAAAAAATAATACCTTTGGCAACAAATTGGATAAAAAAAAACTCTGACGATATTTAGATCAAAAAATAATTTATTTTGCATTTTTCGTTTTGGTATCTAGTGATTATGTTTTCAATTTTTTTTAAAATTAAATTTTAACTTGTATGGAGTGTTTTCCACATTGATTTATTTATTAAACCCTTTTTTATTATTTTTTCTCTTTTTTTCATACTAAAACACATAAAAAAATTCGTTTCTTTCCCAATTAACATAAATGTATTCAATATCTATAAATGTTTGTTTTGTATTTTTTTTCTTTTTCTGTCTACTATTTAATTTTTAAAATTCACCATTTTTATCTTCAAATAAACCTTGTTCCTTAGGAATTGTATTTCCCATTATTTTTTTTTCTCCTGAGTCACCATCTTTGACCATTATAAAACACCATCAGCGTCTTCTTAACCAGCTATCTCCAACAAGTAGACTACCACCACTTTTACCACACTGCCACCTTAGATGCCCACCATCTGACCACAAGTAAGCGTCGAGTTTTCGATTAACTTCATCGAGATTCCCCAATATAAAAAACACAACAAAAGTATTTATTCACCTATTGTATATATGTACTCAGCTTTTGCTGATTACATATGCATTTTTATGTGTGTGTTATCCATCTTTCTTTCTTGGTGGGTCTGTGACGATCCATTATTTCATTCGGACATATTGGGGAGCAGAAATTTCATGTATAAATTAGATGATGATGGGACATGCATATTTCACTTGCATCACCTGGGGTTTATGGGTGAGATCAAGCGTATTTATTTTTTGTTTTTAATGAAGGGCCAATAATGGTTACAAATTGTGAGGTTTTAAATTTTATCAATGATTCTTCTTTAAACCTTATACCTTTGGTTTTAATTTTATTCCGCTACAAATTTCTGAATAAGCCGAAGCGATTTCATACGTGGCGGTAATGCTTTGGAAATTTTCTTTCTAATGTATTTTATGTCCTAATTTCGAATAATATTTAGAGTTTTCAGTTAGGAAATTTTCAAGGTATTACAAAGTGGTATCAGTTTAGCAAGGTCGATTCTGAAAATACGTTAGGATTTTCATATCTTAACGTAAGTTTTTGTTTTTCCAAGACATTTTTCCTAAATCGAATTTTGTTATTTAATTATATTTATTTCATTTTTAAAAAAAAATTGAAATCTATATTTTAAAACTTAACATATTTTGAATAAACTTTTCGTTCAGTTTTGGTGAGAATGAGTAGATTTTAGAAAGGCGTATATAATAATACAACAGTCATCTGTGCATTTATAATAATTTTGGTGATTTTATATGCTATTAATTCTAATTGTGATATTAATGTGACTTGTTCGTGTATTTATGTGAAGTATTCTTATTTTATCTATGCATTTATTTATTTTTTCCTTTGTTGTTATATGTTGTAAGTTAGAGTGTAAAATTTTTATATATTCGTTGAGTCTCATTTGAAGTCATAGAATTGATGGAGACTAGGACTACATATTTGAGGTGATACAATTGGTATCATGACAACTTGAATTTAAATTGAGAAGGAAAATTATTTACTGATTAGGTGACAATTAGTTATTGAAAGTTATATAAGTTTGGAAAGCAATGTTGCAATTTAGGTTTTATTTGAAGAGGAGTCACAGTTTGTCATAATATTTTATGGTTATTGTGAGGTGGTAATAAAAGTTGTGAAAGTATTGGGTCAGACGGTCTGACCAAACAATCTGGTCAGACGGCTGACCCATATACCCAATTATAATAGTGAAAAACTTCGGGAGGCTATAACTTTGCGATCGGGTGTCGGATCGCGGCATATGATATGTCGAAATTGATTAATTTTTCGAGACAAACGCAACTGCAAATTACCAAAGGGAATTTGGCCACCGGAAATCGCCAAACGAGGCCTCTAAAGGCCTCAAAATGCAAAAAAAATATCCAGGTTATATTTTGTCCAAGTTAGTAACAAAATGTGTCCATGTTTAAACAATATGTGTCCATGCTTAAATAATATGTGTCCAGGTTTACAAATAGGTGTCCAGGTTTACAAATAGGTGTCTAGGTTTACAAATAGGTATACAGGGTTAACAATATGTATCCAGGTTTGTCCAGGTGTGTTCAGATTTGTCTAGGTTTGTCCATATTTGTCCAGGTGTATCCAGATTTATCTAGATTTGTCCAGATTTATTCAGATCTGTCCATGCTTGTCTAGATTTGTCCATATTTGTCCAGGTTTGTCCACATTTGTCCAGGTTTGTCCACATTTGTCCAGGTTTGTCCACATTTGTCCAGGTGTGTCCAGATTTATCCAGATTTGTCTAGATTTGTCCAGGTTTGTCCATATTTGTCCAGGTTTAATAACTTCTCATCAGGTTTACAAATTGTGTCCAAGTTTCAAATGTGTCCAGTTCTGTTATCAGGTTTACAAATGTGTCCAGGCCTACCAATACATGTCCAGGTTTAACAGCATGTGTCCAGGTTAAACACATATGTGTCCAGATTCAACAATATGTGTCCAGGTCCAGTGGACTGGTCTGACAGAAACGTTATTGGGATGTTATTCTTATGGTGTAATTATTTTCTTATTTTACTTTTTTTTATCATATGAGGTATAGTGCGATAAATTAATTTTTATTATTTTAGTAATGGTTTTCTTTATAAATAAATGTTTTGTGATAAAATTCAAGTCAAAATATTTTATTATTAATATTTCAAATCCTTCTAAATTCTATTTTTCAATTTCAATTTTAATTTTTTTTATCAACTACAAAACTCTTCATAGTTGTCAAACACCGAACAGCTTGGGGAGGAAAAGGGACGGAGACAACTTGGACAGATACGAAGGGGTTTGACGTAATGGCGGAGGGGTGTTTGATTTAAACGGCGAAGTTCGGCCAAAGGTGGTTTATTGCAGATTTTTTTTTAAAATAAGGTGGTTTTTGTCAAAAAAGAATTGTTTTAAAATGGGGTTTTTAATAAATTTTTCCACAAAGTTTTTACTAGTTTAGTACATAGTTACATACTAATGATAATGATTTTCGAGTCGAGTTGAAAGTAGGTTGAGCTGGGTAAAAACCGGGTAACAGTACGTGGACAATAAACGACACCCTTGGGACAATAATTGTGTTACACTAGATAATAATTGCATTGCACGGGACAATAATTATGACATTTATTCATAACCGCTAAATGCATATAACAACTAAGAGTTTATCATTAGTATTATTATCAGTTTTCGGATCGTGTCATTTTTTAAAGTTCTACAGTCAGCATCGCTGTTGCATACTTCGGGGGTGTTTGGCAAAGAGCTTTTTGCTCAGAAGTTAGAGTTTTGACTATGTTTTAGAGTTTTTGACCCATTAAAACTCTAAACTCTTGTTTGTGGGGAGAGTTTCATTTAGAGTTTTGATTCCAAAACTCTAATTTTGAAAAAGCTCCTCCTAGGAGCTTTTTCATTAGAGTTTTGAAATTGTTAAAGTTTTTGGACAAAATTACCCACATTGATTTATGATTTCCAAAAAAAATAATTAAATATATTACAAAAATAAATGTCTAAAAATGTCATTTTACACAAACAACTTTTAGCAATCAGCTAAATGTTACCAAACATAATTATTAAAACATCAATCAAATACTCTAAACAAAAAATAAAAAACTCTAACAGCTGTTTGCGAAGGAGGGCCTTCGTTTTCTGTATGCGGGTGTATTCAATTCGATTTGAACAGCGAGCACTCAATAGTCAATTGTGTGGAAACTACAACTCGCTTTCGCTGATTATACTGTATGTGCTCTACATCTTCAAACTGCAAACATTTTCCTCCGTTTCAATTGATTCAATTCAATATGTATCACTTTTTGATATTGCAAAATTACTAATTATGCGAGCACAGGGTTTGATTAAATTCGAATTGTTAATGTTAGGTATGTATGGTGAAATTCATTTATTTCTGATTGTTAGGGTTTTGCAGGTCAAATTCTTACTCGATTTTGCTGAAAGTTGAAGAATTTATGTTTTTTTTTAGGTCAAGAAAAGCGTCGTTATTAATCGAAAGCTCAATTCAGTGACTAGCAATGTCGTTTGGATTCGGAAAAAATTCTGGGCCATCGATACCGACAAGTGGGACACCTTCTTTCGGCTTCTTTCCTCCTCCTCCATCGTCGACTCCCTCTGCTCCTTTTCCTGATTCAGAATTTTCTGCTGGTCCGAGCCCTAGGTATCGCTTTCCTCCTTGGTCAATGTTGAAGAACTTGAGCTTTTGAGTTAACCTTCAATTTGAAGGTTTTCTTATATCATTTTTGCAAATCGTTTTCCTTCAATTGTAGGACATTTGATGTTCAGGCAGGAGCACGTCCGCATTCTTTTCTTGACAGTACCAGCCCGTTAAAAAGTTCGTCTCAACTACATGATGCACAGATTAGGTAAGATCCCAATTTTGGTATTATTCATGGAAATGCCATTTTTTTTGCTTTTATTTGGATGATTGAAGCAGTGTCTGGCCTTAAGGTTTGCTTGAATTAGCTTCTTGCTTTTCATGGTACATTAGCTGTTGGTATAAGCATTATGCCAATTGCCTGCCAATTGATGAGTACGTTTACAGCACCAATTAATCAATTATGCCTATGTCATTTTTTATGTATAATTTTATTATTATTATTATTATTATTATTTTTGTTTTGGTACTCTGGTCATTCATTTATTTACCTGCAATTTTGTGAAAAATTACTTATGGAATAGCAATTTGGTGTTTTGAAATTAACATCTTTTTTAAAAAAAAATAAATTTGCTTCAACCCCTTGATCACCAAAATTTAATTTAATTTTTTAAAAAATTTTTGTGATTTTTTTGGTGGCACAACCAGAAAATATTACTTATCAAAGCGTGCCGTATGTTGCCTTTCCCCCAATCAACCTAACTCTTGAATGTGAGTTTTCCTTGCTGTTACAAAGCCTTGAAGTCCCAAAAATCCCCTTTAAAAGCAATATATTTAGTTTGCATTTTAATCTACTTGTTCAACAACATATAATTACTTTTTTTTTTAATTTTTTTTTTTTTATTTCATGATCTTTAAGGATTTTGGAATTGTGGTCTTTTACGAATTAGGCTTTGCAAATTGTTGGAGATAAAATGGTGTATTAGGCTAACTTAGGGTTTGTTAATTGGATTTTTTACTAATTATGTCAGCGACAGTTGTTCAATTGGTGTTTATGTCAAGAAATGTGTCAAGCTTCATTGAGAGAACATTATTGGTTGTGTTGTGCTAGAAAAAGGAAGAAAGGAAAATATATGATAATAGATTGGATCAAGAGCATTAAAAGGGGTAACTTAAGGAAGTAAGATAAGCAAAAAATGGAGAGGTAGGATCCTTCAAAATAAAATAAAATAGAGAAGTAGGTAACTGGAGGCATTTAGTTGACGACCCGTTTGGTTGCCGGTCATAAAAGGTGGTAATGGGAATGGTTTTATAGTGTAATTTTGTTAAGGATGAACCTTATAATCTCCATGGAAAACAAATTTTCATTCCCAAGCTTCAATTTTCTTCTCATTTTTCATTCCCAAGCTTCAATTTTCTTCTCATTTTTCATTCCCATCCATTACCATTGGGGAGGGTGGTATTTGATGGGAATGGATATTTGTGAAGAAAATTAGATAAATTGGAGCTAAGGTAGCACCACCATGGGAATGGATTTTAATTTTCTTTTCAAATTTAGTTATAAATCCATTCCCATTACCATGATTTATAACCGGCTACCAAATGGGCCGTGAAGAATATTCATGTCTTGTTATGGAGAAAAAGACAATAGTTTTTAACTTGAACAAAATACAAAGTAAGAACTTACTAACCCAAAATCATTGTTTAGTTTTTGAACCATTTTATTGCTTTATGTAGTTATATTCTTTTTTCAATATAAAGCAGTGTGTTATTAGCATTATGCATTCTCATTGTCGTGCTCAGAGCTCCCTTTTTACACAAGGGTGATAAGCAAAGTCCAATTAGTCCAGTAACTAGAGACTTTGGTAGCTAAACTCTAAAGAGAACTTTGCCATCTTCTCTGCAAGATCTTGGAACAAGCATTTCTTCTAGGTTTCCACACTTTCAATACCCAGAAAGGTCTCGACCATCTGCTAATGTGTACAATGAAGATGACATAAACATGGGCAAGATCAATAGATAGCTATCCTAGTTTTGATGACAGGTAGGGTGACAACAATAATTTAGTGTAAAATTGGCAGACTTTATGGCAGTGATAAAGTTTTAGAAGAGTTGGTTATGATGGAGGAAAGAATGAATTGTTAATAGGTAAGTAATTATCTTAGGAAAAGGTAAGTGAATGATTTAGTTTATATGGTTCACCTTATTTTAGAAACTTATTACTTCAGAAAAAAGTTCACACTAGATGAGATTAGAGGAAAAAAAGCTTAGATTAGTTCTTATCAAATTGTTTGCATTTTGTGATTGCTAAATATCTTTGATTTGTAATGAAAAATATTGTGAACATTACATATCAATACAAACCGCATAAGATCTCATAAAATATAGTTTTCCTTTTGAATTAGTGTACATGAATTGTCAGTTTGGTTGTTGATAATAAATTTTGGTAATGACAATGGATTGAATGTGTAATTTTGTTAAGGAAGAATCCTTATAATCTCCATGGAAACATATTTTCATTCTCAAGCTTGAATTTTCTTCATATTTTTTTATTACCATTCATTACCAATGAGGATGGTGTCATGGTGGTATTGGATGGGAATGCATATTTAGGAAGAAAATTAGATAAATTAGAGGTAAGCTAGTTCATGTGAATAGATATTGACTTTCCTTCCAAATTTACATATAAATTCATTTACATTGACAAAAAGGTGCATTCTCTTCAACTTATGAAATCTAATTTTATAAGACTTATGTAGCCTGACATAATTTGATCAGAATTGATGAAATCTGATTCACCCTCACCTGAACTGATTAAACCTGATTGGCCTTAATTAGGAATGACAATTGGTTGAACTCGAATCGGATTCTGCATAATCTAACCTCGATTCGACTAGTCGGATGTCCAATCCCGTACCTTGTAACATTGCTATCTATTTAAATGAATTATACGGCTGTCTTAGACATCGATGTATTAATCTAGTACTTTCTTTTTCATCCAAGGTAAAACAAATGTCTAATTTGTATTATGTTTCCTTTTCTTGTGCTTAGAGCTCCCTTTTTACACAAGGGTGATATGCAAAATCCAGTAACTAGAGATTTTGGTAGCAATAGCAAGAAGAGATCTTTTGGATCTACTCCACAGTACCTGGGAGCAGGCATGTCTTCTAATTTTCCACAGTTTCAGAACTCAGAAAGCTCGAGATCACCTCCGATTCAGTATAATGAAGACTTTCTGAGAGATCCTGGTGATGATATCATGGAACGGTAAGGCTATTTTTTTTGTTACCGAGTACAATTTATTTAAGGTTAAATTTATGTGATTTAATGATTACTATGAGGTGCATCATTCACTAAGCTCCCAGTTTCCCTGTAATTATTGAAAGATCCCTTTTATTATCTTTTCTTTATTAGTTTATTTGAATTTTTCTATGTTCCTTTTCATCTTTATGTTTATTTCCTAATCGCTATTTTTTCATCATGGTTTAGCAATGCAGATACTTCCTCTGGTCTGTATGACAATATAACTTCACAGAGAAGAAAAACCCCTTCATCAACTGCTGCTGACCTTCATTCAACAGTTCATCCCCGACCTTGGAGCAATTCTCAAAGGTCAAACCGTTGTTCCATAGCTAAATTATCCAGAAAGTGTTACTATAGATTTTTTCACGGATGTTAAGTCCTTACATGACTAGATGTTGAGAAATTATAATACCCTTAAAGAAAGACAAATGATCACAACCTGAGTAGCTAGAGCTAGAATGCTGGATATTTTTCCTTTGCCTATGAAATGTTGTAAAGTTCTGACTAAATCTAGTGCTTCTTGTGAAAGGAAACTATATGTTGTGGAATGCAATTTCTCAACGCAGAAACTGATTCAGGGGAGTTTGATAAAATTTCTCGTTTCTTGATGAAATCATTGCTCATTTGACACAGATGCTAAGGTTCAAGTTTCTGAGGGTACTGAGTTGGTTGGGATGCAAATCCTTCTGTCTATATCATCATCAAACCTTTCCTTGTCTACTTTCTGCTAGCAATTAATTTGAGGAAATCTCTCCAAATTCAAGCTTTTGGTTGGGTGGCTTTTATAATGATATCAACTCCATTAAATTATGTAGAAAAAGAAACCCTTGCATGGCTTCTCTGGATGTTTGTTCTCTTTTTGGATTACATTTAGTTGTTTGATGTATTTCGAGTGGCTTTGCCTTCATTTAGACATTAGCTGCCGCAAGTAGGGATGGTGAGGTTACTTGATGTGGCTGTGGCCTTTAGGGTTGATTAATCCTGCACAGGCATTGGTGTTTCTTTTAGCAAGTTTGGCTATCTTGTATTAATGGCTGATGTGATGGGTTTGGGAGATGATTTATACATCCGTGAATGTATGGGACATATATGGTCAGACATTGATATGTTGCTCCCAAGGAAGCTTACCGTGGCTAACCAGTGGGGAGTTGCAAGAAACCTAAAATTTTTGTTGATACTAGTAATGTTCTAGTTTGGGTATGTTCCTTTCTTGAAAAAAAGTTAAACTAGTAAAACGATTTGTTGTCATTGAAGTATATTATTTCTACTACCACCAGGTTGGAGCTAAAGGAACTACCATACTTCCTAATGCTTCCATCACTGATAAACAGAGTTTCAACTTTCAAAAGCCCTTTGGATTATAAAGCATCTTTAATCTGCCAAGAGTTATTGTGGAGAAATTGGATCTATACTTAACTATAGGGGGTGACTGCCTCTATTGTTTATCCTGCAAACAAGAATTGTAATAGAAAGTAAATGTATTCTGGTATCCTCTTTGTCTCTTAGTAATTGGTCCTGTTTTTATTACAGGTTGTCCTAACCTAATAGGCCAACTATGGTATGTGAAACTTTTGAACTTTCCCTTAGTTTTCTTAATGGTACATTATATAAAGCCATAAAGGAATCAATGGCAAGATCATATATTAGTATGTTGGAGATGCAAATTTTTAATTGGTAAAGGTAATTGTGGTATTTTAATTTTAAACCCTTAAATGCAACTCAGTGAAACATGGCCTACTATTTAGGGATACTGAATATTCAGAATGTTGCCTTTCTCCAACTTTAGCAAGATATCTTTTGATACTAAAGAAATTTAGATTTTCATTTTTGCTTATCAATCTGCTATTATGGGTGCATATGTTGCTTATGCAATAATAATTTTTAAGGGTTTTTGGTGTGCAAATCCACTTGGTATTTGTTGGAGATGTTAATTGGGGATTGGTTTCCTATCTTTTTCTTGCTTGTATATTACTTTTGCAGTTTGATTCACTAACTGGAAGCTGTTATGTTTTGTCTAAGCCTTTTCGGTTAATAATTTTACTTGGTTGTTATTCCTAAATTGCTCTTTCTTTCTTTTTTTCCTTTTGTATTTGGCTGATGGTTCTTATCTTTCTGATAGAACTTCTACATTTTCTAAAGCTTGGAATGTCCCTGGAGGACCTGGTAGCCGGGACACCAGTTCACAGAATGAGAGAAGCATTTCCCATGCAGAGAATGTTAATGCAGGGAATTCAAAAGAATTTTCCCCAATGGATGAATTTCAGAGGAGCTCCTATAATCACCAGGATGCATCTAAAAGGTGATGGAGAAAATATTTGTATTGTCACCTTCCATTGCATTTTGGTTTGAGAATGACCAAACCATGTGTGCTGTTTATTTTAATTTTCTGGTTTAATCTATATGTTCCTTTTCAAGGAACGATGCAACGTGGCACTCGTTATGTCAATAACTCACAAGTTATGAGAGCCACACATGCAACGCTACACCAATAACTCTCAAAGTGTCAGTTAACAAAACAATTATTGATTTTAGCAAGATTCGAACCTTTAACTCCTTACAAAGAGTTGTGACCCACTAACTATCTCAACCACATTTCATCGATGTTTTTAAAGTTCAAATAATATAATGTATCTCTTTAATAAATATTTAGTAATCTTCATTTGCTTTAAAAATTAGTTGGGTTTTAAAATATTTTTTTCCAGAAGGGTGGAATTTTTGTTACATATTATAATTTATAATTGCAAAAATTAAAAGCCAGGGCAACATCCGGGCCCACACTCTAGTTAGTCATAACAATGTGCTCCATTGCCTTACCCCCCCTTCCATCACTATTATTCCCTCCACTGCAAAATCATTCTCTGCCTCCACTAATTGATCCCCTTTTTTAGCAGAAAATTGACCCTTTTACAGATGGATCTTTGACTGATTTGCCCATGTTTTTGCGCCATGCATACATCAGCAAAACATGTGGGCTTTTCCTAAATCAATTCACTTGTTTTTAGTTGAGAAAATTTGAAAATAACATAAAAGCAACATCAAGGTGATAGAGCTATTTAAGCCTTTTATATCTAAAAAGATAGTAACTAACTTAATGAGTAAAATCTCATATTAATATAGTAATTCACTCAAGTAGTATTATATTTTTCATGCATATCAATTGATGTTAAAATTTAGGAAAAATAATTCTAATAATCACAACTTTTGGTGGTCTGCTCAAAATAATCCCATCTGATAAATTATCTTCTTAAAATGGGTCAGATTTTGGGTAACATGACCCATTTTAAGAATATAAGTGTAAAAGGTGGGATTATTGATTAATTGAAGGTGGAATTATTTTGAGTAGACCGCCAAAAGGTAGGATTATTAGAATCAATTTTTCCGAAAATGTAATTATTGTGACTGAGAAATTGTAGTTTTCATGTGCAATGACCGAAACATGTAATTCTAGCTAAATGTATGCAACTAAAAGTATTGATATTGGAGGTACAAGTAGCTATTCTTAGAAAATTGTAGGGAATTTGATGCACCACTTCTGTATAGGATAGGTAGGACAAGGTTATTGAAAATTCACTTTGAATAAAGGAAAAAGTGTTTACAGCCCATGTATAAATTTTGGATATTGATAAAATCATAAGATATACTCCCTCCGTCTTAAATTAGTTGCTGCATTCCTTGTAGCACAATGTTTTTAGCAGAAACACGTGAAGTGGATGGGACCACTAAAAAGTAGATGTATTTATTAAGAAGATGAAAAAAATAGATTGAATAAAGAGGGTAAATGACAAAAACAAGGGTAGAATATGTATAATTTAAGTTAACACAAGATCTCAAAAAAAAAAAAAAAAAAACTCAGCAAGTAAATTGCGACACCTGAATAAGAAAATGTAGTAAGTAAAAAAAGACAAAATATCAAGTTCTATGTATAATAATGAAATTGATAGTCTGCCTTATCTCTTCCTGAAAATATTTCTTATCTTTCTATACTACTAAAGTTAAAGCCACTAAAATTAGTAATTTCCCTCTCAAACTCTTATTTTCCCTCCTAAAGTACATTTATTTCTCTCTCTCTTCCCCACTCTTTAATATTCTAATTAATAATAAATGACTTTTTAATTTCAAAGTACATTGAAACTAGAAATAAAAAAATTGTATTAATAAAAGTTTGCTTCCATAAATAAATGACTTTTAATTTTAAACTAAAAGTGTATTGAAAATACAAGCATATAAAGTTTTTAAGATGTATTTATTTATATATATATGCGGGTATATTAAGAAATTATTTTAGAAAAATCTACAAGAATAATTCCAATTTTCACTAATCTTCTCAAAATAACCAAAGTTTAGTGGACATCTTCTAAAAAAAATACAAGCTTTTTTTAAAAAAAAAATTACTCACGATAATCATAGCATGAATCTACTCAAGTAACAAACATAACACTCCGATTTATTTTGAGAATAGAGGATTAGAGTTGGGATTATTCTAAAATAATTAAAAGACATGATTATTTTGGAAAGATAAGTAAAAGTCGGGATTATTCTAATATAATTTTAATTAAATTGCATTATAAATAATTTTCTTTTATATTACATGTATCAAATTTTAATACCGAGCATTTGCTCAGGTCTACCACCTAGTCATGAGAAGATGAGGAGGAGCTAGATGCATCAACTATGATCTATAAGTACATTGGCTAACAAGTAACAACTATAGGTACATTTCTAGGAAACTATAAATACATTGAGTATAAATTTATCAACTTTAGACTATAAATATATTGTATGCAAACTTAAAGTAGAGTGTCGAGGAAGAAATCTAATTTAATCATGACCCTTCATTTGTTGATCCAAGGGTCATTGTTTTTTCTCACCCTTCTCACCAAAACTAGTCTTCTCACACACACACACACATGTATGTATCTATGTATGTGTGTGTGTGTGTGTGTATATAAACATTGTACTTTGTTCATCAGATTCATTAAAAATGCTTTTTTTATGTTTATCTCGTTCCCCATGGTCGGAATTTCATATTTATGTTTCTCAATGCTATGTGGTTTTAACTCCTTGGACATACTTTTCAGGAGAAAAGGTACTAATGCTTCAGGTTCGGGGTCTTTATAAACTGCTATTGAGTTATCAAGTAAATTTTGTAGTGATTTAATCTTCTTTATCTTTTTTTTTAATTACCTATGCTTTCCTCATTCATGAACATGTTTAGTTTGTCATTTGTTTGACTGGTTATGTATGTGCACTTAATAATATTTATGGTTGGTGGCAGAGGATGGAGTAATACTGTAATAGGAATGTGAGACAAGTACTTGTATGACCTGATTGGTTTTCTTTAGTGCTATACATCCCTCTTTTTATGTTTTTGTTGTGTGAATCTGACTTTTTTTTTTGTTCAGGCCCTCTCTATCTCCTCCCAAGTCAAGGATTGAGACGAGTGGTGTTCGAATCCCTAGTTCACTACGTAATTCAAGACTACCTACGTCTGCTGATGGAATGAATGACAATACTTATGCAACTAGGCCTATGAACCACTCTGTTTCGAAACGTACTAGATCACCTACTTCATCAGTTGGCCAAGTCATTCAAATGAGCTCCAACTCCGCTGAAGATGACATTGATAGGTACAAGTATTACAAAACTTTTTCTGTTGTAAGCAGTTATTGCTTCTATGTTTCTTTGAATTACCAATTTTCTTACAGGGTGTAAATCTTATGCTGCTTCAGAGAAGAACAGGCCAAGGCAAAGCGATTGGCTCGTTTTAAGACAGAACTTGATGTAGCTGAAAGTGAACGAGGTGACTCAATTCCATATGGTCAAAATGTCACCAAGGGAAGAGTTTCTTCAATAAAAACTGATCCTTCTGCTGTGGAAAAACAAAAGTATTCTGGAGACTTCCCTTCAGGGTCAATGGAAAACCAGGATCTTGACAATGAAGACTTGCAGTCTAGCAGTGCTATTGTGGGACTTTGTAATGATATGTGTCCAGGTATATTTCTAAACTGATTTGTCAGCCGTTTTCAGGTTCCTATAATTGGCTTAGATTTTTCTGAACTAGGAGTGCTTTAGTTCATCAATTTCCCCTTCACCACTTGTTTGAGGATTGCCAAGCAGGCAAGCATGAATAGATGCTGATGTTGTCAATTTCAGCTACTATACATGTTAATTTTATAGTGAAAAACTATACTTGTGGAGTGCTGGATGAGAGTTGAGGAAATTGGCAAGTTGCCTAGTAAACTATGAGATTCTGCTTTTATTCTAGATCTCTCAATCTAATAAGGAAACTCATGGTTCATCCAAATCAAACCTTAGGTCTGGTTTTTTCATCCAAGCACCTATTTGAAGTATGATGGAGATGACTTCCACTATTGCGCACAATTGTGCAGGTCGAGTCATGTGGAGGTCGAGCTGTTGCCTTTTGTTGATGAATTTTTTTTTTGGGTTAAGAAAGTAGCATCCAGAAGTTTAGGATGATATGAGGGGATGTAAAAGGAAATGGGTATAATAATTGGATACTGCTTTTTATTTTTTATTTTTTTTTCATAATAGGAAATTGAACAGCTATATAATCAAGAAAAGGAGTGTAATTAGCTTGGGGATATAGTGGCTTGCATTGGATCATCGATTATAAATACTAGTGGTGAAGTGGTCAATCAAATTGGATAGTCTAACAGATTGTTATTGTTGTGGCTTTTGTTTTTACATTGGAGCTTGTCTTCATGGTTTGACCCAATGTTTTTGTTTTCGACATTGGAGATAGTCTAACCAATCAACTTTTTTACTTTATTATATGAATTTTTAAATTTTTTTAACCAATCAATTAATCATGACATTAGTGCATGTTTTTCGTATATTTTCTTTTGACCTGAGTCATTTTTAATGGTTGTGATTAAGAAAAGGGAAAGAAATGGGGATTTTGTTGTTAATTTCAAAAAATTACACTTCTCCTGTGTTTTCTCTGGTAATCTTATGCAACATATCAATTTTTTTTGCTGTTCAAAAGTTCTCGTTTAAGCTCCCTGTGTGTTTGGTCTCTTGTTATATTCAGAATCAGAGAGGGGAGAGCGAGAAAGAAAAGGGGATCTTGACCCGTATGAGAGGTTGGATGGTGATAGAAATCAAACTACCAAGATACTTGCTGTTAAGAAGGTAAAGTCAGCTATGTCTCACAAGCAAGTTTCCCTGAACAGTTCTTTTTAATAAGTTATAGTGATAAGTGATTTAATTCTCACCTTTGTGTAATGGACCTTTGTTGTTTTTCCCTTTTGTTTTACAGTATAACAGGACTGCTGAAAGGGAAGCAGAGTTGATTCGTCCCTTGCCAATCTTACAGAAGACAATGGATTATCTTCTAGGGTTGCTAGACCGGCCTTATGATGAAAGATTTCTTGGATTGTACAATTTCATGTGGGATAGGATGAGAGCAATACGGATGGACCTGAGAATGCAGCATATCTTTAATGATAGGGCTATAACTATGCTCGAACAAATGGTTTGTCCCAAATCCAATCTTAGCACCGCAGTTAACTCCAAGCTTGTTATATTTGAGAGATTGTTGTGTGCCATTGATGTCAATGTGTCTGAGTTGTGTGCAAAAGAAGAAATATCTGGTAATGCTTGGCATTCTGGTAACTTGTAATGAGAGGTTTTTTTTTTAAGGCAGAGGTCAAATTAGTGTTAGGAAAACTACAGGTAGTTACTCTTTTGGAAGTTTTTCTTTCACATTACTTGTAAATTGGCTGTATTGTGCTTCCACATAGACTTTCCAACATTTCTACACCTGCTGCTTGCCTGCTTTTCAGTTCTGACGCCCTGTTATCACTTATTTGTTTAATACTTTCTGCAGTCTCAGGGTGCTGTGGCTGTATCATCATCTTATCTGTCTTTGATTCACATATTGGTTCTATTATCACGTCTGTTTTTTCCCTTAAAAATAAAACTTCATCGTTTGTTTAGTGGATTTGTTCCCTGGTAATGTGTTAGTGATTGACTCCAGTATGCTGACCTTTTTTGGTCCTTTCTTTTGACTGCAAGTTAATGAGACAATATCCCTACAGAAGTGTTTTATCAGCCTAACTTTGATATCTGATTTTTCAGATACGGCTTCACATCATAGCTATGCATGAATTATGCGAATTCTCAAAAGGAGAAGGCTTTTCTGAGGGCTTTGATGCTCACCTCAATATTGAACAGATGAACAAAACATCTGTAGAATTGTTTCAGTTGTATGATGATCATAGGAAGAGAGGAATCTTTATCCCTACAGAAAAGGAATTTCGTGGCTATTATGCTCTTCTAAAACTGGACAAGCATCCGGGTTATAAAGTAAGTCATGCCTAATGGCAAATTTAATTTTTCCCTCCTATTTAACATTCCCTTTTGTTTTTACCTAATACCTATGCAATTTTATTATTTTATTTCTTAAATTCAAAAATCTGATGTAGGTAGACCCTGCTGAGCTTTCGCTTGATCTTGCTAAGATGACAGCTGAGATAAGGCAAACATTAGAGGTTCTTTTGGCCCGCGATGTGGCAAGGTTGTTTCCTATTGAATATTTTGTTGCAAATTCATTTCGGGGACAGTAGAATGACTAGCATAATCTGTGTATTTCAGATCATGTAGAGTTGGCAATTTTATAGCATTTTTCCGGCATGCAAGGAAAGCAAGCTATCATCAAGCGTGTCTAATGCACGCTCACTTCTCAAAGGTATGAGTTTAATCTACATGTATTGGATTTAGTCGTTGGAACCTTCCTAAAAGTTGCTTCTAGCATACCAACTCTTGGTCCTTTCCCAATCTTGAGACTAATGCATGATTGCTTGTCCAAATATTATCTATGGACATAACCAGAGAGGGCATCTGTGTATGTGTTTGTGTGCACCTATCCCCTCTTTATGTATTGATGATTTCATGATAAAACTATTGGTAAACTCAGCGAAGCTGCGAGTGAAGGGATATCTGTCTTAAGCACTCAAAGATCATTTCAGTTGCTTAGTGAACCAAGCAGCTCAGGAGGATGAGCTGTTGCAGTACAATGAAGATTTTTTCTGGAAGTTCTGCCTATTTTTTTATTCAGGAAGCTTGTTTTACTTTGACTTCATTAAGTTCTAATCACATAGCACCAAAAAAAGAAGTTTCTAATCACAAAAACTACCTAATATGAATTCCGCGTTAGGTTATATGTACCAATCTTACCAAGGTCATAACTAATTAACTATAACAGTAACTATAGCACTTCCATCAGTAATCTAATGCTCTTGAGAAGCTGGAGGGAGATGCCATACATTTTATCAGCGGTGGTTGGATTAAATTGAGGGGTTTTTATGTGGTTTTGGAAGTTTGTGCAGGTATTTAACACAAGTTTTGTGTGTTTCCAATTTTCTAATAACTGTAGATAGTTAGCTGAAGGTTGCTCTTGTATTCTCAATTTCTCGTGTTGTATTTTACTTGTTTAATCTTGATTTTCTGTTCTTTTGGACATAATTAAACTAACCGAACTAGCCTTGGAGATATAAGCCTGAACCACACCGAACCATACTTTATTATTGTTGCTCTGTGCTAACATAATCTCATTCCTAAACTTATATTTTCTTCATATTTTTTTATTACCATCCATTACTACTTGAGAGCGTGGTATTTGATGGGAATGTGTATTGATTTTCCTTCCAATTTTGTATCCCAATTCATTCTCATTACCTTCGTTTATTATCGGATACCAAAAGGACCGTTAGTGCGTATCAAACACGGATTTTATCCAATAAATAATAATTATGGATTTTATGATGTATTGCTCTATAGTGTAATACTGTAATGTGATGTTGCAAACTATAACTGCTAGTTCCTAGGGACTGGGGTGGCACTATTTTGAATTAACAAGAATTGAGTCCCTCTCTGCATGTTGAAGTTGGACAAGATAAAGCTTGAATAGAGAAAATAAATCTGGCTGCTGAAGCGGGTCATATTTTATCGTCCCTCCATGGTTCTTTTTGCTCGAGCTATAACTCTATGGTTCTATAAATATGGTGCATGAAAACTGACAAAAGGCACGTTTCCCAATCTTGAAATTTTAAATCTTCAAGATACTAAGAAAAGTGAATATCTTTCTTCAACTGACATCATTATATATTCCCTGATTCCCATATGTTTTTTTTCTTGGGATGCATGAAAATAAGTTATATTAATGAAACAATGGAGAGAATATACTTACCCTATGGTCTGTGTTTTGCCTTCTCCCACAGTTGAGGACACAAGCACTTGCTTCTTTACATTCTGGTCTGCAGTACAGTCAAGGTATCCCTGTGGCACATATTGCCAAGTGGCTTGCAATGGAGGTACTGCTTCAACACTTTACTGCCTTTCTGGAAAGAGTGGATTTTATTTATTTATTTTTATGTTGTGCATTTATCAGGGTGAAGACATTGAGAGCCTTCTGGAATATCATGGATTTTCAATAAAGGAGTTTGAAGAGCCATATATGGTTAAGGAAGGTTCATTTCTGAATGACGCGAAGGATTATCCCACTCGGTGTTCGACACTTGTTCACAGAAAGAAGTCTAGTACCATCATGGAGGATGTATTATCTTCGCATCAACTGATAACATTGCCATCTGAGCCTAGAAAAGAGCTTCGTTCAGACAAGTATGCAGCAGTGCAACCTGTCCAAACAAGGAGTCTTGTTTCTGATGGACCGATGGAAATTGAAGCTGCCTCATCACCAATATGCAGCATGCGAGACCAACCATTTCCCGAATCATGCAAAAGCATGCAAGTTCAACCTGAGCTTGGAATTTCAAAAGATGGTGATGGTGAACTTTTCACAGGTACCCATCATAGGGTTTCCTCAGTCTCTCCAAGGGATAACATCAACACTTTTGCAAGCTTCCAAAGTCATAAACTGCTGGAGCAACCTTCTCCAACAACTCCAAGCCATGGTTCATCCGTTGCTGATGCTGGTCAATTGATGAGCTGTAAGGATTCATCTCAGAGTTTTCCTGTACAACAGTCTCTTTCTGCTGTCAAGTCATCCTATCCTGGTTTGGCAAGGCAGGAATCTTTAAAAGGACCTGTTAAAATCTCATCAGAGGCTGCTGTGCACTCTGAACTTAAGTCCAAACAACTGGAATTGGAGTCTGCAAATATTGCAAAAGTGACAATACCTGCTTCTGAAGCTGACTCTAGTATCATCGGCTCATTAGATGATGACTTGTCCATGAAAGAAATGCCAACAGTAGAATTTAATGATGTGCAGAAGATGGATGATGATGATATTGCTGATAACTATGACGAAGAAGTTGCTGAGGCTAAGCTTAGGCTGCTGCTAAGGTTTTGATTTTTTGCTCAATGAAATTCTAATTTTGCAAATGAGCAAGATCTTTTTACATTTTATTTTATTCTGCAGAATATGGAGGAGGCGCTCTTTAAGGAAAAAACATATCCGCGAACAGAACAGAGTAGCCGCAAATGCTGCCTTAAGTTCACTTTCCCTTGGGCCTCCTATTTGGCAATACCAAGATGTTAGTTTCATCTTATCATGTTCTTTTGTGTTTTTTTTTAATTTTTTTTTTTCAATCTTTGCTTCATCTTAACCTTCCTTTCTGCAGAAACTTGCTCCTTTCCCGAAGTTAAACATTGATGAAGCTATGAACAAAAGATATCAAAAACGCCAATCGTCTTTGATGCGATGGAATGTTTCTGACCTTGTGGCAAGTAAGCTGGCTGAAAAAGATGAAAATTCAAGTTGTATATGTTGGAAGATCATCTTGTTTTCTTGGGTGGAACATGGAAGAAGTAACATGGAAGCAAGTAGTTCTGTATCACATCTTTCTTTAGATGAATGGTTACACTACAAGCTGATTCCTGCTGGGAAAGAGGAAGCTGAGAATGATTTAATCATTTCTGCTCCAGGGCTATCAGTTTGGAGGAAGTGGACTTCTGATCAGTCTGGTGACTTTAGAGGCTACTTTTCTGTCATCAAGGATACCCATTCAGGTGCTTTTGAGAAGGAACTAGTTGGAGTTAATGCTATTTTGTTTCCTATATCAGAAACTGTCCCATGGGACATTCAAAAAACCCAATTGAACAACCTTGTGACATCATTACCTGCTGGATCTTGCATTCCGCTTTTGATTACTTCTAGTTTTGGTGAAAAAAGCTTTTCTCAGTTTTCCTGGAGTATAATTGATAAACTTGGACTTAAAAACCTTGATAAGTCACGAATCAGCAGTTTTATGGTAATTTGCCTAAATGAGGATCATGGGCAGTTTGATGGATACTTTAGTGATCAACAGTTGAAAGAGGGGCTGATGTGGTTGGCTTCGGCATCATCTTCTCAACCCGTTCTTTTTTGTGTGACAATTCGTGAGTTGATATCCCTTCATTTGAACTCATGCTTGGATGCTCTGGACCTTATTGGTGATAAAGTAGGCCCATGCCAGTGTATCTCAGCTTTCAATCAAGCTTTGGATCAGTCAATGAATAATATTCTTAGTGCTGCTGAGGCGAATCCAACTGGCTGGCCTTGTCCTGAGCTATATTTACTAGATGACTCTACTGCTGAATTCAGATTTGTGAAAAAGTGTTTGCCGGCTTTAGGATGGAGCTCACTTGAAGAAGTAGAGCCCTTAATATCTGCATTAAGAAATTGTAAGCTTCCCTATTTTTCGGATGTATCTTGGCTGAGCAGCGGCTGCAGTAGCGAAATGGATATTGAAGATAAAAAACAATTGCTTCAAGACTGTCTAATCAAGTACTTAACCCAGTCAAGTAGTATGTTGAGTTTGAGTATGGCAAGAAAAGAAGCAGGTCTGATGGTTCAAAAATACACCAGGCTTGAGCTTCATGATACAGAATTCAAGATGGTTCCAAATTGGGTACTAATTTTCCGAAGAATGTTCAACTGGCAATTAAACAGATCCGCAATCTTTTCCTGTAAAGCTTATGTTCTTGAGCAATCACTCACCGCCTGCAGTCCTTTGATCCTCGAGACAATGGAAATTGAGGTTCCTGAGCCTCGTTATGTAGTTCATCCTATGTTGGATGAGATGATTGAGGTAAGTTGCAGCCCTATAGTTTCTAAAAGAGTCAAGTCTTCTCCAAAAAGTTTTCAGAAAGTGAGGGCAATAGCTCCGGATGATAATACTTTTGGGGTTCTCTCTCCGAATCTCCTGGAGGAAGAGCAAAACCAGTACTCAGAAATTCAAGTTGTGGGTAACTCTGAAATACATGTGAGAAAGACTGATGCTCTGTTAGTTCATGAAGATGAAAAGAAGGCTGACAGGCTGGGCCAACTGTTGAAGCAGTGCAGTACTTTGCAGGATGATATTGAGAAGAGGCTATCAATTTACTTTTGAATGATCTTGGTTTACCTGTTCTTATGTCCTGTATCATATTATGTTGTATCATTAGAGTTAGATTATATTTTTAGAGGCCAAAAGCACAGCCTTTTTGTAGCTTCACAATTGTTTTAAAGAGAGTGAAGCTTCTTGCCTGTACAAAGATCAAAGAAATAATCTTGTCTTAATATTCAATGAAAATAGGAAATCAAGAAATTTTTTATTATCTGCTTTCTGATTGACTTGAGTATTAAGTGCTTTGTTTTTTCTTTCTGCTGAGATCCCCTGAACTGTTGATGTGTGTTTAGTCAATCCAATTGTGAATTTTTAAAATATTTTGATTGGACATCTTGATATTTTGGATTAAATATTCTTTTACATTGTTTACTACCCACATAAGAAAATTAATGCAAAACAAGAAAAATTAAAGGGAAAGTAAAGAAAAATTGATGGAAAACAAGAAAAATGAAAGGGAAAGTGAAAAAAGTAAGATAGAAAAGAAGGGAAAATAATTTTTATATTTTATTTTAGAGATCATGATTTTACACTACTTTAAAATGTAAATTTAACAAAGGAAAATAGTTTACAAAAAAAATGTTTTACGCCCTAATAAACAAATAAAATGAAAAAAAAAAATCAAATCAGATCAGAGCTTCGAATATGCAGTTCTTACAAATCAGATTCAGAACAAATCAGATTCAGAACGGATATTGTGAAGATCAGGATCCTAGAACATTTTTTCAGCTTTGCTCTTTTATTACATAAAATCAATTAATCATAAACTTCCACAAAAGCTGATTTTACTAGAAAAAGTTACAAACTTAAACTTTGGGGAACCAAGGACTCAGGAGCTTTGCATTTTATAACGTGTTGATTCTTGAGTCAACTTTGTAAACAACATTCTTCCATAAAATTACACAATTTATAATGATTCTATAAAAATTACAACCAAGCATGATGGGGCAACTAACAAAATAAAATTCGTCCCAGCATGACTTTCAGTCGCACTACTAATAATCGTCTACATAAGATAATAAATACATTCTGTTGTACTCAGGCATCAATGAATCGGATATCGAAGGTATTTGGATGGATCTGCCATACATTCAGGGCTGCATATTCTTCTAAACATTCTTTTAGCTGGGCTTCGCTGTATCCCTGTGATGGAAAAAGTTGAGAAGAGCTATTATGTACAGGTAGTTTCTTATCTTAAAGGAAAAGAAAAAAACATAGCTGCTATATGATTTATTATTATTATTTTTTTATTTAAAATAAAATAAAAACTCCTAAAATTGGTTATTGCACATTAATATATATACCTTTCTTGAAATCCAGTTAAGAGCATGTGCATAGCTAATATCCATGCTGTTGGTCCTTGCAGCTTCATCTCTTAAGATTGAATAAATATCAGATATGGCATCAAGGCCAGATTTTTGGCGGTCATCAGAGTACAATGAGAATTTCGACATTTGCATTAATCTAAGCGCCTCGTCAACATCACTTTGTACCACAGTACTTGAAAACCGGAGTCTAGCTAGTGCCTACAGACACGATATCAAAGTCAGTAAAAAGAATTAAAATCTTTTATTACCAGCTTTAAAAACTACCAGTACAGCACATGGCACCATTCCACTATTCCAGGACCAAAACCAGCAAGATAGAATAGATGTAATTTGTAAATGTTTAGTTGATTTAATAATACGCAATAACCTAAAATGTTTGACTTGCTGCAAAATTATTCCACATACAAGATTAAAAAAAGGCCCAATGACTTACAGCTGATAACCGTAAAATGCTGAGTAGTGTTCTGATAGTTGTATAGGAATGGGGAGTATCTGACCGAGCTTCTTCCTGTCGTATGCTTGAGTACGCACTAGCAATATATTCTTCGAGCTCCCTAGGTACACTAGGAGATACTTTTCGTGCTGATGCGATGTATGCCCTGAGAATAAAAGTAGAAAGAAATTTTGAATTGTTGTGATGGTATGATACTATGATACTATTCAAGCATTCAACAGAGGGTTGTTTTAACTTGCTTCAATGAACCAACCAATTAAAATTAATTTTCAGAATTCTGTTATTTTTATTATTTTGTTTTATTTGTCATTTTTACTTGTATTTTGTCTTGCTAGCTTTTTGGTGATTTTATCAGCTTTTGGGTGATTTTATGTACCAGAATGAGACAAAATCAATTAAAATAGTAGTATTTATGTAGGAAGGGGGGATCGAGTGGAAACTATCCAGAAAATTGTAGAACTTGGGCATTTTGAGATTTGTGACCTGAAGTCACTGTTGAGAGTTGCAACCTAAAGTTGCTATTTTGTTTTTGCTGTTATTAATCAAATCCCATTTTATTTCCAGAATTTTCCAGAAAGTCATCTCTTGGTTGCATTTTCTGTAAAATTCCAGATTCAAACTAAGCTGTAATCTCAGTGCATTACACTTGCTTAGTGACGTGTCTTTAGCAACACAATTCCCATCAATGACAATGAGTGAAAACTTAAAAATTAGTGGGAGGATAGGAAGATGCATGAAACAGTAGCTCAGAGTTAAGCTTGACAGTGATGAATGATGAAGATAAAAAAAAGAAAGCAAAATTTCAAGCCATTTCACCGTATAGTTTGGTTGAGGGGGGCATCATTCTTTCATATGGCACATGGAAATGTGTTTAGAACATCTGATTGCTTGATTTAAAAAAGAATTACTTGTAAAGGAAATAGATAGTGAGAAAAGAAAAGGCGGTCTTACCTTAGCACTGATGGTTCCAGGGGTGTGAAGCCAAGAGCAGGAGATTCCATATTTTGATGAACATAGACCACATGCCTTGCCAATTCAAGATCAACATCCATGTCTGCCTTATCTAAGATTAACCATAGAAGATCAAATCTTGACAACAGGGCTGGAGGAAGGTTAATATTTTCTGCTGGAGTTCTCCGAAGATCATATCGTCCCCTGAAACATTACAGAACAGTTTAAATTGAGATATCATGACAGTAGTTGATGAATTCCTTACAAGTAAAAAGGCAATGATAAAGATTGGCGTAGATTGATATGTTTTTACCAAGCAGGATTAGCAGCAGCAAGAACTGCTGTCCTTGCATTTAGTGATGTTGTGATACCAGCCTTAGCAATGCTTACTGTCTGCTGTTCCATCACTTCATGTATTGCTGTGCGATCAGAGTCTTCCATTTTATCAAACTCATCAATGGCACATATACCCATATCCGCTAGCACCTAGTAGAATCCATAAAATTAAATTCGTTTGAAGAAACCAAAAAATTATGAAATCATCTAAAAAGGAATTAAGGGGATGTTTGGTATTAGATTAGTAAAGGTAATGGATTGGAAACAAAGAAAAGGGGGGGGGTACTACACAGTGTTACCCTTACTAGTTGTTTGATATCACTAAGGAAACGTATATGGTTACCATTCGAAAACAATAAGTGTTTCCACTAGATTTAGGAAGGTAACAAGGTAAGGGGATTTGTTTCCCTTACAAATTTGTTTCCGTTTCCCACAACCCATAGCAAACAAATGGTAATAGTATTGTTTTTGTGATTAAGTTTCCTATACTAATGTTTTGTTATACCAAACAACCCCTAAGACTTCAACGAGGTGGATCAGATCACTCAAGGCATGTTGGAATACACTTAAAATTGCAAATTATCTAAGCAAACCTTTTATTTCTAAGAAAAACATGATTTATATGTTTCACCAAGCAAATTAGTTGACAGATTCATGTGACAGTATTATACCAGTGCCCCGCCTTCAAGGACCATCTCATTGGTGACAGGGTCTCTTTGCACAGCTGCAGTTAGACCAACTCCACTGCTTCCTCTCCCAGTAGTATAGACACCCCTTGGTGCTACATTTATTATATGCTTCAAAAGCTGACTTTTTGCAACACCAGGATCACCCATTAAGCAAATATGTACATCCCCCCTAATCTGCAACCGAAAGAGATAAATCATTAAAAGTTCCAGGTAATTATAGGAATTGCAACGCATAACAACAATATTATTAATATTTAATGTATGTTTATAGAAAGGCATTGATCAGATTCAATCTAGATTTACAATAAATCATCAAAACAAACTTTAGCTTCCTACAAGGAGAACTCCCTAGCCACCTAATTGTTTACTTAGGTAAATTTGGATAACAAGAAACTGTATAATAGTAAAGCAAGAAGGCACACATTTCCCCATTTTTTTATATAGCAATACAAGAGAACCAATTTACATGCCCTTGAATGATTTTAAAAGCCTAAAAGGTCAAGATGCAGGCCTATCTCCAAAGGATTGTTCAGTGTAGTAGATCAACTATACTACCACCAATTTTTTTTTAAAAATTATTTGAGGGTGGGAGGGAGGGGGTGGGGGGTGCTGGTGGTGGTTATCATTAACAGGTTCTCTGACTGCTTACTTGCATTCCATCCTTTAGTTTCCTGTGCGGCGCTCCAACAAGGAGCAGAAGTAAGGCTTTCTTAACATCTTCATGTCCAAAAATTTCAGGGGCTAAAGATCGTGCCAACTTGTTATAGATGTCCCCATCCTCAGACAAGCGAGCAATGTGTTCTTCCTCTTCACTTCTCAGTTCATACCTGTCCGAAAGGACCCAAATAAAATCAGGAATATATTCATGGAGCTTTTTTTGGTAATATTTCATCTTTTGCCATTCTCATTAAAACCTTGTGCAACAAAGCTAGAAGATAAACTGTTAATTATAAAGAGTGAAAGGGGCTCACTATCCAAAATGGTTTGGAATAAACACATGCAAGTTTGTTGACAAAGAGTTTACACCAGAGAGTGAAGTAGCTTACTCTTCATATTTTCGTTTGAAGTGAGTGACAGACATTGCTTCCAAGTATGTATCTGCCACTAAACCAGCTCGCATAGCTCGAAATCCAGTATATGGTATAGGCAGGAATATTCCAGACAATTCAACAACATCACCAGGCGCTACCTGACAGTGTTACCAGGGTTAAGTAAATACCAAATTGCAATGCCACTCACTCAAATGAATCTAGAGAGGATTGCATCCTCATCATTCCAAAGATAGAGAAAGCCTCCTCTTCACACATTCTAGAACAGAAAAAAATACAAAAACTTAAATATTTCTGATAGGTACAAAGTTAAAGCTACTGCTATTGACATGAAATTAACATATATTTTTCATCTCAAGTCCTGAAGAAGATGATGCTCTCAATTAAAGAGTAAAGCATTCTCTCTGCTAAAGCCTAAAGCCATATGCTAGAAAAGACCACAACCTTTCTAGTCAATTCGCCCCTGAGATGGACTGTCATGGTTCTTGGGATGTGCCCTTTTGGTACATGTTCAGCTAACTCTTGAATCTTTGCCTGCAATTCAACAACATCAAAAGTAGTCCCAATAAGTCATGAAAAACACATTAAATAGAAAAGCAACTCACTAAGTTTAAATAGAAGATTGAAATATTGTTTGTACTGTCGTTCTCGTTATAAGAAATAAACAGATAGTCAAAACAGGTTACCTCTTGAAACTTCATGAATTTTGATGCCCTCAGCTGCAGAATGAGGTTTCCTTTCGTGTTGTTGGTTTTGCAACGTCTAGATGGACATTCAAATAGGGGCATGAAGATTCTGGCTGTTACTTCCTGTTCATCACAGAGAAGTTATATAAGATCATTAAACCACCAAGACATTGGTATGCATATCGAAGTCAACATTTGGAAGACTGAAAAAGCACTAGAGCAAAATAATCAGATCTTGTCACTTCTACCAACACTAACATACATGCAAAAACAAATGAAATAAGTTCATGAATCGCAAATTACCTGATAGATCTCAAAACCGCAGTCCTCACATGTATAAACTGCCACCTGCATCAAAGGCTTAACATCTGAACAGCGAGTCACAATCCCTGATATTCTGACAAGTTGCCCTATGTATGAAGCCTTGACCTCTCTAATAGTAAAAGGTCGATCCTTTGAAGAAGCTTGAATGTAGACTTCACTATATACCAAGTTAAATAAATATTAGGAAACAACCTATGCTATCAAAATTAAATAAAAACTTTAAGCCATTTAGGTGAAAACATTACAAGGATGTCAGATTCAGGCATAAAGTACAGAACGAGCACCATCAAGCTGAAAATTCTGTTTCATAATCAAATACCTTGTTGCACATGAAGTAGAAAGAAAGTGGGAAGTGATCCCTTCTATACAGCTATAATCTACTCCTTCAATCAGTCAATAGAAGTCATTGACTCATCGGTACAGCAAGCTGCTGCTTCACCGAGTTAAATGTTTAATAAATTTGTTTGTTGCATTAAACATAATAGGTTGGAACCTGAATTTGAGCATTAATTTAATTTAGGGGAAAATGGCAAATAAAATTTCCTTAGTTTCAATTGCACAACCTAAATAGCATCTATTCTCCTAAATATGAGCATTAATTTCATTTTGATGGCAACTAGACTATGAACTTTGCTCTTAATTAAGTCCACAGTCCAGTTTATTTAATTATTAAGTCCCCTCTGGAATTGAGTGGAAACATGGAAAAGGACATTGTAGTTGTGGCTTGTCACATTTTATTACTTCCTTTTTTTTTTCTTCTTGTTAGCACATTTTTATGTAAGAAAAAAAAAACGTACTCCATATTAACATAGGTACCTTTGAGCAAATAAATTAAAATTTTAAAATGCGTCCAATAGCTCCCAAATAAGATGTCAAAATATCATAGGAACCATTCTTTTCAACATGCTTTTGGCTATCTAAATTATTCTTTTAACTTGTTAGCAAATCTTATTTTTGCTTAAAGTGAAAAGAACAGGCCTTTAGTCCTCTAAAATATGTGTGCCTAACTTTAAAAGAAGATTATTTTAGCTAAAGAAAGTCTTCCAAGACACAAGTTCAAACTCTCCCAATCATAAATTTTTATAAAAATGCATGCTTTAGCAAGTACAGGCATTCAACTTTACTGTCAAGTGTCAACCACCAAATTAATCAAAAGATGAAAAACCATATGAAAAGAAGTCCTTACTAGAATCTCTTAATTTCAGCTGGCATTCTTTGCGAAGGATCTGAACCATCGGCATTCTCATTCCCTTCCTGGGATCTCTGAGTCATTAATATGTCATGATCATCGTCAAGGAACGGCTCTGTCGGCTCAGGCATAAGCTCATCAATAGCTTCCCCAAATATTCCAATGTATCTTTTTGTGTTCTCAGTTACTTTCCTCACAAACTCATCATCTGAATCCTTATACTACAGATTGAATAAAGTAAGGTCTCTAGACATCAAATTGTGAAAAAAAAAAAAAATCAGCCGGAGAACAAATGAACCTACATTGAACAAATCTTCCAGATCTATCTGTAATGCCCGTATCTTCCGATTAGCCACATCTTGCTGAAATTCAATTGACAAACAAAGTAAAATTAAAACCCTAAAAATACTTACGCAATTTCGAACACAAGGAAAACATAATTAACTACCAAAAACTGCACTTTATTCTTTCAAAATGAGAAAAAGTAACATCAAAGCACTAGGAAAAAAAAAATCAGAAATGAAGATAAACCCTTAGATGAGACAATACAAATAAAGGGAGAAAAATAATTACCAGAAGGTTCATGTATTTAGCTTCGCCATGAATGTCAGCGAAATTCACTAGGAAATCTCTAGCAAGAGCTGCAACGCCAAAAAACAAAAACAAATTAAAACAAAAATGGAGACGAAAAAAATTGAGAAAGGGTGAGGGGAAAAAAAAAAAAAAAATTGGATTACCTCGATCATGTTCATAGTCGACGTCGTTAGTGTTCATGGATTGCATTTTTCTGGAATTCTAGAGAGAGAGAGAGAGGAGAGAGAAAAGGAGAAGTTTCAGTAATGGCGGCAAGTAGAAGAAGGGAGTAAAAAGAGAGCATATGGATGGTTTTGGCGGGAAAAGGGAGCAAAAATGGGCGCGATGCTGACGTGGCGTGTAACGAGGAGAAGTTGAGTTACTTGAGTGAAGATTGAAAAAAGATGTAAAAAAGTGTGGCTGCTGGGATTCGAGCCCAGGTCTCCACGGCCACAACGTGGAATTCTAACCACTAAACTACAGCCACTTTTATGATAATATTTCTATACAGGTTATAAAAATAACTAGAAATTCTGACCCGCTTGCTGAACAGGATGTGTTATGTTCAATTGTCAACCTGTGTACTTAAATGGGTCTAATTCTATCGACACAAATCCGGTAATAACGGGTTGAATGTTTGCGGGTCGTGTCAACGTTCCCCGGCTATAAATGTTTGTGAGAAGTTTTTAGTGCAATTTATTTAATTATTTGAACAAATCGCAATTAAAATAAATTTGACCGTAATGATCATAAATGATTAAATGCTATCAATTAAGGACCAATAAGATTACTTTATATAATAGGATGATTTCAAATATAACCAGCAAATGTGAACACCCAAAATAGAATACGTAGCTAACATATTGGAACGGACGAATGGAGTACGCATAAATTTGCTCAATAGTTACTACTTAGGTAATACACATTTTCCCACTTTGGGTCCAACCTATTCAACTTATTTTTGCTTACATGAACAAATGAACTTATAGAATTTATTAGAGAAATTTTGTAAAATTTTATTTATCTGAGCTTATGAGAAATTATTTTAGCAAAAATAAGAGCTTGATAGAACATTTCTTATATACTCTTTCAGTAGCTATATTCTTTCACTTCCTTACAAGTCAAAAGTTTCCTACTTGTATTTTTTGTTTTCACATTAGCCGTTACATCGCGTCCGATTAGTGTGATGCCCCGAAAGGCTAGTAACTTGTTAGAAATTTTATGTACTCCTTTTGTAACATTTTAATGACAACAATTTGACATTTTTTTCTCTCTAATTTATGGCAAATTGTTGCCATTAATATGTTACGAAAGGAGTACAAAAATTCTTTTGCTAATAAATTTAGAATCTAAGGTGACAAGAGAGAGTTTCTATCAACAATCATACAAAAGGTAGTAACTTGTTAGACATATTTATGCAACCGGACAAAATTCTTTAGTTAATAAATTTATAATTTATCACTGTAGACATATTTATGCAATTGGTCAAAATTTATGACTGTTAACAAAAATCAACTATAAACAGTAACCGGAAGATCGTCTAAGGTGAATAGTGCTTGATAAACCTTTTTTATAATCATTCTCCCATTAGCATACTTACTTTCTTCACTATTTGCTACTAATAAATTTGTTTTTATTGTGTTTACCTTTGTTGCCCACTCTTCTTTGTGATCCTCAATTGGCTTATGGGTGTCCTTCACATCTTTCGGAAGAAATATTAATCACATTAAATGAAATGCCAACATCATAAAACCACCTACGTATATCCCTACAAGTTTTATTTCCCCTCATTTGCTTATCATCACAAGCTCCAAAGATACATTTCCTTTCTTTCCTACCTTTCAAGACATAGAGTGAAATATAACTTATAACATATCCAATGGACAGAAACTGATTTCCGCACTTCAAAAATTGATTATTGTAAACATGGAGTGCGGAAATCAATTTTTGGAGTGCGGAAATCACCAGCCCCAATGGACCTTTGACTCTTATTTTTTTTTAATACCACTTGCTTTATTTTTATCACCCTCCCTAGGTCCGACGTTTTGGCAAGGCATCACAATTCATCTCTTCTTCGTTATCATATTCATCATTTTATTGATTAACAAGAGGAGTCATATCATTAAGTGATATTTCTAAAACCTCCAACTAAATGTTATTTCAAATGACAAGCTCCACCCTTTGTTACTTTACAACAAAAACTACAATGCCAATAATTCTTATTATTACGCTCGGGTTTCTTATATTTTCTTGTTGGATCCAAAGCCTCAGTTGATCCAATGAAGATTGTGTTTGATCATGATTTATCCTTAATTGAACTACAATTAATCAATATAAAAACACATAAAACAGCAGTTTTAAGACTTGAATCACGCAGAGCTTGCCATAACAATGTCTGACTTAAACAGCTGTTTATAGAAGGAGAGCACGAGATGGCGAAACATTTGGAAAGATCTGTGTTACAAAATCTGAACCTTTTGAATTAATCCTCTCAACAGTTACAATACAAATTGTCAAATTTATCCTCAATGATGCAATGCTTTCAAAGGCAATCCCTTTGCAGATCAACTGCACGATTCAAACTTTCATATTCTTTTGTGTGAAATTGTGTAGTACATCCGAGAACAATCCCTTTGCCCGAAAATCACATATTCAGACAAGATGTACATGGTAGGGCAAAAAAAATTCATTAAAAGCTTCAAATGCTACAAAAAAGGCTATTCACAATTATGGATTGGCAGATGTTTGTTCCTTTGGTTTTTCAAGCTTTACTTGTATAAGTCTGTCTAAAACAGGAGGTTCTAAGGGGGTTGGATCCGGACAACGCTCAGCAGCAGCAACAATTACCTGACAATTTTATAAAAATATCCATTTTAGTTTCACACTACACTCATGCAAGCACATCAATTGAAAAAAAAAAAAGGGTTTAAAGACGGCTGTTTAGAGTTGAAAGGTATGCACAAGAATCTCATCCTCCCAGCTACAGTATATTGCAAAAGATTCAAGGTCATTCTGGTTTTTGAAATGAGTAGCACAAAGATATCATTGCAACAATACAACAAGTTCCTTACCTCGTCAAGTAAAAAGTCAACAGCGGCTTCATCTTCCACGCTGTCTTTTATAGAATTCCTTAAGAACTGCGTGTCTAACTGGATCTGCTGAAATCCACTCCGGTTGAAAGTCTGTAATCTAACATATTCTTGCAGACTTTTCAGGCAAAGCTTCACTATTGTGGTTAGGACAGAATCCTGAAAGATACATCCGCACACATAAGCCGCAACTTAAGCAACAGCTGTACTACTAACATAAAGGGTAAGCTGTAAAAATCATCCAAGCTTTACCTGTGTGGCATCAACTTTGGTGAATATTTCCATTTTCTGCTTAAATAATTTAGCAAGATGGGTCTCAAGCAGGTGACTCCTAGCCTTTTGAGGGTTAGACCGAGTTAGCATTTTATCATCACGCAATGGATTGCTACGTGAAGATGTTGTACTTCCATTGCTAATGCTATCAGAATGCCGATGTTTGCGGGTAGGCCCCTCAGGTAAAAGTTGTTTTACTTCAGACAGTACTCCTTCCAGCTGCAACCAAGAAATCCACTATTAAAAGAATGTGTGCTCTCTCATTTCTTATCAAACAATAAATTCTATTCCAAAAAAAATGACAACAGATGATCCAGAACCCTAAACTTGAGATGAAATAAGATCGATTCTCATTTTTTGCAGTTTCTTGAAGTTCTTTACCATTCTTGAAAACTCCTTAAGCTTCGTAGTCTTGATGACTCATACTATTATTACTATCTTAGGATTATTTTTGGCAAGCACGGTTTTCTACTTAGAATAGATCTTACATGATTTTGGCAATGGAAATCATACAAATCCATAAATATCTCAATTCTCAAATCTGCTTTGCTTTTTAAAAAAAAAATATTTACACCTTAACAATTAACAAACGCAAACAAGAAAGCTAACCTCTTGAAGAAATATATCAACAAACATGTGAACTTCTCTAGGCTCCTTGTGCTGTAAGAAGCAAAACAAGCTGGAAATCAGATTTATTATAAACTAGACACAATCATACATGAAGATATACTAACTATGAAAATTTACTAACCTTGATCCAGTTAGGTGTTGTGAACCGCTTTTTCAGGATAACTGAAACTCTCTGAGTTTTGATTTTTATATACTGGAGGATGCAGGGGGGAAAATCCATAACAGTTTCAGTGCATTAGTTTCTATACATAGGTTTATTCGTCAACTCTTCTATATCAGATCATACATGTTAAAGATTCTATTACGACATTATAAGAATTATATCAGACCATAGAATTTATGAAGTTCAATTCAACATGATAATCACCATGATGATTAATGATGGAGAAATAAAAGCCCTTATACTGGTAAGATCATCAAAAGACAAGGGATCTGAGATCATACAAGATGCAGAAACTTTTCAGCAGCAGATCGGTATATTCGGCAAATTTCTGCAGGAACAAATGCAGGACCACTCTCATATCCCCGAACACTACCACCAGAAAATGACGTTGCAATCTCCTGTTTCACAAACAAGCAGTTGCAGGCCATCCCACATTATATACGGGGCAGAAAAAGGATACCATAATAAGGATAAAAAAAGCAGTGATACTTGCCTCAGTGATTCTTGGGATGGCATTTTGATCTATAAAAACTGAGAGCTGAGCCAAAACAAGAACAAGACCAGCAAAACTCTTGTCTCCTTGCAAGCCATCATGGAAAACTGGATCTTGACTAGATGAATTACTTTTCCCCGAAAGCAGTAGAAAGCGACTATAAAGTGACCTAAAGAAGTCTTGAAATCCTTCTTGAACCCAATCAACAATGACATCTCTCAGTCTATTTAGCAGTGGAAGGCTGTCATCCAGAAGCTGACGGAAGTCCTAAAGGAAAATTCAGGACATGATAAATTAACACAAATGAAAAGCGATAAGATCTGCTTTTAAGTTGCACAAAAAAAAAGGCAATCCTGTTCAGTAATCATTGATAAAGGACAAACATGACCTTAAAAATGCCTATGAAGTCAAAGGCATGCCTCAACAGCTACATGATATTGTCTAGGCCGTACTGCTGCAGGGAGCAGATTTTAAGCATTCTAGTACAAGAGGGGAACTGGGCCTCCGAGTTCACATTTGTGCACAATATGAAGATATCTTTTAAAGACAGATATATTACCAGCAAGACGCCCATGCTCCCTTGTATTACTGCCTTCTTGCTGCCCTCCAAGATTACCTGCAAAAAATTCTCTTCTTTCACTGTCTCCTTTTGGTTAATTTGAACTTTCATCAATGAATCTGCAAATTTCAGATAAAAGATAGAGAACGTATCAACCAATCAATCACAGCATTTATCATTACAGATTCCTGATCAACATCGCAGAAGCATCTGTTATACAATGTAGTCACTATAATATCAAATCTACAACTACAGGAGCTACTACAACCCAGGCCCAGGGCATATGCTCCTTAAAATTCATATTGCAAAAATCAGCGATCACCTCCATCTAGATTTGAAAACACAGGTTCATTCTCAGCTACTGTTAGCGGAAATTTGGAAAAGATTTAGATCTAATCTAAGACTATTATCCAACTGGTCCACTTTGCTACCACATAATTCTAATTTGTAACTCCAAATGCTTCATTTTTTGTGCTACCATTCTAATTACTAAACTACGATATTTTTATGCAATATCATTGAGTAGATCCCCCCATGAACTCAACAGTGTCACATCCACAATATAAAGACAAAAAGTTGCTGAAATGAGCTCATATTACCAAGCTATTTCTCTCTTTCAATTAGACAGCATTCAAATTTTGCAAAAAAATAGCAGGCCAATTGTATCATCCAAGCCATCTTTTTTTTTTCCTGCTAATTAAGTACCACATTCCAAGTAATGTGAACTAGGAAGGGTTTGCATGCAGCTGTTTCATGGTAATAGCTACCTTTTGGCAACAAATAATTAGTAGTAAGAACTAAGAAGACATGCTCACTATTGTTTTTGCTGCCCCGGCAAATTAAATGAACCAATGCATTCAACTTTGGAAATAAACAAAGCAGAAATTACCAGATATATCCTGCAAAAGATGAGAAAAGGAGCCAGTGATATATTTCTTGACAGCATGGTTGGCAGCCTGGTCAGATACAGATAAGCATCAATAAAGACAATACCCTTGACATGAATACTAGAAATGCATTATGTAAGCTCTAATAGTTCAAAGACAATGGACTTTCATTTAAAAAATAAAATAATAAGTTAAGGTGCAAGGAAAAACCTCCAAACAAACATCAGCAACAGATGCTTCAGGTAAAACTTCATCCACCAGAAGCACATCATCCCAAACAAGTCCTAAACAAGTAAATAAATAAGTTTACTACTCGTGTATCAAATAGAGCATACCAGAAAGAAGAGAGACACATAAGAATAGAAAGCAAAAATCACAAACTAATATGCATTATCTCATGTTAGGAGATTTAAATACAGCTCATCATTTTGCCATACAATATAAACAGGTGCTCCTCATGTGCACATATAATAATGCTAACCATTACAAGATAATATCTTTTAAAAGCAACAACATGACAGAATGATCACGGCACACATGACATATCCATGACACGCATATCCATCTTTTAAAAGAAATTGGAACGAACCAAGTTATTTCCCTAGAAAGGGAAATCCGAAAGGGGCCTTTTTCAGAGAGATAGATTACCAAAGGCCATGAGTTGTATTCCTATAGCTTTTGGCAGGAAAAATAGAGCCCATGAGATCTCATTAACCATAAGTTTTTTCAAAAACGCTTCACAACCACATGTATTTGGCTGGCTCCTTACTCCTTTTTACAAATGAACCGGAATACAAACAGCTCAACTTAATATTTTTACAAAAGCAGAATGACCACCCAACAAAATAGCCTATAAATCATGAACAAACTCTACAATTGGACAAAATCTAGGAAAATGGTACTCACGTAGCATTTCTAGCAGTTGTGCTGAAGAAACTTGATTCTTTATATTCTTCTCAATGGTTACAAAGTGCCTAAAAAATAGATTGATTACTTATCAGATAGCAGATATTGGTAGTTCATTAGAGATTAAGCTTCAAGTGCAATCAACTGAAAATAATAAAGGTAAATCAACTGAAGGTAAATCAAACTTCAAATTACTTGGTAACAAGATCATGTGAGATTCTAATAAGTTGCTGCTCTGAATCAGGAAATATTACTCGGTAAGCACGGACAGCCTCCACTAACTCACAAGTCGAAACCTGGTAGTAGAATGGTTAGTAGCATCAAACACACAAAAAAAAAACACATATGCAAACAAATGACAAGTACCCCTGTGTCCCTTTCTCTTTGCCCCATTGGGGTTTGGCAAATGGATTAAGGAGGGTAAAAAGTAGAGAGAAAATGGCAGTGGAATTCCCCACCATGTGAAGAAAAAGTGGAAAGAAAAAAATACGCAGCATAAGGAAATGAAGCAAAGTATTAGAGACAACCCAAAAGGGAATTTGGCTTTGAAGGGGATGGAGGGAGTATTAAGCAGCGCAAGTGAGAAAAGGGACTTAGAATTTGATGAAAAAAATGAAAGAGCAACATCAGAAATCAACAAGTGCCAATCACCATAAACAATTGAGGTTATCAGAAACAAACAGACAAAAATGCAAGTATACAACACATCCATGTCAACACAAATCAGCTGAAAGATAAAGTACCAACCACAAGAGTGCAAGGATACGATCAAGGGAGAAACAAATATATATCAAGGGTTTATGTTAATATGTGAAGAGAGAAAACTAAGAATGCGAAGGCTAAAAAAATTTATTTTATTTTTTAACTTTGAACGCCTATTAATGTATACACCCATGAGAGTTATCAGGCCAGGTAAAATTTAAGATCAATGTCGAAGAACACAGCATGGAAGCAGGCCTGTCATTGAATTAAGAATTAGAGGTTATGTGTATTACACAAGCAACCTCCATATTATTTGAAAGCTATGAAAATACTCAATGATTTAGAGTTTAGAGAGGCTTGCTAGCCCACAATTATAAGACCATACTCACTAAACACATACGCTCAATAATGAAGATACATCTAATGTTGTTCTGATGATCTGATCAGTCCATACTGTACACTTTGTTGGTGAAAATTTATTGCTTACTTAAGTGCCAAGTGCCAACCTGTCACTGCGATAAGACTACATCTCATGCATGTACACATGGAACCCCTATTTTTTTAAAGCTAGAAGGGTACTGAGTAATATAGGCTCTAAAGAGGCTTGCTAGCCCTGTAAGATTATACAAGCACTACATACCCGCTGAAAAAAGAAGATACATTTACTGTTGCTCTGATCAATCCCAATTATTTACTCTGTTCGGGAAAACTCATCGCTTACCTCATGGGCAGCAGGGATGTGATCAGATGAATCTTGTTTTGCTGACTGATCTGATATTGAAGAAGTTGCAACCTTTCCATCAAAGTGGAGTTGTAAGTCACCAAGGGATTGCTCCAACTTTTCGAATAATTGATCTTTTAGGTTGTCCACCTGATGAAATTTGAAAAGAATCCAATTGAGTCAAGTGCAATGCTACCAATCTGCACATCTTCAAATACTAGAAAGTACATTAAAAATAAATATATAGATAAATGAAGCTGAAGAATAGACATATAAGAACACACCGGAAAATCCAGCTGCTTGAGAAGCATTACAGCCTCAGCTCTGGCTTGGATAGATTCAGAATCTGAAAAGAGCTTTCCCTGAGGAAGAAAGAAAATAAAATGCTGAATAAATCCTGATCTGTTAGCTGTCTAGGAAAGCAATAGATGACAAGCTAATTCAGAAAGCAAGAAGAAAAGGCAGTTGTGTTGTGACCTTTTTTCTTTGCTTCCCACCCCCCAACCCATTCTTTAGGGTCAAGGTTGAGGAAGCCAAAGGACTTAATGAAACAATTTAGCAATCAAAAGCATATATAGCTCAAAATCATAATATTGCAGATTTCACAGAAATGCAAAGCCACCAATTGATTAGTCTTGACAGCATGACAAGGTCTTCCCCACGCACCAAAAAATCCTGATTTCTTTTTTCAACAAGGGAAACGTTGTAGAAGAGAGAGTACAACAAGATGTTAAGCTCTCCTCAAAAGAAAGAGGGGAAACAAGTTCACTTAATAATTCTTTGAGCTTATCTAATTCTATCCCCTTTTATTTCTTGAATAAACTTGAGTAATAGACTATAGAACTTCACTATCTTCTTCATGGTTCCCCAACTCACGTTGGTCATGTACAATCAGAAAACCGACTCAAAAGAATTATCAACTACCTGCAGATTCTTAATTATGATGCTCATTGCCTCCTCAGATGCTTTCTTACAATCTTGGAAGGAAGAGTCTCCATACACCTAATTGAAAAAATACAAAAAGATGATTTTGAGCTAATTCAAGTTTACTTGTAAGCAACAAAAGTAATCAAAAGAAAGTGTAAGACCTCGAAATTAAGAACAGAGGGAGAACCTTAAATATGGGCATTGCACCAGTGTAGAACTTGACTGCATCTGCGTAGGCTTCAGATTTAATGCACTTTCCAAGTCTTTCAGGTAAATCATATATAAACTGTACTATTCCAAAAATGTAAAAAAAATCAGCCAACTTTGTTTTAACTAGGAATTTGCACAGGCCAACAAACAGTCATGATGAAACTACAAATTAATTGATGTCTAAGAATTTCAAAATTTTATATAATGAATAGCTCTACTACAGAAAATAACCACAGCACTTTATTGCACTATTGCACAAGTTGAATGCTAGCATAGGATTGGAATCTAGCAAAGATCCCAAAGGGAATTGAAAACTAACCGAGTATTTCTACTCAGGACAAACAGAATTTATAATGGAACTCCTATGCAGATATAATTCTACACCAACACCAACACCAACCAATCTAGCAAGATAGATAAGGTTGAAAGTTTGAAACCATGAAGGCATGAAATCACACAAACACAATAAAGAAAAGTTAAATACCTGGATTTTGCGTAGAAGATTGCGAGTGCGATGCAACTTCTCTATATGTTCCCTTTTCTCAAATAGTGATGTGTTGACCCCATCACTCCTCGATTGCACAGATAATATCTGTAACATGGCCGAAGTTGAAAACCATAAAATAAATAAAAGCTTACACTTCTGCAGAAGATTATTCAATATATGCTTTCAATTTTGTCCAATCAAAACTACCTTCTCAAGTAGTTGTTCCATATTTGCTTCCATGCCCACAATATTGCTATTCATCCTATAAGAATAATAATGGTTCATAAAATAACAACTAAACAATCAGAATGCAAAAAAATAAAATGTTAGCATCAACCATAGCCATGGAAAACTTAAGTGTACAAGTTTATACTTTGCTAATTAGCATGCTATACCAGCATATAAACTAAAGTACTTGCATACGGGAAAAAAGAAAAAAGAAAAAACAAAAAACAAAAAAGCAAACATCAGAGAAACCTGTGGTAAAGAAAAATGAAAGATCCATAACATTGTATATACAGTAGTATTGCAGTATACAGTCAAACACTCAAACCCCTATGGCCCCATTATCTAACATCTGAATGATCATTGTTTATGAGATAAAAACTTACCTTTTGATCGTCTCTGTGGCACTAATAAACTTATTGTAGTTCTCATACACTAACATTTGCAAATCAGTGTCCAGATTTTTAATTTCAGCTGCCATTTCAACATGCCGCTGAAGTAGTGTCTCTAAGTTCGATTTTTGTACCTGTAAATGACATGGAAAGTTCAAAAAATAAGCTTCTAGATTACATTTTTGAGGAAAGTAATTCTGGGAGGTGGGAACATTTTCCAAAGTAGATTTCTATAGATTACAGGTTAGGTCACAATGAAAACAAGAACAAAGTTAGTGTAGCTAACTATAGTACATTAGTACTTGAAAGATTATTAGATGTGATAGTAATCAAAAATCATATTGTTTAAGCTGATAATTATTTCCTAAATTTAGATTCAAGAAAAGCCTCGAACAAGAGAAAGAAGCATTAGGCACTGTGCAGAGGTAAATAGTGAAAGAGAATCTTAGTTAAGTAATGACAACTCTCGAACAAGGCAACAAGCAACAAAACTACTAGTGAAACATGTTCCACCTAAAGAACAAAACTACATAGATAAAATGAAGTCTCCATAAGAAAAAGGTGTAATGAGATTAAAAATTATTAAAACACACACACACACCAAAATATTTGGTTCTCATGGGAGGTGGTTGCTGGAAGAGGAGGAGGGGGGAGTCCAATGATTTTTTACTTTAGTTAGTGAATCTTGCATCACTACAGGATATGCTCATAACACTTCCCTCAATTTTTCTTTTTTCAGAAATGATACAAGAATAGAACACTGTTTGTCTCCTTAGATTTAAGATTCATTAAACCATCACTTTCGGATCAATCATTCTATGGGTTCAATGAGTTCAATTGAAACCATAGCCCCATATTGAATCCAGAAAAAATTGTGAATCATTTGAACCAAAAAGGTTTAATTTGCTCCTTATCACCTTTAGCTTGTCACTCCTTTTTTTACCACCTTTTTCTTAATTTTTCATGACAATTACCACCTTATGATGGCCTCTGACAAATTTTTCGTTTCCTTGGCCTATGATCGACTAAACTTTATATTCCCTAAAAAAAGCACAGTTTTATTATATCTAAAAAATACCCAAAGTACGCCAAAAATAGGGTAATTTTTTCATGAATTTCTGGAATAGCATGGTGACACAAGGTATTTTGGACAAATTCGAGCAAGGTAGCTTAATCAGAGATATTCATTTTGAATTAATTGAATTAGGGTTTGGAACTTACCAAAAGTTAGGAGAGAATTGTATTTATAAAATAATTTTCCCTAGGTTATACAATTTAACCTCAAAGTACTAGTTATTTTGAATTCTTTTGATTTGTTTTTGTTAGAAAATAGAAACAATCAATCAATTAATCAAAGCCTTATTGCCATAAGTAGGGTCGGCTACATGAATGCAACTATGGGCTTCCAATTAAAAGAAGGTCATCATGGACAAAGGAACCAAAAAGGAGAGGTCCATCCCTCCATGCCCTGTAAAGTTTTTGAGCCACGCACAGAATGGAATAAACAATAATTTGGGTGGTTGGATAAAAACATAATTGGATGGAAAAGGAAGTTGACCAACAACCTAGGTTTGAGAAGAAGTTGATGGAAGCTCAAATTAATGTAGTACGAGCTTAGGTCAAGGAATTGCAATCTCAAAGGAGTTGCTTGCTAAGAGTGACAATTCAGTATTAAGACGATGATAGAGCTATAATTCAATGGAGAGAGATTCATAGTAGTTGTGGGATATTAAAAGAGGATAGACACTAACATAAAGTTGAGAAGAACGGTTAAAGGGAGGGTGTAGATTTATCATTTTTAAGCGGGAAAATACAAAGGATCATTTGGGAAATGGAAAAATTAACGGAGGCCATCATAAATAGGTTAAAATTTATATGCTAAACCCAGGTGTACATGCACGCATGGTTTAATATGCACATTTGGTTACATAATTATTTCAAATTGCTCATTTAGTTTTCTACATTTCTCATTCTTAAGTGAGTGTGTGTGTGAAGGATATTTTTCATTGGAAAAGAATTAATGGGATCTTACGTAACCCACAAAAAAACAAAATTCTTAACAATTCAGATATGGGTAATCGATATATTTTATGGGTACCCAAAATACTCAATAAGCTTTTTTCCAGTTTCCTCCCTTTTCATGGAAGTCAAATCGACTAATTTCTAGTGAGGAATGTCTGGAGAAAAAGTTTTATTAATTATAAAGTGCCCTCTTGCAAGAGCGTGGCAAATCAATATAGGTTTATGGTACTTGATTTTCGAGGCAAGGAATATGTAAGTGGAACATCGAATTAAGTGATGGAAACTTCAAGAGGGAAAAAGGTAGAAGTTTGTGGATAAGATATCGAGGACAGATATTTGGCCCACAAACATGGATTCAGATGTAGACGGTATGAAGAAAGATGGTGCATAGCATAAAAGTAGTGAATGAAGTTTTAGGATCATCTAAAGGACTACGTATGGTATCGGATAAGAACACATCTTGGTAGAATGATGAAGTTAAGGAAGCAGTAAAGAGAAAACGAGAATGTTGTAGAAGGTTAGGGAAATGTCAGAGTAATGAGAATTACGAGAAAAACAAGAAGGCTCGAAGAGAAGACAAGAAGGTTGTACGTGAAGCTAGATAAAAGATAGATCAAAAGCTTTATGCTAGATTGGATACTAAAGGAGAAAAGGACATCTACGAAATTGCACGTATGAGAGACCGAAGGACTCGAGATATTGAGATAATTGTGTAAAAGATGTTATTCAATGAAGGTAGGGAGCAAGATATCGGGAATAAAAGTGTTACTCGTGATATGTCAAATCGGGTTTTTATAAGGAGAATTCAAATAAAGGAGATCAAAAGAACATTGAAAAAGATGGGATCCAAGAAAGCAGTTTGGCCAGATGGAGTTCCTATTAAGGAGTGGAGATACTTGGGTGAAATAGGAATTGAGTGGCTGACAACTCTTTTTAATAAAATTTGAAGAGGTAATAAGATACCTAGTGAGTGGGGGGAAAGTAATATAATCCCAATATATAAAAACAAAGGGGATGTGCAAGATTGTGCCAATTACAAACGGATCAAATTAATGATTCATATTATAAAGCTATGGAAATGAGTGATCGAATTAAGGTTAACAAAAATGTGCACATATCGGAGAATTCATATGGATTTATGCCAGGAAGGTCGAAGATTAAGACATTTCATCTTATGAGACAGCTTATGGACAAATTATAGGGATAAGAAGAAGGATTTGCATGTGGTTTTCATTGATGTGGAGAAGGAATATGACAAGGTGCCGAGGGAAGTACTATGGTGGGCCTTAACAAGAAAGGGCATTCCGTAGAAATATATTAGCATTATTAAAGATATGTAGGTAGGTGCTAGCACGAGTGTCAGGACTAGTGTCAGAAAAACAAAAGAGTTCCCTATCACAATTGGAGTACACCAAGGTTCCATACTTGGCCTTTTCCTTTTAACCATAGTCATGGTCAAATTAACAAGGTCAATTCAAGACGATATAACATGGTGTATGATTTTTGCAAATGATATTGTGTTAGTTAATGAGATAAAAGGAGTGGAAAGTATGTTGTAATTGTGGAGAAATACTTTAGAATCTCGTTGGTTTAAATTAACCATACGTAATACTGAATATATGGAATGTAAATACAATGGGATATGAAGTAGTAGCAGACTCAATCAAATTGGATGGAATGAGTGTTAAAGAAACTGTATTATTCTGGTATCTAGGATCTATTGTCCAAAAAGAAGGTGAATTGGATGAGGATGTTGCACATAGGATCAAATCAAGGTGGTTAAAGTGGAAAGGAGCTTTAGGTTTTCTTTACGATCAACCAATCATGATATGTCATAAAGACAAGGAAAATTCTACCGTACATCTATTAGACAAGCATTGTAGCATTGTTTTATGGCACGGTGTTGGGCTTTAAAATAATGACACGTTCAAAAGGTGAAAGTGATAAAGACGCGTATACTACATTAGATGTGTGGACATACAAGGAAGGATAAAATAAGATATAAGGTTATCAAGAAGAAGATAAGGGCCACGACTATGGAGGATAAGATGATGGAAAATCAGCCAAGGTGGTTTTGTAATCTGAGGCGGAGACCGATTTATGCACCAATAAGGAAGCTTGAGGTTTGGCATTGTGGCAAATAGATATGAAGTTGATTGGTTAAGAAAAACCAAAGCAAAAATGAATATAGGGCTTTTAGGGCCGGAGGAAGACCTTGCGTTACACAAGAAAATTTGGAGGGAGAAAATATGGTAAAACGACTTTTCCCCTCTCTTTCTTCCATTTTCTCCAATCCCCAATGCACCTATTTGTGGCATCAAGAATTTAAGAACAAAACCAGAAAATTGAGGCAACGATTGGAAGAAACATACATATGACCAGTCCACCATAATTCTTCCACATTTGATATGTCCTATCCTTGTCTCTTTCTCGTCATCTTCTTTTCTTATATCAGCCCCCCCCCCCCCAAACCCCACTCCAAACAAAAAAAAATAATAATTCATACTGCACATAGACCAGGTTTCAATAACCAATCCCCCGCCCCAAACACACACACACTAAGAATCTCATCATTTGTCAGCTTTATGCCTGAATGATAATGGGAAAAACTTGAAGAGGCATCATAATTCTTCCACATATGGAGCATATAATTGGGCATCACAGATCTCTATGCATCATATAAGCTTGCACAAAATCCCACCTGATTTACCAAAATGTGATCAAAACATAAACAAGGATGACACCATTCTCTCCCATCGTCACATCAATGCAACAACATTTAATAGATCACCAGTCCATAAATCTTGATTAAGGCTCCTACTAGTAGTAGTCCAGTCCATTACTACTAAACTATCCTAAATGGACTAGCTCCCCTTCACAATCAGCTAATTAACTCAGCTCTTGTCTCAATTTCAGCTGACACCCCTCCAAACACGTTATGCATCTAATCACTAGTTCCACACACAAAAAAAAAAAAAAAACCAAAAATAGGTTCAGATCATCCCATACAAAACACAGGTTCCAAATGCATCAATTATACAAATGAAGAAAAAAATGCTCACAAAACAAACAACATTTAAAAATAATTGAAAATATTTTGAAGGGAAACAAAAGGGAGATAGAAAGTACCAAGAGATTCATGTAGTGATCAGCATCAAAAGAAGAAGAATTAATGGTATCCAATGTAGCATATTTTGAAGATACTGAACTTGAATTAACTCCAGAATTTTGATCTGTTGAATAAAAGCTCGATAACAGATCTCTCATTCTCTTCGATTTATCATCCAATGGTACATCATCTGCCGCCATTTCTTAAACAATTTGATTGAATAATTTAAATTTGTGTGATGAAACTTCTCTTAAGGATTAGAAATGTATGGTTTATTAATTCAAGTTTGCTGAATTGATGGTTTGAGACTTGAGAGTGACGAGTGTTGGGAAACTTGGAGTCAAGTCAGAAATTAAACGGAAATTTTGAGATTTTTGATCTGAAAAACAGATGATAGAAATGCGAAAATGGTGTTTGTGTTACGGTGTCGTTTTTGATGCTTGAATGAACTTTTCGGCCCTTTTTCGGCTTTTTTTTAAACTTCTAAATTATGCCCCTCAACTTAGGTTTTTTAATGAACAATGTCAACTCCGTTAACTCAACGTTAATAGATCCGATAAAATGAGTTGCATTTGTGGGAGGGTAATTTCCCCTCAAAAATTCTAAGGTTTTCACCCTTTATAATTGATGTATTTCCCTAAAATAAATTATGCATTGTCTTGCAAATGATGCATTTCCCTAAAATAAAGCGCGAAATTCATCTAAAAATCCTAGAATTTTAGAGGGGGAATTTTAATACAACTTGTTTTATCGGATCTATTAACGTTGAGTTAACGGAGTGGGCACTGTTAATTAAAAAACCTAAGTTGAGGGGCATAGCTTAGAAGTTTCAAAAAGCATGGGCACAACTTAGAAAGACGAAAAACTCAGGGGCATGGCTTAGAAAAACCCTTTTTTTTAATAGGATAAAGAGATGTTATAAATAAGATTAGGTAACCCTTCTAACCGGCGTCATACCTAATTTATCCTCCTCAAGAATATTACAAATTTGAGAAGGAGGAGTACATTGAACACATAAAGTAGACGGGATTAGATGTCCCACATTTGCGATCCAATCGGCCACCCGATTTCCTTCACGATAGATATGCCGAACATAGTAGGTGTCAAACTGGGTAAGTAGATATTGTATTTCACTGACCAAATGTGCTATCTTCCATGGGGTCCTAGTAGTTAGTACTCTAAAGTCTACACACCAATGATTCTACTATACATTCGGATGTACGTAGAACTATGTTTTTTTTTTCTCATTCTAAATTTTAAAATAAGAAAAAAAAACTATAAAATAACCAAATTTAACCTTGTATGTACCATACATGCAGATGTATATATAAAATTTTCTACCTAGACAGTCCTATTGGTTTGGTTTTGGGGTAGTTCAAATTGTTTAGGCCTATTTCAATTGATTTGTTTTGATTTACCATTATTTTATTTAATTTCAAGCTATGGTGTATTTTATTCGATTGAATTGAATTGAATTAGACTTTATAACTTAAATGTTATTATCTTAAGCTCTATATAACAAAAAAAATTAAAAAAATTATATATTCGTAAAATACATGTAGAGACGATTCAAACAAGATCTCACACGATTTTATAATATATTGAAATGATGAGAATAGATTGGAATTAATGGGATTGGATTCCACTAGATTGGAATAGATTGGACTTGATTGGATTCGGATTACCTAAATATTCAACAACACTTGGAAAAATTGCTCAAGATAAGCCAATCATTAGTGGGTATTCCACAATTAAGCCAACCTCTTGAAAATTCAGAAATAAGTCAAGCTCACCATCATTAAAGCCAAATTTAGGTTGATTGGTTTCGCTACTAATTAACCAGATAGAATATATTATAATACAGAATATAGTAATTAAGTTATGTTATTTATGTGCTTTGTGTTTCTCGACTAAGAACCACCGCATGTGACTCACTGACTAATAGGGGTTCCGCTGCTAATTAACCAGATAAAATATACTTCCTTCGTTTCGAAAAAAACGCAACAAATTGGATGGCACGGACTCCTAGTCCATTTTTTATTGTGAGAGTAAAAGGGATAGAGAGAGAAAGTGGGTTATGTGATGATGTGAGAGATAGGAAGAAAAGACTTACAAAAATAGAAAGATTAAAATTGTTGCATTTATTTTGAAACTTCCTGAAATGGAAATTGTTGCATTTATTTCGAAACGGATGAAGTATTAGAAGTCAGGGCGGCGTAACAGTAGGGGCGCATGGTCCATACACCTGGACCTAGCTAGGCTAGGGCACATAGACCATGCACCTCTACCTTCTTGATTGCACACTTGGTTTTCAAATGCTCGTATCTCATTCGTTTCCCAGTGAAATTGGACATAAAATATGTCAAATCGTAAATGTAATGACCCGACTTTTCCGAAAGATTAAAACTAAACCCACACAAAATCAGGTCACTACTATTAACGAAAATCCCAAATATCAGTGTAAGGATGATGAAATTTTGATGGAGAAAATGGGTCAAAAATGGCGTGAATGAGGAAGGAAAGAGATGGAGTTGTGTTTTTTTTTAGTAAAGTATGATTGGCAAATTAATTAAGACGCCCCAAAATCTCAAGTGCACTCCTATATATAGAGGTGTAGGCAAGAGAAGGAGCCAAAACATAGGTTATTTACTCATAGAGGACCGGCCAAGGGGGGAAATTAGGAGTAATTGAGCCACTTAATTAACTTAATAAAATTCTAAGCCCAATTCAAAACAAAAGTTTGAGCTAAGCCAAAAATTTTAAAAAACACCAAAATCCAAGTCATGAAATGCAACACCAAATTAACACAAAAATTATACCCAAAACTTGGGATATTGCAGTAGCTCTCAGAACAAGAAATCTTGTCCAACTTGAATCACCTAAAAAAGAATTATGTATAGAAAAGTTATGAGTCTTTGAATCAAGCCACTGGTCAATGTCGAAATTTTTTCGGTCCAACAAACACACGTGTAGACAAGGACAAAATTGTCAAAGGGGGGCTTTGTTAAGTAATTTGGGGGTTACGTTTAACAATACCCTATCATTAATCACCCACCGCTACCACCCCTATCCAACAAGCCAAACCACATAAACCTAAATACCTTAGAATCGCTCCCAACCCACAACTAAACGCACAACCCAATCCAATCCCCAGACCAACAACCCCAACCCAAAATTGTAAAAAACTAACTAACCACTGTAGGGGTCGTTTTTACCCGGCCGCCTACGTCTCACGAGTTGGTTTGAATACTCATTAACGCCGTACGTGAATACGGACTAGTAGGAGTCGCCACCGTGCGTTTATACGGTCCACGGACACCGAAGAAGTAACAATGCCAGGAGCAATTGGCCCCATATGGTGGTGCACCAGAGTATGGGTTCGGGGACAGGTTACGAGCCACTCGTGCATTGGGCCCGCCCGCCTGTAAGCGGTCTCTACTAGGTCTCTTTTGTAAGATGATTGTTCAATTTAAGAGCAACAGAGATAACTCAATTTTAGCCCTAATTTACGAATTACTAAGTCGGTTCAGATTAATGCATAAATTAGCCTAAAATTGTTTTGTGACCACTTTGGAATTAGTCAATATTAAAATGCTAGAATGAAGCCAAAAATCCGGATGAGAAATCAAGATTCAAATCAAATAAATCATATATAAACATTAAAAAAAAAACCAATTCAACATGATGATTGCATGGAAAATCCGAACGTACCTCGAATCCCGTGCAATCAAAATAAATAAATAAATAAATAAATAAAAAGCTAAATGGAATGATGCGAATTAAAAATAAGCATGGAAAATATGCATGGGGACGACATGAAATATGCGAAAATTAAGGCATGACATGATTTACAAATTGCAGATAAAAAGAAAAAAAATACATGAATTAAAACATAGATCGGCATGAACGGAACAGGAAAAATCACATATTATCATGAATAACGCAAATCATAAATTAAAATGAAAATTAACAGAAAAGAAAGCATATTGACATCGAATAGAAAAAGGGTATCAGAAATGTGTACCGGAGTGTGCGGCGGTCGATTACGGCCCTGGAATTAGCGTGCCAAATGCCGAATTCGGTGATTGAAAATGCTTGAATGTGTTTTATATGTGATTAATATTGATTTTGACAGAGATTTTGTGTAATAACCCGGAATTTGGGGCCAGAAAATTTCACGGTTATTAATGTTATGTATTGATTCCGAGTCCAAATGGGCCATTTAATTTGGACTGTTTACATCTTTTGGTCCAATCTTTTCTTTTCCTCAAACTGGGCCAAAGACCCAACTCCTTGTCTTTTCTCTCTTTGGCCAGCCCTCATGTTCTAAAATGGGTCAATTTTAATTCTTTGGTTTAATTAATTAATGTTAATTATGATATTTAAATAATGAAATTAATTAATTAATTTCTTTTTAAAACCTATTCAAAATTGGTTGTAACAACCTAACCAATTTCCCTTGTTTTGTTACTCCCCACACGGCATACCCTAGTAACAACATTAGGGTTTGTTTTTTTTTTATTTTCTTTTCTTTCTTTCTCTATAAATAGGACCCTTGCCCCTCTTTGGTTCCTATTTTATTCATACTACACTTGAACCCTAAAAATTACATTTTTCTCTCTTTCCTTTTCTCTTGAGTGCCGTGAGGTTATTAAAAAAAAAGAAGAGTGTTTTTCTTTGGAATTTTAAGCAATTAAAGGTAACTTCGCTTTTCTATTTAATTAAAGGGTAGAAAAACACATAGTAATTAGGAATTATATCATGAAAATTGTAGGAATTTAATATTGTTTTTACCTATGAATGTCGAGTATATGCATGATGATTTCTTGATTTATTTTCATGTATTTTCATGATTTATGTATGAATCTTGCTTGTTTTGATAATTGGAATTGCATAAATTAATTCATGATAAACATGTTTGATTCGAAATCTTGGTATAAATTTGATGATTAATGTTCTTGATTATTTCTTGATATTTTTCGAGTGATCCAAATATGTTTTGATGATTTTCTTTAATTGTTTAAGCATGATTCATGATTAATTTAATTAGAATAATTAAATCTTGAATTTAAAATTAAATTTTGTTATTTTCCTTTATATGTCGAGTGTTAGAAAAAAAAAATTAAAAGAAAGATTAAAAATGTTATTTTTATGTTAATCTTGATCATATAGAATTAATTATGTAAATCTTTAATTTAATCTTTAATAGTATCATGATTAATTTTAATTCTTGAAATGAAACTTTGTTCTTGATTGTATTGAAAATGCCGAGTGATGGTTGAATATGAAGCATGATATTTTGATCTTGATTCTTGAATTTAATCTTGTTAATTGATGTTAAAAGTATAATTTTTATGTTATTGATTAGTTAATTTATTTAATTCTTGATGATTGAATTTATATAAATTAATTGATGAATTTGGTTAAAGTTGATGAAAATGTCGAGTGTGATAAAATAAGAAAAATAGAATTTTTATTATAATTTTGGTAATTTTAAGTAATTAATTAATTAATTAAGATAATTTAAGAATTAATTAATTATTGTTGAAAATATGAAATACCGTGTGAAATTATTAGAATTAGTCAATTTCAGTTAATTTAGAATTTATTATTAATTTAGGAATAATTAATAATAAAAGTTACGGATAAAATAAGTATCAGGGATAAGTTGTAAAGTGAAGGGATAGATAACAGTATTAATATTATTAGGATGATTCGATTATTTATAAGTTAATATTAGTAATAATAATAAGAATAGTTATCCGTAGGGATAAGTTATAAAGATATGATAAGATATTGAGGATAGTATAAGATAAGGTTTGAAGTTGCATAAGATATTACTAGGGATAAGAAAGGAAACAGAGTAATAGCTATACATGTTATGTTTCGGTCTCTGGCTAGGAAAGACTTGGTATTTAAGGTGGCCAATATACGTGCCGCACCTCTCTTTCCTGGGACTCCGAACATTTCATTTCCTATTACGGTCACCTAGTATTTCCCAATATATGATATGATATGATTAATTAAAGATATAAGATATGATAAGGACGCCCACCTGATGACCCGAGTAGTTAGACTGGGTTAAGTCGAGGCCACTGCTCAATTGGGACGAACACACGAGTTCCCCCGAGCAGTTCTGGGTCTTAGGATATGTATTCGTCTAGTAGTAGTACACGAGCTACTATTAGGGTTATGGCCATAGCTTAGGCTTAGTGGTGCACACGAGATCCACTACGGGTTGAGTACACGAGCTCCTCCCGGCATGTTCTAGGAAAGTTGTGGTGCACACGGGATCCACAACGAGTTATAGTGACCGGTCCAACGAATGATATGAATTGATATGATTATGATACGAAATGAAATGAAAGTTAAGATATGGAAATGAATGAAAGATACGAGAGGTTATGAAATGAAGATGATAAGATAAGATTATGAAGACATAGGATATAATATATGGTAAGTTATAAAGTTTGGGTTAAGATATATTCATGTTATGAAGTGACATAAGATATAAGATAAGGTATGGGTTATGACTTAAGGAATGTGGGATAATTCAAGTTATGAAGGTATTATACTATAATTATAAGTATATGAATGATATAAGACTTCCGCTGTGATTCTGTATTTTGTATGTATGAAAGTATAAATGTATGCGTATGTATGTATATGAATGGTGAGTGTATTTTTGTACGTATTTCTAACCGTATAATGCAGGGTTGATTGTACGTACATTATACGTAGACCTTACGTACTCTAACTGTATTTCTGCAGGTATTTTTATACGTATTTTGTACGTATACGTATGTTTGTACGTATTTTTGATACGTAATTTGTATGATTGTATGTAAAGCACGTATTAAGTTTCTATACGGTTTTTATGTGTTTTTCTATGATATTATGTGTTTGGTGGTCCCTCAGTTTCAGGTGAAGGTGATGCTGCTGATTGACGGGCTTTCGTGGATTGGCTTGAGTGGCTGAGGACTTAGTTTAGTAGACCTTAGTTGCTTAATTCATGTTAGACTATTTTAATGTTTTAAGACAATTTAACTTAGCTTATTTCATTATCCCAGCATGTTGGGACTGTTTTAAGACAACTTATGTATTAGTGAATATTGAAATATTTGGATAATTAGTAGTTTAACTAATAAAAGTTAATTCATTTATTCGAATAATCTGATTTATTGTTTATTTTAAGTTGGTAATGATCCGTTTGTCGATTTTCCTTCGTAAATCGACATGTCCAAAAGTCGGGTCGTTACATTTTGTATAGAGAGAATATGTAGTAGAGAGCAGAGCAGAGAGTATCAAGTCTTTTCGTGCTTTTATTGTCGTCCTTTTTTAGGTCGAATGAAGGGTCGTATTTATAGGCGAGCAGAGGGAAAAAATCGTCCCGGAATGGCACCAGACCTGCGCCTAGGCGCAGGTCCAATTACAAGACCTGCGTCTAGACGCAGGTCAGTATTTGTGACCTGCGTCTAGGCGCAGGTCCAGCTGTGTCCGGGTCGATTTTTTTTTGCTTATTCTGCGCGTGAATCTCCGAGATATTATGCGATTATGATATGATTACGGGAATCATACGTAATATTATCATAATATTTGAGATTCCGGGAGATTTCGCGAGGTTCCGGAATAATCCGGGTTAATTTTGACTGTTTTCGGTTGTTTTCGGGGTTTTCGGACTATTTTGAAAAATGTGCTAAAAAATGCCAAAAATTATGGGAAAATATGGGAAAATTCTAGAAAAATATAAATGAGTGAAAAGTGGAGAAAAAGTTGATGATGCAGGTGTAAAATTACTAAAATGCCCCTAAGAATGGAAAAGGTTTCAAAAATTAATAGAAAATAGATAAAAACTCATAAAATTATGGAAAAATTATCAAAAATTCTAGAAAAATGTAATTAACCTAGAAAAATTATTTGATGCAATGTGAAGTGACTAGAATGCCCTTGGGAAATAAATATGCATGAAAAATAATGAAAATAAATTAATAAAAAATCCTAAAAATGTCCGAAAAATCTCAAAACGAGTCGTGAGCCTCTAAAACGCCTATAAATAGTGTGAGAGTGGTATGAGAGGGGTAAAGAGGTGGCATTTTGGCATACTAGCTCAAGACCGGACCTGTGCAACAGGGTACATTCATCATAGACCGTTGGGAGCTAACTGAGGTGCCAGAATTAGGTGTCTACAACCAGCCATAATCGCATCACCCAAAATCATACTAGCCACATAATCAAACAACCCTAACCGCACCCAAAACAAACCCATCCACCCAAAACCCCAACCTGAACACCCTAGCCTATTAACCACAACTCACATCCCTAACACACACCACCCTAACTTCGATGTCGAAACCAACGATCCAGACTCCCCAACCCCCTAAAGCTGCAACCCCAAGCACATCCGAATTCAAGACCCATAACCTCACCCCAACCCAAGACCAAAACCCACGACTCCACACACCAACCGATCCAAAGGAGGAGAGAGAGAGCATATTTAATATTTCATAAAAAATAAGAGGAGAAAGGTAGGAGCAGACGACAACAACATTGACAAGTACATGTTACATTGGAAGCAGCAAAGATAGACAACTGACGGTGACAGGGTGGCGGTAAGAAGGAGGAGAGAGAGAATTTATAATTTTATTTTAAAAAAAACTCCCTCCACCCCCGCCCCCCCAACAAATTAATAAAACTAATTTAAGAAAATATAGGGGGAAAATCAGAATGTATTAATCTTAACAACATGTTGCAAGTCATCCAACCTAAATTTGACTAAAATGATTACAAAGTCGACTTATTTCTGAATTTTCAAAATGTTCACTTAACTGTGGAATAATACCGGCCAAAGGTTGGTTTATCCTGAACAATTTTTCCATAGCAATTTCAAAGACTACAAATCAACAATCCATAAAACTATCGAGATGTATGAGAGTATAACCATACCAGGTTATCTTAATATATAAACCAAGGGATAAATTTTAAACAATTTTATTATTATATTAATAATAACTTTTCTTATAGCGACTTACCTATAATGTATTCTTTAGTCTAAACATGCATGACTACAAAAAAATTTGCTAGTAGTTTCTATGCTAACACGATGCCATAGCTATCATTCCAAATTGAGGATAACAAAATCTTTTGACCGACCGTCGGTCTGACATAACATTTAACATTTGTACCATAAATATAAATATGTAACTTTTTAGATAACTAAGCTAGTTAATGTTTATTAAAAAAAATAAAAAAAAATCATGCTAAAAAGTTATAATTTTTCAACAACAATTATCTTATCAACGAGTCTGATCTGATTTGCTAGGTTTATAAGAAAACTATATATCATTGAAAATCATTGACTTTTTCTATTAAAAAACTGCTGAGGATTGAAATCAAAACAAAATATTATCCAAGAAATTCGAAATCTTAGAATTGGCCATAAAAAAAAAACTTAGAATTTGCATTATCAGGTGCAAGAAAACCTTGACTAGTTGGCATGGGCAATATACTAGTGCACCAACTCAATTTGATTTTAATTTGTTGAGGAGCCCTAAATTCATACAATATAATTATATATCCAATATATAATCCAAAGGAAAAGGCTGGCGTCACACCAACATGTTAGTATGTTATTCTTTGCCAACCATAGTTTTGCTAATTTTTTTTTTAAAATAAGGATGCCAAATGCCTAATACTAATCTCAATTAAAGAAAAAAAAATTAGGCAAAATTGACATCACCGATCCATACTATTTGCCATCTTCTCATATCAGTCCCAACAATTGATTATCCCAGAGTAGGCTCAATTATTACACAAACTTGCCAAAAACAGCGCGACTTACTTGTTTACCTATTGTAGCTTAGCCGGTAATCACCACTAAAAGTCATGTGCTAATCACGTATTGTGGATTAATTATTTTCTAAAAATGATTTGATTATCAATTAATTATTTTCTAAAAATAATTTGATTAGCAATTAACCCCCACTAAAAGTCATGTGCTAGTCACGTGTTGTGGATTACCGGCTACAATAGGTCAACAGGTAAGCTAGACTATTTTTGGCAAATTTGCGTAATAGTTGGGCCTACTTAATACTTTAAAAAATACAGGATAAATTCTTACCCACTTAATACTTTAAATTTTTATGCAATATTCCAACGTGATGCCGTAATGAAAACAAGAACTATTATTAAAACACAAAAAGTAGGTCCACCACCCAAATCAAAGAGTAATTGGATATTTTGATTATATTTGACCAAGCAACAAAGAAAGATAAAAGGAAATTAAAGGGCAAATGCTAAGTTATTAAAACATTATAGTCAAAGTGGGCCTAGACCATATCAAAGCTACTACATAATACAGTTTTCTTTGTGAGATTAGATTGGATTGGATTAAATGGAATATGATGAGATATGATTGAATTAATTAGATGAAATTAGATTAGATTGAATAATTTTAATTAGATATTAATATCCTGAGCTATCTATGTAAATTATATATTTAAAAAATTCATATAAAGACTAATCAAACAAGATCACACATAATACAACAACTGATTTGAATCTTGTGCTTGGATGGATGCTGCAATTCAAAAAAGTGTCTAAGGATAACCTTCAAATTTGCTTTACTTTAGGTGCATGTAGATCATGTGTAGTATAGATATAGTAGCCTTCAAGGTTGGGGCTAGGATGTTTGAGGCTCTGTTTAGATTCATAATATGAGAACCTTAGCTTGAATGTCAATTTTTTTTATAAAAATAAATAAATTATTAATTAGATACAATTCGATATATGAATACGAAAACACACACATCTTCACTTGAAACGTCATTCTCGGATTACATTTTGATTACTTGATATAAATGTGCAATCCTGTTATAAACACCTAAAAAATACAGTGTAAGAGATATTTTAGAGTTTATTTTTAAAGAAAATTATTTCAAAATTTTGATTGGTGGTAATGGTAAATATTACACCAATTTTTGTTATACGGGTAAAGTTACTATGCCCAATCGCATGACTACATGAATATTAAGTTGGCATTGTGTTTACATTTATTAGAGGAGGGGAACTGATAATGAGAATTTAACTCAGCCTATTAGTTACAAGATGCGCTTCAATGCCATTACGATGTAGCTTGATCGATCCTCCAAGGCTTTATTTAGTTCACCCTGTTTCAAGACCTTATTGTTATTACTTATTTCAAGTCAGAAAAAATAAGTTCAGATTAGTTATTATGATTTTATTTGCTTATTTTATCTTTAAATATATTTTATTCCATAATGAAAACTATTATTATCTCTGTTTTTATTTGCAATAAACTCATTTGCACACTTTTTGAGGAATAAATTTAAGGGTGTAAACAGACACATTAATTTTTAAAAATTTAAAACTGGTAATCTCTATCTCCCTTTGCTTGTATTTAAATTATGTTAATTAATTTGTAAGTTTATAACCTAATCTCTTCATCAAAATGCGTACAAATGAGTTTGTTTTGACCCGGATCCGATCCGAAAATCTGGATTCGGAAATCGGATATATGGATTAGTTTTTTTAGACTCTTATACAATATTTAAAAAAAAAAAACTGTTTTAGTTTTTATTTTAAAAAAAAACTACTTTTTTAATTTTATAAAAGAAGTTTTCTTTTTAAAATACAAAAAACTGTTTCTTTTTAAATAAAAGAAACACTGTCCCTTTTTTAATAAAAGAAAAACTGTTTTTTCAAATAAAAAATTGTTTTTTTATTTTTTTTTTTATAAGTGATTTTTTTTCTAATAAAAAACTATTTTTAAAAAGTCAAACTAGATGTCGAGTAACCCGATTTTTAATAACCGTGACCAGAATCCAACCCGTAATCCGATTTTACAAACTGGGTATCCACTCCAGGTTTTTAAACTGAATCGGATAGATATTCGCTTTTCGGGTTAAAAATCTGTCACCAAATCGGAAACCAAATACGAATTTTTTGACACATCCCTAAATTTACATTACATAACTTGCCATTTACTATTAATAGTAGAAATTCACTTATTCACAAATTTTAGACAGTTTGCGTTAATTCTCTGGTGATTATTATAGTCTCCCCCCCCCCCCCCCCAAAAAAAATAAAAATACAATAGATAATAGATGGATCCGGGTCCAGCCAGTTGCCTATGGTCCCGAGCGTCCCAACTCCAGAAATGAAAAAAAAACCGTCACGCGCTCCCTCTCACGACACACTCTACAAATGTTCACACACTAAGGGTGCGTTCTCTTCAATTTATTCGACCTTACCTGATCTGACCTGACCTGATTAAACCTATTAAAGTTGACTCAATTGTAACTTATTCGACTTCACCTGATTAAATCTGATAAGTTCTGAGACCTGACAAAAAAAGTTGAAGAGAACGCACCCTAAAAGTGCAATGTGCACACAATAAAAAAGCAATGTTTACACTACTATGCACAAATTTTCATCACATATTGTTAGAAATTCTCCGGCAAAATTTATGATTTACAATGTTTATCTACTTATACAGAATGTTCACGACATAATGCACAATATATAATTATTCTACAAATCAAAGGCTTGTTCATCACCATTAACTGTTATATACCCAGAAGTTTATGTTTTCCTTACAACAACTTTCTTTACCTTCATAACATTTAATGTCATACTTGAAAATGTTCACCAATTTAAACAACAATGTTTACCAGTTAAAAAAAAAAACGTTCATAACACTTACCAGTCACATATTAAATATAAATATTCAGCACATACAACACAAATGTTTACCAAAATTGTAATGTTAAGAATAATTATTAGAAATGTTGACCAATTTAAATACCAATATTCACCAGTTAAACAATAAATGTTTACAACAATTATAGATCATCAACGGAATATAAATATTCACTATATATATATAGAGAACAAATGTTCACCAAAAACTACAATGTTCACCTAATTAGAAATATTCACTGGTTAAACAATAAATTTTCACAATACTTATAGAATACCAATTGAATATAAATATTCACCACATACAATACATATGTTAAACAAAAAAAATCTTATGAATATTCTGATGAATATAATATTGCTAGAGAAAAGAAACAAGAAAAGATAAAAGAAAAAAATTTAATAAATAGCAACGAAAATAGTGAATATTTGATGAAGATTTGATCAGTAAAAAATAAAAATAGAGGTGCAAAAATGGAGATGATTACAGCAAGATAGACAAAAAAAAGTGAGAAAGATGGTCATTTTTATGTTATAGGAAAAATTACTTTTAAAGGTACAAACTATTACCATTTCAAATCTATAGGTACCAACTTTGGATTATTCATCAGCAACTCCAACTATTACAACAATTTACATTAAAAGGCTATGATGACTTGCAACTTGCTAAAGAGGTAAATAAGGTAAATTATTTTTTTTTTGAACAAAACATTTAGAATTAATTAAAGAAAAAGGAAAAAAAAAAAGAAGGAAAGAATTTTTTTAACAAAGTCTCATCTTCATAACCGTATCTTCCCACTCATCTTCATCACCCTCATCTTCATCACCCCCCTCTTTCTCTCACCACCTTCATCATCCTCCCTCATCTCACCGTACCCACCATCCTTCTCCCTTGTCATCATCAATTCCTACTTCTCTTACCTTTCTCCTCTTATTCTCTCTTCTCTAATGGCGCCTTTCCTCCCATCTACAATTTACACCTCTGATTTGGGTCGATTTGGAGTTCTTTGGGAGTTCGAATGTATTCATTGGGAGTTCGAATGAGTCGATTTGGAGTTCTTTGGGAGTTCGAATGGGTTGATTTGGGTCGATTTGGAGCTCTTTGGGAGTTGGAATGGGTTGATTGGGAGTTCGAATAGGTTAATTGAGGTTTCGAATGGGTTAATTTAGTGGTTAGAATGGGTTGCTTGGGTAGTTCGGGTGGGTTGATTGCGGTGTTCGAATGGGTTAGTGGATTCGAAGGAGTGGTTGTTGGGGGGTTGTTGATGTGTTTGTGGGATGGTTGAAGGGGGTGGTGACGACCTGATGACGGTTTGAGTGGTGTCTGGGTCGTTCGAGTGGTGGCTGCCTGGCTGGTAGTAGGGGTTCGGGTGGTTGGGTTGTTCGAGTGATGGCTGGTAGCACTGTAGCAGGGGTTCGGGTGGCTGGGTCATTCGAGTGGTGGTTGGTAGCAGGGCTGCATGGGTTCGGGTTGCGGTGGCTGGAATTCAGGTGGTTGTTGTTGTGATTGGGTGGCTGTTGGTGGTCGGTGTGGGTGAGGGTAAAAGGTGTTGGTTGATGAAAGGGGGTCATAAAAATTAAAAGGGGAAGATTAAATTTTGTTAATGATGTAGCATTAATAAACATTAAATTAATTTCTTTTAAGATGGCCAATAAAAACATGACAAATATGCTAATTAACCTATACAACAAGTTGCTTCCAGTCACGACCCGCTTGTTGCGAATGTATATAATAGCTGGTATTAATGGTGAATAATCAAAAGTTGCTACCTATAAATTTAAATTACCAATAATTGGTATCTATTAAAATAATTTTTTCTATATTATAAAGGGAATTTTTTTTAAAAAAAGGTCAATATGGCATCGTTTGGACTCGGGCCAGCCAACTGGCCCAACTATATGCAGTCCCAATCCCAATAATTTGTACCAAAAATATAATCTTTTATTTCTAAAAAAAAAAAGTTGATTAGAAAAGTTCAAAAAAAAAGAAAAGGCAGAAGCTTCCAAGATAGCGAGAGAATCCCTAATTGCTTATAAAGCCCTAATTCGAGCCACATTACAATCTTCTCCTTCTCTCTTTCGTCCTCGTTTTGCTTCGGTCATTGTCGCGTTAATTTTCTGCTTCCAGATAAGTTTGTTCTTCATTTTCATTAATTCTCTCTTGCTTTTTCCTTAAATTTCAATTCTCATCTGTTCATCAAATTTCCCAGAACCCCCCCTTTTTTTAAATTTTGTTTTCGTTTCAAGATCTAGGGTTTCATCTAATACATACGAGTACATGTTTTGAAATCCGATCTAATGTTTATAGAGACTATATGAGCTACCAAATCCAGATGCGGAGAATTCGAATTCTCCATTCATTTTCAGTTGTTTTCCTCTACTGGTTTTACGTTTTCTCATGATTTAATCGCTTCAATTTCGTAGATTTATTATTAGTGATTGTAGATCTAGATTTTTTTTTCTTATCTATTCGTAACCCTAATTTTCAAATTAAAACCCCCTTTTATTCAATAAAAAGCGTAATTTAAACCGGAATTTAGAGGAGAACAACTGAAATCCGGGTTTAGGAAAGAGAAATTCTGTCTGGTCACGATGCAGCAACCGCAGCAACTGAGTTCCGGGTCGGATTCTGACCCGAGGTATGCAAATATGGATGAGAAAAAACGGAAGCGAATGGTTTCGAACCGCGAATCAGCTCGTAGGTCAAGGATGAGGAAGCAACAACATTTGGATGAGATGTTAAAGGAAGTGAATAATCTAAAAACACAGAATTCTGAAGTAGCTCAGAAAACTGATTTTGTTACACAAAAGTACATTGCTGTCGAATCCGAAAACAATGTGCTAAGAGCTCAAATTATGGAGTTAACGGATAGATTGAGGTCTTTGAATTCTGTGCTTGAGTTTATGCAGGATGCAAGTGGATTTGCCATGGATATACCTGAGATTCCTGATAATTTGCTTGAGCCTTGGCAGATTCCGTGCCCTGTTCCGAATGTGTTTCAATGCTAAGTGTTGAATTTTGGGATGATAATGGTGATGACAATGGGATCATCTTGGTAAAGAACTTGGATGTTGTTGCTTGTTTTTGAATTTGAAGGTTAATGATGAAGATTGAAGAAGATGGTTGCTTATGGTTGAATTGGATTGCATTTTCTTATTAGAAGTTGTTCTTTCGTGGGGTCATTATTAATTATTGAGTGTATTTTAAGCTATTATGTTAATTTGGTGTAAACTTATTTTAATTGGTTTTATGCTTCTCGTATATTTTAGAACTTGGAATGATAAATTGAATTGATAATGCTGTTCATGTGATACTTTTTGACTTTTGATTTATATTTGTTTTTCATGTGTTATGGCCTATGGGGTGTAATACTTGCAGGATATGCCTTTCAATGAATTTTCTTTAGCCAAGTGATTTTTTAATGAAACCATTGTATATTTGTACCATGTGGTTAGAGGTGATAATTGCATTGACCCAAGTTGAGTTCGTGTCAATTCGGTTTCCTATACATGTAGAATTTTATTAATTTCGACTCAACTTGTTTAACAAAATTCGGTGTTGTGTATTCCTGGACTCAAACGAGTTAAGTTGGCAGCCTGTTAGCTTTAATACACTAAGTTGATAATTTGATGTATTTGTTTCGATTTATGTCGACAAGTCTAGTTAAATGGGTTAAACTCTCCTAATCCTGATGCGAACTATTTAATAAACTTGTTGTGTTGTGTCAATTTTTATGCTTAAACTGGTCAATTTACTCTACCCAAATTTACCAATAGATGGTTGATTTTTTATAAAAGCAAGCTTCACTTGTGATTGAAAGCACATAAATTTTAAATTTTGGACGGTAAAGATAACCAAATTTAAGGCCAGCAAGGATCGAATATTCGAAATCTACTACAATCCCTACTTTTAAAGACTTAGGGTGTGTTTGGTTGGGGGTATTGATCAAAGGGAATGAGAATCAACTGCCCCCATTCCCTTTGATAGTGTTTGTAATGCCACTTTTGTCATTTCCTTTCCCCTTCCCATTCCCCTATTCTAACACTTTTACAAACCCTCCCTCCCCCTATCTTTTCCATTCCCTTTCCCCACCTTCCCACCCAACCACCACAACCCATCCCCACCCACCCCACCCACCCAGGCCCCACCCCATCTAGCCCCACCCCACCCCAGCACCACCCACCCAGGCCCCACCCACGCCCAGCCCCACCCCACCCACGCCCCACTCATGCCCAGCACCACCCACCCAGGCCCCACCCACGCCCAGCCCCACCCCACCCACGCCCCACTCACGCCCAGCACCACCCACCCAAGCCCCACCCACGCCTAGCCCCACCCCACTCACGCCCAGCCCCACCCACCCCACCTCACCCCACACGACACCCACCTCACGAATTTGGGGGTTTTTGGTTCGTGGGGGGGTGGTTGGGGGCTGTAGGGTGGTGGGGAGGGGGTGGCGAAGGGGCGGCGGGGGGAGGTGGTGCGGCTGGGGGTGGCTTCGGGGGTGGTGGAGGTGGTTGGGGGTTGTTTTTTTAATTTGGGTATTTGGGTGGTTAGGGTTAGGGTTTTGAGGGGTGGGGGAGGGGAGGAGGCTGCCGTGGTGGAGGAGGGGGTGGCGCCGGCAAGGGGTGGGGGAGGGGGGGTGGTTTCGTTGGTGGTGAAGGAAGTGGGGGTTGTTTTTGAACTTGGGTGGTGGAGGTGGGTTTGGGGTGGTGGTGGTGTATTTTTTTTTAACAAACAACCTTTTAAATCTAACACTTTTGCTTTCCATTTTCCCCCATTTCCATTCGTAAAGTGATTCTCTTTCCCCTTTGTAACCAAACGACCCCTTAGTGTTTCAAAAAATAGGGATTGGGGGCAATGTGTGCCTAGGTTCATTAAGTCATGATTGGGCAAAGAAGAGCAAGTGGGCTGCATTATTGCAAGGAACTGATCAAAGTTTTGAATGACATGTTCTAGAATGAAGAATAACGGTTGAGAGAATTAATAAAATAAAGTTGTTGGGTCAAAGCTATAATTTAGGGAATTGTTAGTGGCCATTGTTGGGTACACTATTATAAATAAATGGAAGTAGTTATACTCATAAAGGGAATAAGCTCTCTGTGCTAAAAAAGCAATCACAATATATAGAAATACTCTTCTTCTCTCATCGCCCTCTCTAATTTTTCTTATTGTTATAGTAGCTACTGTAATTTCTATTCAACATATTCAATCATTAGCAATTGTTCACTCAAGTTCATTCTCTTTATTTTATTCCCATATTATACCTATATACTATATAGTAGAATACCCTTTACAATTTCCCTTGTAAAAAGCATTAGTCCTCATTCATCGTAAACCCATATTAAATTTCATTTTCATAATCATGTTTCAACAAAGCCAAAAGTGATAGGTTTACCGTTTAATTAAATTGTTTGGGCTAAGTCATTTTTTGGCACGAACATTTTGGCGCCCACCGTGGGGCCGGCTATCTAAAACCCCACCAAAAACCACCACAAAAAAATACCACAAAGAGCCTTGAAAAATCGGTATGTCAGGTGGATCTCTACCCACCATGGCGGATTTGGAAAGGCTTATGGAAAGGCACACAACCATCATAAACGAATCCATCAATAAAAAAATCTCTCTGCTCCAAAAGGAAAATGATGTGTTGAGATCTCAGGTCTCATCAGCCATATTAATCGCCACTAACGTAAGGAATGGACAGAGACAAAATCTGGAAGGAATTGTCACTAGGTTGGACATGGGGGCATTGAGTCCCCTATGACCAGGCATAATGACGATGCAGAGGTTGAAGAAACCAAGCTAACCCTGGGAACCCCAGGATATGGACTTTCTTTCAGGGGTGGTACGATAGGACCTGGGGATTCGTCATGTGTACCAGTCAGACGAACGACGACGTTTGTCCCAGAAATGACATCATGGACGAACCATGGGAATCAAAGGAAAACTCTTCTGTAATTCCCCACAGGCTTTGGCATGAGTTTCGAGGGGACAACCCCCCAGGTAAGACATATTTTTAATGAAACTAATACTGATTCCGACTTTCCTGTTTCAGGTGGACGAACCATGACAGAGGCGACGCAAATTGCCCAACTGGCGGAACAAATCGCCCAAATGCAAGACATGTTGTCTAAGATCCCTGGTTTACCTCCTCCAATAGAAAATACAGCCCGGGCCGGCTATGCAGATTCACCTTTTTCTCCCCATATTGCTATGACGGAGATCCCGAGGAATTTCGTTGTACCTACCATGAAGCTGTATGACGGAACTGGAGATCCGACGGATCACATCAACCAATACAAGAAAAGGATGATGACGGTTCCAATCCCAAGAGACATGAAGGAAGCCTGTCATTGCAAAGGATTTGGAGCGACACTAACAGGTTCTGCGTTGACATGGTTCATTAATTTGCCTAACAGAAAAATTTCTTCTTTTGCAGGTATGGTCGACTTGTTCAACATTCAATTTGCTACCAGTCGAAAGATGAGGAAGCAGTCTAGAGACCTTTACCGCATTGTGCAAAGATGAGACGAGCCCCTAAGATACTATTTGACACGGTTTGTCATCAAGGGGAAAATAAAGATTCTCAACCCCGACGTAGCTACTGTCATAGAAGCATTCCGAAGAGGTTTGTCGTGCGAATCTGAGTTATATAAGGAGCTGACTAAGTACCATCATCCCACCTTCGAAGACGTCCAAGCTAAAGCCCTAGCTTATATTCGGTTGGAGGAAGACGATGAAAGCTATATTCAAAAGACAAAGGATTTAAGGTATTCGGTTTGACAAACTGACCCACAACTTAGACACGATTGACGAAGACACGAAGTACGAGAAACACGTAAGCATTTAACTTAAGTCATTATGTCATATGCTGTTTCTATTTTTTCTTTCTTCTATGTCGACGTACTTCGACATTTTATCTTTCCATGCATGCCTTTTCGCCTTGTGTTACTACGTCGACTTCTGATTTTGTGTTATCACGACTGTAGGGGTCGTTTTTACCCGGCCGCCTACGTCACGAGTCAGTTTGAATGCTCGTTAACGCCGTACGTGAATACGGACTAGTAGGAGTCGCCACCGTGCGTTTATACGGTCCACGGACACCGAAGAAGTACCGAAAGCCAGGAGGAATCGGTCCCATATGGTCGTGCACCAGAGTATGGGTTCGGGGACAGGTTACGAGCCAATCGTGCATTGGGCCCGCCCGCCTGCAAGCGGTCTCTACTAGGTCACTTTTGTAAGATCATTGTTCAATTTTAGAGCAACAGATATAACTCAATTTTAGCCCTAATTTGCGAATTACTAAGTCGGTTCAGATTAATGCACAAATTAGCCTAAAATTATTTTGAGACCACTTTTGAATTAGTCAATATTAAAATGCTAGAATGAGTCCAAAAGTACTTAAACCAACTCCAAAACGACACCTAAAATTTGGTTTTGGTTCACTCTATGAAATTTGGTACAAAGGTTGGATTATTTAAGAATAATCAAAATGTTGGTTTATTATTTGCGAATGGCTAAAAGGTTAGATTATTAAAATTAAATATTCCTTTTAAATTTAATTTTATTCCATTTTGAATTCTTCTAAATATGCTCACACTTTATAATTGCAAAATTATTTTTCATTATTTTATAATTATGCAAATGAATATTCTTCAAAATATGTACTCGTATTATTCGTATATGTTTTTTTTAAGGAAAATATATGTTATAATCTTAAAAATAATAAAAAAATTGATATATTTTCATTTTTTTGATGAATTATTATCAAATCTTAGTTAGTTTCAATCTTATGAAATCATTAGAATTATAAAAACTAAAACATAGAAAACCTAATAAGTACAAAACCCATGCATTATGCACGGGCCAAAAACCCAGTTTTAATTACTTCCTCCGTAACATAATTCTGGCAACAAGTTATTTTTCACGCATTTCAAGGAAACAATTTAAGGGCGTAAACGAACAAATTAATCAAAATGATTTTAATACAAGTAAGATTGAGATCATAAATTACTAATCTTAAATTTTTTTTTGATCAATTTATTCGTTTACACCCTTAAATCGTTTCCTTAAAATGCGTGTAAAAAAAATTTGTTGCTAGAATTATGTTATGGAGGGAGTATATATTTTCAATTTTTTTATAAATTAAACATCAAAGCATTTGTTCGGGATTATTGAAATAACAAAGTTAAAAATTTTCCCTTAAAAAAAAACCCGAGTACCTCCTTTCTCTTTCTTTCGCCCTTCCTCACAGTTCAAGTGTAAAGTGTTGACTTCGGCATAGAAGTGGGCTTTTGTGCTGCCGCTCCTCCATTGAAGCAGAGTTTTGAGGTAAATTTTCCTTTTTTCCCTTCAATACTGGAAATTCAATTGTGCAATCGGGTTTAGTTTCGCCCGTTGCTGTTTTTGTGTGATATAGTAACTTAGGGTTCTTTTAGGGTTGAGTTTTACGAGGCGAATTTGCAGTCGAATTTGTTGCTAATATGCTGTAAACTTTTTCTCATAACCCTTACATTGGTATCAAACTATGAAAATGAAGCTTTTCAATCTGGGACCAGGCAGCCACCCCTGCTGCCATGGCTGAGGGACGAGCCTGTTAATTGCCTATGAATAAATACGATTTTTGGCTGCCTGTGAATTTTGATCCACACTTGCTGTTAATATTCTTCCCCCTTTTGCTATGCCTTTGAAAAGGATGATGGTCAGTTGAGAAATTTTGTAACGAAATATGATTATTGGGCTTCTAATTCATTATGCATAGTTTTGAGATGACATGTAGCTTGTGTGATGAGTTCAATTTCTATGACCTGATATTACTATTTGTAACCGGCTTCAGGTTCATCCCATAATAAGAGCTTCAAGGAAAGCTTAAAAAATGGTAAACTCTATTTCTAATCTCTTTCTGTTGGGTAAACATTTATTTGTAACTGATATTGATAAACTCCCTTTTATTTTGGGGTTTTTGTAGCTATTCTTCTCATATTTCAAGGAAATTGTGGGGCGTGAAGTGGTTGTGGAACTGAAGAATGATTTAGCCATAAGGGGAACCCTCCGTTCTGTTGATCAGTACCTAAATATCAAGCTGGAGAACACTAGGGTTGTTGACCAAGACAAATACCCTCACATGGTATCCCCCCTGCTTCAATTTTTATTGTTATTCTTTCTGCTGTTCTTTCCATTTATCTATTAAATGATTTTATTGATTGTTTTGGAGATTCATCACTGATGACTAATCATGATCTTCATGTCTTGTTACTGCTTCTTTTTGTGTTTTGTGCAGTAATTGCTGGTAGGTTTTGATTAAGATACCAAGTTTATCACTTCCTGAATGCTTAATTTTGAAGGCTCTACAGTCTTTTCTAACCTAATAGTTTGCTGTGGTTCTTATGTGGATACTTTGTGGTATTTGGGTTAATTATGGGCTGAGTAGGCCTTTGATGTTACTTTATGAAGATAGAATATATCATACCTATTTATTTGGTAGATAGAAATATAGAATATATCACCCTCACCTCAGGTTTTATTTGTATGTGCTATGATCAATCGAACAATTGGTGTGCTGGCTTGTGAACTTCGCTTAGACATTGTTGTTTTAAGGTTGTTAATCTCGGTGAGGAACATCACTAATGTGGCAAAATAGAAAGTCACAATAGCCAGCCAGCCAGATACTCAGATAAGAATTTTGGGATTCTCTTATAAAAAAGTGCAATTTGGGTGGTTTAATATGATTGGAAACCTAACACATTTAAGTATATTGGCTATTCACATGTTGACCCCTGCAATTAGATGAATTTAGACTCCATTCCCTATCTACTAATCCACTGTCGTTGATTACGATTGTTTCTCGAGTTTTTTAAAATTATTATTTTAATTTTAGAGAGAGATAAGAGGGGGGGGGGTTACTTATGGGGCTGAATGACAAAGGCATAAACTAAAATTGAGTTCTTTTGTTTTTAATAACTTTTTTTACTATGATTTATTTGTTTTCTTACTGTGTTATTTCTTCCTCTAAATAAGAACAAAGTAAGTTACCATAGTTTAAAAGAACTTGATGCAGTAGAATTAGAATCATCAGTGTTATTACAAGCTTATTTGATAAGGTATTGTTGTTTCCTGTCCATTACAAGCTTACAACAAGGTATCATTAACTTGAATTGCAACGGTAACAATATGTCTGTCCTATACACTTAAAAAAAATGGAGGCAATGGTTGTGTTATTACAAAATAATCAAAAGGTTTAAAATAAAATCGCAAAAAGGTTGGATTATTTACTAAAATTTTTCCAATTTTCTTTTCTTAAACTTTTTTTTGCTAATTAGTGGAATTTGATGATAAAATTATCTTTTTTATTTTCATTTGCATCTTAAGATCGTTTAATTACTTCAAGTACAACTGTTGTTATGCTTAATTTCGATTAAAATTGAACTTCTTTTAATATTTTTACAATCAACATTTACAAGAAACAGAATTACTATTTAACTATGACAAATGAGATAATTTCTTACTAAAAAATTGTCTATTTTTTTGGGTTGAAAATGTTCATGCACGAGTATTATGTTTAAAGAATGAGATGGTCCAAAAATAATGTTTTGACTTCATAGAATAGTCTTAGAAGTTATACTAGCATGTAATAGAATTCATGATTGCCATTTGTTTTCGGGGGTTTTTTTTTGCTAAAGATGAAGGGAGTTTATACGTGGAAAGTTGCAATTGACTTCTGCTCACTTGGAAAACAAGGAGATTATTTTATTGATCAGAAATTTTATTTGATCAATTGAGCTGATTCTCTATGATGGAACACTAAAAGCATGAATTCTGACTGGCTGGCTAATCAGATTGGGACAAGTATCTTTGTCCTATAATAGTTTTTCTATCTGATGTTTTACAATCATTTCTCACTTGGGTAACGGGAGTTTTAATCTTATTCACCAGAACTGTTTGCTGCTGTGTTTCTACAAAGCTTTCTGTCTTCAGACTTCTGTTAGTTGTAACCTAGCTGCATCTGGAAATTTAGTTGTTTAGCTAGCAATAAGGACATCTAACTATCTAAGTGAAGGTGTAAATCTTAAAACATGCAAACAAGCTTTGTAGACATACATGAGTCGGTGATAATCAATATTTATACTTGAATTAGGTACAAGTGCCTCTAACAACTTTTATAACAAACTCTCATACTCATACCCCACCCTTCAAGTTGGACATGTGAGACACAAGTCACACAACCTTAGTTTTAAAAGGTGCGCCTAGGTGCAAGACGCTTCAAGGTATTAGCATTTGGGCTTTTTTTAGGCGAGGCGTAAGGACCCCTTGGAGGCGCTGGAAAGGCGCGCCTTTTGGGGAGGCGCAAGGTGCAAGAAAGGCGCGCCTTTTGGGGGTAAGGCGTACATCAATTTTTTTTTTATAAATACAAATAGGTTTTATTACATCATGTGAAGCATTTAAATAAAAATAAAAAAAGAAGAGAGAAGAAGTATAAGCAAATGATCGACATTTTGAAAGAAGAGAGAGAAGTAGAGAAGCAAACCCTAAGTCCCTACTTGGTGCTACCATCATCACCCCACCTACCTTTAGAGCTACCATCATCACCGCCGGTCACCGAAAAGTTTCTCTCTCTTTTTTTTTTCTTTTTTCTTTTCTTCTTCTTCTACTGTCTTCGTCTCTTCGGAATTGCTCTGCTTTTTTTTTTTTCCTTTTCTTTTCCTATTAAAAAACATTGAAGTGTAAGCTCTTCTTCTGATCTGTCTTGCGTTCTTTTTTTTTCCCCTTCTATTCTTCTTTTATTCTATGAGTATGATTTGGATTAGGATTGTTCTAGTACTTCAGGCAAAAAAATGAGCTTGGAGAACCAAGTTTGCTTATCTTTCCCTTTTACTTTTCATTATGTCATTTTTTAGACTTTTGCCGCCTTTTAAAATATGAATTATACTTTGTTATGTCATTTATGCATTTATAATGAGTATAATGTTATTTTGAGTACAATATATGATCTAGTTTTCAAAAATGAAAGTTTTAGAAAATTTAGTGCGCCTCACCACCTAAAGGCGCGCGCCTTCGCCTTGCGCCTAGGCTCCAGGGACATCGTGCGCCTCGGTGTGCCTTGCGCCTTTTAAAACTAAGCACACAACAAGTCCAAGCTTGAAACATAACTCTTGATGCTGATGTGGAAGCTATTGTTACTCATACTTGGATTTGGGTGTCATATATTCATATTGGAGTAGGGATTTGAGGATCTTGACTAATTTTCTGAATATGGCTATCATCTTAAGTGTCGGGAAAAATATTTTGACAATTTCTTACAAAAAAAGGGTTATTGTAAAGTTAATGAATAACAACATTGATTATTTGAAATTCATAGTATGAAAATAGTGTAATGAAATTGCAAACACGGGAATTTGTAGTCCAATAGCATGCGAAATAATCCTTTGGATATACTACTTGTTTTAAACTCCCTTTGTTTCAAAATGTTTGTTACCTTGGTTTTTTGTACAGTTTTCAATGCATTTATTTAAATATCTATATGCAAGTTGATATTAAAACTATATATCTAGACGAACTTAACCAAATCCAATATTTATATATTTTTTTATTTCATATGTATAAAAAATATTTTTCACATTTAAAGTTTCTCTCTCCTCGCACCTTAATTTTCAAACGTAACAAACATTCTGAAAGGATTACATATATAATTGTGAAACGAAGTTAACAACCGTAACTCTTTGGGGGAAAAAAGCTAACAGCTGTCAGATGTAGACTAAAAACATTAGTGATTCCAGAATGTTCCAATAATTTGCAATTTAAAATTTTTACCAATAAAACATCCTTCAAAATAATTTTGGGAGTCAACGCAATATCACCAACTTCCTAAACATGGTTGTATGTTCCATTATGCAATCTAATTTCAATAGGTTTAGCTGCAACCAGTCTAGATGAAAAATAGCAGCATTAAATATCATATATTCTGTTGTTCCAGAATCCACAATCCAATTAAATTTATTCATAGTAAAAGACGAAAGATTACTTGCACAGTTAGTTAACGAAGCATTCAGAGCAGTGTCTGAAAGTTGCTTATCTTTCATCATCTTCGTGAATTCTTGCATAGAAGAATTCATTATAGCAGTGTCAATGTGTCATATCCCTTAGACTAGCTGCATCTTAGCAGGAAAATCATCATCAAGAGGTATTTTTAGAAAAAGAATCTGGGTGAAAGTTAGCAACAATCATCTGTCTACCAAAACCTCCATTGCTAGCACTAGATTCTCTAGTCAAATACCACTCAGGACACCCTTTTAACATGAAACAGGTATCCTTAGAACCAGACTCCATTTTCTCCTTTCCCCAATCCTTTTGACCACCAACGCCATTTGGCAAAAGCAGGCTTAAAAGAACATGTTCTTTGTGCAAACAGTTCACTTCATTAGGCATCAGCAAATTAAAACTCAATTCCTTTTGAGCTTCAATTTGTTGAACTATATAATAGGCACGATTGACAGTTGTTAAAGGTGACATAGAAAAGCATATATTAGTAAATAGCACCATCAAAACCTAGCAAAAAGCTGCACAGGATGCTCTTCAGGCTCAAATTCTCCAAATCCTTCTTCAATTGAAAGATTTGTGGTCTATTGTATTGGCCATATGGCCCATATCTCTCAGAAATTCTTGCCCAAACCTCTTCAAGAGTTCAAGCTCTCAATATAAGGTGAAATTATCGTCAATATCTGCATGGATTGAGTTAATCAACCATCTAGTGACCATACGATCACACCTAAGCCACTTCGAACGATCAGGATTAGTAGAATAATGATCAGTAGGATATTGATAAAACCGTCAATGAAGCCAAACTTATTCTTTGCAACAAGTGCTCATTTGACATTCCGACTCTAACTCAAGTAATTGCTTTCATTAAAATTGTTTGTAACAAGAGAATGGGTAGAATTATTTGAATAAGAAAGAAAGTAAATATAATTGTAGAGATTACACACATATTGATGTGAGCCAAAAGAATTAGGTATGTGACTTTTAGCACTAACATCTGCCATTGAAATGAGCTCGAAAGGAAGAAAGCAAGAGATCAAAGTAAGAAAAAAAAACTCGAATTTAAACAAAAAATGGAAAATTGAATGGAAAAAAATAATGAAAAAAGACTATTAGTCCTCCTCTAATACCATGTGTAAATCTAAAGGCATGTTTGATAATGTGTGTCACTAATAAATGAGTTGATGGTAATCGATATTTATACTTGTATTAGGTACAAGTGTCTTTAACTAACTTGCCACATAAGAAAATATAACTCAACAACTTTTATAACAAACTCTCATACTCATAGAAAGTATAATCTTTAGCTAGGTGAAACATATAAAATTATGTTACTACAAATTGTAGGAATTTAGTGCTAAGATCAGATCTCATTGCAACTAATTTCTCTTCATCAATATAGATGAGAAGGAAGTAAAGATGACTAAACCTTTTGTCGAGTTGTTGAGGTGACTAGTAAAATAGTGGGGCAAGGACTAGGAAGATGGTTAAATATACACTAAGCCACTAAGGCCCTGTTTTGTTGGACTTAATTTCTCAAATTCGAGTTCAAATAAGTTCAGTTTAGCTCCTGCTCAGTCTATGATTTAGATTAATTCAGTTTAATAGAACAGGGCCTAAGACTATTATCCCCTTTTGTTGAAGTGTAGTAAAAGATGCTCAAGTGTTTCATTCAATCACTTTGTAATCTTTAGGCCTAGGAAACAGATTGCATTTGAGATACAATAATCTTTAGGCCTAGGATACATATTGCATTTGGGATACAATAATGTAACTTTTTCGTTGTTGCAGAAATGGCTTGTAATGAATGAATGGCAGTCTATACTGTGTGAAAATTCTCAAAAATTTACATTTTTTTAGTTTATAAAGTATTATTCAACATAATATAATTATATAACCAACTTTATATATGATTTAATGTTTTATTAGGCCCGGTTTTATAAAAGAATGCATGTAATGAGGTAAAAAGCACTAACGCAGTGAATTTGTGTTATGGAAACAGATAGCAGGATGAGACCGATGTCATTTTTTTTTTTTTGTATCTATTTTTTTATCGTGTTGTTCATTATGACTGAAAACTCAGCATACTTTACATTATCTGGGATTTTCATTTAGCTGGTCGAAGTATTTGTTGGGAATTGGAAAGTAAAGCTAACCTCTGCACATCAATGATATTTATTTTTGTGTTTGTTCATCATTTTATGCAATCTTAAGACAAAAAGTGATTGTTATTATTTTGCTGCAGTTATCAGTGAGGAACTGCTTCATAAGAGGTTCAGTTGTGAGGTATGTGCAACTACCACCAGATGGAGTTGATGTTGAGTTACTCCATGATGCCACTAGAAGGGAAGCTCGAGGCGGCTAAGTCTGGCTCATAATGGTGTATGTGTAGCAAGTATTGTGTGATGAAGACTGACTTGCCCGCAACTCTGTAAGAGCGCCTTTTTTTGTTTGTTTTTGGTGGGTCAAATATGATACCTTGAATCGATGCTCTGGAGGTTCTTTATTTGTTCTGGGGCATTTATGTTTTTTTTTTTTTGGTAATTGTAATCATACCTTATACTTGATGGTGAATGTGTTAGGAAATGCAGATATTATTGAATAGGCTCACATCACACTACTGAATTAGTGAATTATCCGTAGCTTTATGTCCTGTTTTTGCTGTATTCTCTTTGCAGTCATATGAATTGTAGAGGAGAATGTGTGTTTAAACAATTTACTCTTATGGCAGTTAAAATGTATGTAAGACTTCAATCTTAATTCCTTGGTGAAGGCCTCAATGTGGGATAATGTACAATTGTACATGTAGTATTCTCTTTGCAGCCCATGATTCGCGTCTTGTGATGTATTGCATGCTAGGATAGTGGGTGATTGTGGAGATGATTGTGCGTTCAAGATCTGCGATACATCACTGTAAGGGACTTTGCAAAGTGTGTGGCTTTCGATGTATCTCACACTAGGATTGTGAGAGATTGTGGAGATCATGTGTTCAAGGTTTGCAATATGTCGTAATAGGTCGATTTGCGATACATCAAAGATTCACATGTACCTGCAATGTGTCGCAAGTTTGGGCACTGCGTGGACAACCCATTTTAAAAACGTGACAACTTTTTTGTTACCTGTCGGTGTTTAGTATATGACATATCGTTGGAAAAGTATTAAAAATTCTTCTTTATATAATTTAGTTGGAATTACATCAATATGATTTAAATTCCAAAAATTATAGCTACAAGAGTGGAAAGACGTCATATTTTAGGCTATGTGCAATAAGTGTCTATGGATAATGGTTTTTTGTGCATTTATGGTTATGTAGGTGGCAAGGTGCTATTTACCTAAACCTTTGTAAACAGTACTTGCCTACTTTAGATCATTTGGACATTATTTATTTGCTTTGATTTTGGAAATTTAAAAGGGACCATTCATTTTTATTTATATGATATTGGGTTTAAAGTGTGCTAATTAGTAATCAGATCAAGTGCATTGTTTGTGTTTTTTTGTCATTGATCTTAAAATTTGAGATTCTTTTTAGTTATTAAATCTACTGTTGCAAAATTACTACTTCTTCCGTTTTTTTTATTTACTCACTTCACTTTTCACATTTGTCGGGGTAAAACTTTGAAGATTAATATTTTTAATTGTGTGTTTGTAAAAATTATAAAAACTATATATTAAAAAACTACATGTTGAAACGAATCCAACAAGACTCCACATGATTATGTTTTTCCTTATATATAAATCACAAACAATGGTTAAAGTATACTTGTGAATAGTGCCAAAGTCAATCCTAGTAAACTAAAAAACCGGAGGTAGTAGTTCTAAAAAAGAAAAACATAAAGAAAATATTAAATGGCAATTTTATGTAAAATCAAGGGTATATATGTATCCCCATACAAACAAGAGTATGTTAGATTTTTTTTTTCATTAAAAAAAAAAAGAAGCCATAATCCCTTGTGTTTCTCAAGAGAAGCTTGTATTTTCAGACTGTGCTCAAATTCTGATTCAATCATTATTTGAATGACTGCTGCTTTATTTTCAACCTTATACTTTGGCTTTACCTATTTTTCTTTCAACTAAACAAAACTAAAATTAATAAAATAGAAATTTATTTTAATGTTAAATTAGGTGTTAAAATCTTAAGATAGAAAATGGAGAAAAGGAAATAGAGAGGATCCTAATTCCTAACGAGTTAGGATTCTAATTTCAAATCCAGCAAAACAAGATGGGAAATGAAAAACTTACTCCTCCCTTCTTTTACTTGGTAAATTTTTTTTTTTTCATATCTTATAAATTAAAATAAAAAAATCTATTACTGATTTACTTCATATAATAATTTTTTAAAAAAAAAATTTGATAAGTATAATTAAACCAGATCTATATACCTATCAACAGCAGTACAAATTTATAGAATATAGCAACTAATAAAAGGCTGGAGTAATTATTATTATTATTTTTTTTTTACAAAAAGTGAATAAAATAAAGTTGTTATGCATTTCCATAAACCATTTTTTTTTGTTGGGCTGGAGTAATTTAGCCACAAAGTTAGCTTGCGTTTGTTTTGAAGGAAAATGATTTTCATGGAAAAAATGGATGTAATCAAAGTTTTCCTTTGTTTGTTTGATTATAGGAAAACTTGTGAAAGAAAAAAAAATGAAATAGAAATGAAGGAAAGATGGAAGGAGTGAATAAAGGAGAAGTAAAAAATAGGAAGGAAAATGTGACATTCCCTCTCTAGGTCCGTTTACTTTGGTGTAAAATATTTTCGATATGAAAAATATTTTACGTTGGAAAACTCATTTTCATAGAAGTTTTCCATTGTTTACTTGCATGAAAAATAAGTTTTACTCACAAATTTAGAGGAAAGTGTTTCTAATATGGTGTAAAATGAGTTTCAACCCAAAGTTTTACATTTTATTTTTTCACCCAAGGTAAACAATGTAAAATAGAAAAACTGTTTTTAGGGAAAACATTTTTCGCTCTAGTAAACGGTCCCTAAAAGGAAAATTGTTTTCCATCCCTTCCCAAAACAAACAAAGAAAAATGGAAAGAGGAAGAAAAATGAAAAGAGGAAGGAAATTTCCAGGAAAATGTTTACCATCAAAACAAAGGGAACAATCAATCTATCCTATCCTATCCTATCCTATCCCTCACTCTCAACCAATCAATCTAATTTCATGACATGTAAACTACTACTGCACTTTGTATTATAATCTAATTTTCACCATAAAACATTCATCCATGCATAATTAATTAATTACCATACTTTTTAAAAAAAAAAAAAGAAGCAAACATCCTATATATATTATATAAAATGACTATTTAATTAATTATACCAAAGTATACATACAGCAAAAGGCGACAGTATTTAATTAATTAATCATAATAAAAAGAAAATAAACAGAATAATCTGAATTAATTATCATAGGTTTTGCATTCTTCAGTCTCAGGGTTATCCTTACAGTAATCCTCAAGAGGATCAGAGTCCTTAGCCTTGTCCCTTGCATGACTAGCCGCCGCACTAACCTCCTCCACAACATCCCACGCCGCCACACACTCGCTGCTTACTGGATCATCCGAGCAAGTCTCCTGCGCTTCCTTTATGCTCTTCTCCACATTCTCCGACAGCTTATCCGGCGCCGCCCTTACCGCCACCATCCTCCGCCGCTCTGCATCCCTACTTCTTACCATCTTGATGTTCCCTAATAACTTTGGGGTTCTTCCCGTGGTATTACAATTATTATTTCCAATCAATAGTTTTGGGCTCATTGAAACACTCATCATGCTTGTTGCCATTTCTTTTCTTTTCCTTTTTTTTTTCTTTTTTTTTTTTCTTTTCTTTTCTGGGTTGGGTATTATTTGGAGGATAGAGATGATAATATAAGGGAAGAGGTGAAGATGGTTCAGATTTTGATATTTATTTGGTTTTTTGGGTGAATATAATGCACATATTTCTTATCATTTAATCCCCACTTATGTGCTCCCACGTGGCATTGTTTTTTTTTTTTGATTTTTTTTTTTGGGTGTAGATCTTTTTGCCTTTTCTTTTGGATGTACCCATGAATCCCTGATTTTTTTTGCTCTTTGCCTTCACTTACTTACTGTTAGGGCGTTTATTGAGCTGAGCAGCTTGGCAAGCTACTCGAGCTTGACTTGGTCAAAGTTTTGTCTCGACATACGTGAAAAATCATTTGTTGCAAGAATTCATTTATGGATGAAGGATTATTGTTAGGATGCTTATTTAAAAAAATAAAATCAGTTCAGATAAGAAAAACTATAACTACAATCAGAAAAAATTTAGATCGGATCATATCAGAAAATTTAACATCATGTCAGAAAATTTCAGATGAATCAAACACACCCTTAGTCTACTGGTTAAGTAGTTGTATTGTGAACTTCAAATATGAAGTTTTGGATTCAAATCTCATTATATACACATTAGCGACGATTTATTATCTTCAACCTTGCGGATTCACGTGTCAGTTAAATTAAGCCGGATAACCTACAATAAAACCCTGTTTAAACCCTAATAGTCACGTTACGTTATTAAAAAAATTACTTAGTTGAATAGATGATTTATTTGTGGACCAGTGGCACGAAATGTTGTTTTGTATCTTATGTGAGTTTAATTCGATTCTTACCGAAGATAATTAATTTTCTCTCCTAATTTCCTCTAAGGGACAATGCTAATTGATATCTATGGCACAAAAAAAAAATAATAATAAAAAAATATATATATATATTCGTCAGGGCCGTCTTAAACTTAATAAAAGCCCTGTGTTAAAAATCAAAAGTAGGCCTTTCATATTATTAACATATATGAATTTTTTAAAACATTGGTAGGAGAATGAATAATTTTTTTAGTTAATATTTATGAAAATTAAAAATTTGGGCCCTTTTAATGATGAGACCCTGTGCGGTAGGTCTCTTTGCACGCCCTATTCACCGGCCCTGATATTATTCGTTGAATAAGAAAATTTCTAGTGTACATCAAGTAGAGAGTAACCTTGCCAAAAAAAAAAAAAGTTATTTTTGGAAAATTTATGGAAATTTTTTAAAAAGTTATTAGGATAGCTGTATTAAATTAATGTGTGTACCCAAATGTATATGAGAATTTACAATTGATTAAATATCTTTTATTTTTGTTTTGTTTTGTTTTATTTTTCTAGATACTTTTGAATGAATATTTCATATATGTGTGAGAATTGAGAAGATACGTCAAGTAGGTCACCAACACAAACAAGTGGAAGCTCTTACTCCCTATATCAAAAAGAAGTAGATAGCTAATATATATCATTATATATGGTTAAAAAAACAACTTGAGTAGGTGCTGATGCAAAGATACAATTAGATAATTGACATTTTTTAGAAAAAGGTATTCAAGTAATATTCATGTTGGAATTAATCTCAATTTATCAGTAGATAGAAAGAAAATTTAACTTCCGTCAAGGGATCTATATCAATATGCGTAGAGGTCCGATGCCACACCGAAGTGATGTAATCAGCAGTGCGATTGGCTTTTTGAAAAATATGAGTTGACGAGAACGAAGCAAAACCCTGAAAGAGAAGGCATATGTCATCTTTAATAGCCTTTGCAAAACATTAATAATCGTGAGGTTGTCACCTTCAATAAAGACAGGAGAATAATTATGCTGATGGGTTAAGAGCAAGCCATTGCGGAAAGTTGTAGCTTCAACTATATAAGTAGTAGTATTGCCTAAATAGAAGCTAATCGAGCTGCTAGGCAATCTCTGTGATGATCTCAAAGAATAATACATGCAGAAGTAGTATTAGCAATAGAAAAACCATTAAAATTAAGCTTAACAATATTAGGAGGATGGGGATTAATTGACAAACTGAAAAGGAGAAGAATTTCTTAGTATCATAAAGGTTAGAAAGGGAGTCCGTGGGTAAGAAGAGACCGCCATTCTTGAAAATAGGACAACGCACCCAAAAAATATTACTTGCAAATTAGAATGTCTTGAAATTATGGTAGGGAAAAATATGTATAAAAGATAGTGTATACTGGAGGCCTGGAGTAAAAGTTACCTTAAAACTCATAAAAGTTAATTAAGATAAATGACACTAGAACTAGAGACAAAATAAATGCAATTTGTTTGTGTTTATGTTCATCTTGGAAAATCAATGCAAGGCTGCAAATGATACTTAATTTTCTTCTTTGTAATTGCAAATTTGCAATGCCTAGGTGCCAAATCTTCTTCACAACAGTACTTATTTTGGGACGTTGTCTGCGGCGGGTTTGACATTTTTTTATATGCTTAAAGTGGTTTAGGGTGCGTTATGTTCAACTTTTTTAATCACATGTTTGAACAGGTCAGATTTAATAAGTTATAATCAATTCAATTTTAATAGGTATAATCAGGTCAGGCCGGATCAAATAAGTTGAAGAGAACACCCCCTACATCACAACATAATTTTCAATGTTCTACTCATACAGGTGTAACATCAAATTTTAGAATTTAGAGTGTTAAAACCAGTTTTTAGGAGTATCAAAATCAATTTCTGTTTAAAGGCATGAGGCAGAAATTAAGTGCCAAGCAGCGAATATTAAGAGCTGGGATCTGCTGGAGATTTCTCTATGATTTATATATATATATATAAGATAAAAGGAAAAATAAGCCCTTTCATTCCTTTAGAATATAATGTAATCTGGGTCATGAACTATCAAAAAAATACATTTGAATAATGTAATAAAAACATCTACATTACATTACATTACACTACATAAAAATCACGAACCAACCTAAAGACGTTCCATCTCTGTATAAGGCGGGTGTTTCGGCATAGAAGCTCGATACATCACGAAAACAGACAAGCAGAAAGCAACCACCGAGAGTAAGAGAGAGAAGGCAACAGCGGCATCCCAGGAGCTTGATGGTAAGGCTCTATTTGCAGTAAGCTTAGACAATCCAGAGATAAAATCCAGCGGTAGCCAATCACAGCTCACGGTATAATGTCCCGAGCCATGCCATGGTTTGCCGTCCACTGGGTACCAAAATGCAGCTGAGAAATTGCTGCTATCACCAATCTTGAATTGAGCATCCTGACATCACACAAGGAACGCATCAATTCATTGTCAACTTGTAAGGGAACACGAGAATACGAGATTATTGAATTTACTTATTTGGACCTTAAATTGGAAATTTATATTATTGAAAAGTGTAGAAGACAAAAAAAACGTTGAAGAAATGCTAAAACTTATGTAGCGGTGTAGCATGAAGAACTGAAAAATAACAAATACTCTCCCTTTGTTCCAAAATGTTTGTTACGTTTGGTTTTTGCACAGTTTCCAATGCACTTGTTTAAACATCTATATCTCCCACTATGCTCTATAAAAATTGATGCTAAAAACCTATTATGCATCTGGGTAAATCTAACAAGAAACCATATGAATAAGTTTTTCCTTCCTTTCAAAAATAAAAAACAAGTTTTTCCTTGTGAATATAATAAATACTCTTCATGTCTAGTGTCATGCTATCCTCATACCTAAAATTCCAAACATAACTAACATTCTAAAATGGAGGGGGTAGCAAGCAGCCAAACAAACAAATTCCACAGGAAGCTAGCTACTTATATAAAATGCTTTACGTATGCATAGGCATTGCAACTGATGGCCAAGAACCGAGAAGGCTAGTGTAAGGTCCTCATACCATAACCCCCAACTTTAACATTAACCTATGTCCCTATAAAAGGTTCCCAATCATGACAAATATGGTGGTTAATTGCACATAATCATTATTATCCTGTTATAACAGAGAGGTTGTTACTAATTGACCTATAATCCCAAATATATGACAAACAATTTAACGAGTCATATTGATTCAATCAACTATAACACAAAGCAAAAGGTTCAAAATCTTATGCCTACATTTGAAATGGACAATAAGGCTCGTTCTTTTGGATTGAATTAATCTGAACTGATAATGATATCCATTCCAACAGGGATGTGTTAAGCAAGTGAAGTGTGCTAATTCCAACATTCCATGTTAAAAGATTGGAGGAAAAAGAAGATAACATGGATAATGACAGATAATGATATCCATAACAGGGACGTGTTAAGTAAGTGAAGTGTGCTAATTCCAACATTCCATATTAAGAGATTGGAGGAAAAAGAAGATATCACTTTTGGAGTTCTAAAACCTAATTTATAGGTGATGGTGGAGGTTAAAATACCTGTTGGAACCGGTCCATGGTCCTCAAAGGCCTTGAAAATTCAAAATAATAAGTTCCCTTCTTTCCATTCGATGCATATGGGCTGTCCTCATCCACAAAACCTGTTGATGCAATTCATACATATAAAGTTCAAGACAGATCAACTTTAGGACATTTTTATAATCAACTTATCTACTGAGGTTGTAACTCTTGTAAAGTTGTAAATGCTTTGAATTTTCTCAGGAAAAAGTTGAAAGAAAGAACCCAGAAACCTGAGTGGACATTGAGGCTGCTGTGCCACCAAGCTCCATTCCAATCATTCTGAGCAGTGTTATTGGTTCCTGAGGTAATCAGTAATAAACAAGTTTAACCAAAGAATATTGCAGGGGATCAATGGAGAACTTAGAATAGCAAAGTCATCCAGGCATATTTAAAGACAATAGGCTACATAAAAAAAATTACTGCAAGTCGATACAAACCTACAACAAAATACCATTCATAATAGCCTAGTGAGGATTTATAATGAATAAAATGCAAGCCTAAAGAACTTTATCAATTAGCTAGAAGAACTGAAATCAATGAAAGCATATTCAAGTGCAACAGATTCAACAACTAGCTATCAGATCAGAGAACCCAGAGAAGTATCATCTATCAGATCAAAGATTCAACATGACACCCACTTAAATCTCTTCTTCCCATCACTTTCCATTTATCAATAATGAAACAGCTTTTCATGATTTGACACAAGGTTTCTAAGATAAATATAGGAGGAAAAGAAGCTACAACTGACAACACCTTAGTGAGAGATGTTCAACAACCAACAATAACCATGATCAGATTCAATCAAAAAATAATTTCATAGTTAAGAGTTACGAAGTATTAAACTTTGCATTTCCAACCTGAAGGCCCACGTCCATCAAGGTACCGACAATGTGGGTTCCAGGAATAAACATCCACCAAATGACCAAACCTACAACAGAAGAAAAGAGCAAACAATATAAGTAAAAAAAATGTAAGATATTCATTCAGGTTACACCATCAAATTTTAGCTACACAGAATCAAGGCCAAGAAACATCTAAAATTGCACCTGTCACTCCCATTTCCCACATCTACCATATTTGCACCATACAATCGCCCAGGAATAGCACTTCCTATTGAAAAATGCATAATGTCAACTTCATGGCCGCGGCAAGTCTTATTAGTACATGATCCAGGAGACTCTTTACAACCACCCATCTGAAACACAAGGCATATTTGATAGTCATTCATACACAATTGGAAGGGAAAGAAAGCTAAAGAATTATAAGTTGACAATGATGCTCACATTATGATAGGTAGCATGCTCACCGATCTGAAACATGAGAGCAACAGATGGACATTTGTTATTATTGCTGCATTCATATCAAGAACTAATCAAAACTTAGACAATATTAGCAGCCAAGACGAGCATAGAACTCAAATTGTGATTTAGGGGATATTTGGTATAAATTTAGGAATGAAAAATGGAATGGAAACAAATTAGAAAGGGAAAGGGTAATATTAAATGATACCATTATTTGTTGTTTGGTATAATTAGGAAAATGGAATAGAAACAAATTAGTGAGAAAATGATTTTGTTTCCACAAGGTTAAAAGGGTAACAAAATGGTTAATTTCTATTAGGAAAAGACATGTGTTACCAATATCACATAGCAAACAACGGAAATGCAAAGAAATGATTCAAAAAACAAACAATTAAACCTTAACTCACCATGTCGACTTTGTTTACCAATTAATTTCCATGCAAGAAAAGTCCATACTTGGCTTTATGCTGACTTATGAACTCATCTTAGAATTTAGGATAAGCATTAGCAAAAAATCTACAAAAATGCATTAATGGAAAAAAAAGAAAAGGAAAAGGAAACATTCAAATTGTTGAAGATGACAAATTCAAGGAAGTAAAATAAAACCATATTTCTCTCTTCTATCTCCTATGTCAAGAGAGTATCAGGGTTTGGTCTAGTACTCTAGTGGTTGTAGCACCAACCTTTCACCCCTGTTTTTAGAGGATCGATCCTCACTCTTTGCATGAGGATTTCTCACTTTATTCACCCTCATTGCAAAGGCAATTTAATTGTATGGGTTTGTCTGATTATTAGCCAATAAGCTGGAGTTGGTGGCCCTGCGGGTTCGTAACCTAGCAAGGGTAATTTCTTTACCTAATAAATAAATAAAAGATACCGTGTCAAGAGACAAAGCTGTAATAAGACTGTTAACATCACGAGTCGTGACCAAGTCAAAAACGAACCCTACACTAATTTAAATGAAACCAGCCTCTTTTCATGGTCCAAAACTACAATTGCAGAAACCATATGGCAATACAACTTCCCCAAGTGAATGAAACAACCAAAAAGCAAGCCTTTTCCAGAGAACCAAAAAAGAAAGTTCAAGTTTATATTGAATAAGCAGGACTCTTAACTCTTAAGCAATTAAGCTCAACTTTTGACATAGATTCAACACATGGTCCACATATATCAACTTTCCTATCCATCCTCATCTCCAATCAAATAATTTCCCACAATGTACATCTAAATTGCTGCATGTGCATGCTAATATTTTGCTCTAGAAATGACAGATATTTTCAAATCAATCGAAAGTTACCCTTTAGAGTAAGCATATTCTCCATCAACTTGCAACAAAAAGAACACATCTTTACCATCATGGAGTGCCTACCAAAAACATGAAATAGAAAGCTTTTGTCAGTCAAAACATGTATAAAAAAATCACAAAAATCCATGAACCCACAATGCATGAACCAACAAAGCTTAACTTGATTTTATTCACAAAAAAAATAAATTAAGTAAAAAGCAGCAACAAAAAGCTGAAATCAACAACCAAAAACCCCAATTCAAACCAAGAAGAACAAAATATATATACTTTCTCCACTTCTGTATAATTGCAACATTTGCAAATTGCAATTGGAAACTATTCATAATCACTCATGTAATTAGCTTATGTGTTTTATACATGTAAATTGATCTCTTTGGAACCGTAATTTTTATAATTTTTAGTAAAACGTAACTAAAGATATTACAAATATATAATTATACAATAACATTACAGCTGAAATCAAAATTCTAAACCGTCTGAATTGGGCATCAAAACCGAATTCAAACCATATTAATCAAATCAAACAATTCAAAAACCCAAAAGAACACAATGCATAAACCGTCGCATAAAACCCTCAAATCAAAAAACAGATTACAAAATTTCTAGCTAAATTAGTGACATGCAAATGAAAAGGGTACCTTAACAGTCATTTTCCCACCCTTATAAGCATGATCCTTATGTGGGTCAAGAGCAGGAAGAAGAGAAAACTCAAACCCATCAATGTTGAGCCAATCATCTGGGTGGCCATCAAGAGTTACAACACCAGGATGAAACTCAGCAACGATTTGGGTGCCCGAGTTAGAAGACTCGCAAGTCCACTCACCCGATTCATTGTGCGAGTTAACAAATGCAAAGGATAGCGTAAGAAGAACAAATGTTAATGCGAAAAGGGTTTGAAACATCCTCTTTTTGTCGGAGATGTATGAGATAGTGGAGTTTGAGTGGGATGCAAATCAATCAGGTGATCTACTTCTTACTTGAGAATGGCGCAAGCACACATTTGTTGACTAATGTCGTTTTATTCATTAAACTCTAATTATCTATTGACTTCTCCTTCCTTCTTAATTAAGCTAATAAAGCTATTTTATATTATATTATTATGTCTAATGCTTAAGTGCGGTGCATAGGGCAAACAATTGTTATATGGTGCTCCCACACCAAGTAGCTTTTTGTGGTCCTAAAAATCTTCATTTTTTTTTTTAATCTTCATTATTTTACATTGTAATATTCATTTTTTTAACCACAATTTTTTTCAAAAAAAAAACTAAAATCTTCATTTTTTTTAAAACTAAATTTTTAAACTATAGTATACAATGCTCTCAGGAGCACATAGAACAATTGTGGTCTCGCGCATCAGCGGGTCAGTTTTAACAACTAAAAAGAATATTCATTTTTTAATACTGAATATTCATTTTTTTTATACCAAATATTCACATTTTTTTAATATTGAATATTCTTTTTACCGCAAAAAATCCGAGCTTACATTCATGGCAACAACTAAAATGAATATTAATTATTGTATATCGAATATTCATTTTTTAATACTAAATATTCATTTTTTAATGTTGAATATTCATTTTATCACAAAAAACCTGAACCAACAATCAACTTTGCACCAACTAAACTTAATATTCATTTTCTAATGCTGAATATTCATTTTGTTATACTAAATATTCATTTTACCACAAAGAATCTGAATTTACATTCACTTTTGCGATAACTAAAATGATTATTCATTTTCTAATATACTTAATATTCACTTTTTTAATACTGAATACAAGCAAAAGATTAGCTTGTGCAGGTAACCATAAAATATATTTGCAGATTGTTCTTAGGGAAGTGGAAGCGAAGATTTTAGTTGTTACCTACTAATTAGGTTTTTTATACGTAATTAAAAGCAGTTACTTTTCACTCTATTAATAGAATCCTTAAAAGTAGGAAATCGTTATTTTTTTTATTTTTTATTTTTACTCCTAAATTACATCGTTTTGGCCAAGAACCACAGAAACCTACGTGGTCCTAGGACCATATAATAATTTCCGTAGCGCAAATTAATTCCTGGTCCCGGGACCACCTACCTATCTGTGGTTCCGGTTGTTTATTTTTATTTTTTTTTTAAATCTGCTTTCTTATGGATTCCTTAACCGCCACTGCCGTCATTCACCTTTCCTTCACTGCCGTCATCATCATCCTTCACCGCAGTTCTTTTCTTAATGTATTGGCCCAAAACCTCATTAATTGATCTTTACGGTGCTTCCTCGCTATCAATTAGATCTTTATTTTTTTATCCATAGACATAGAAAAAAGTATCTAGGCATATTTTATTTCTTCATATTTGATTAATATGATGAAGTTTATTTCTTTGCTACAGCTCAAAGAAATCATCGTTTTGGACGATGCATTTGTAGCGAGCCTTTTTTTAGTATTTACTAGAATTTTTTTTTATCTTACTTTTGCTTTCTATAGTGGAGATAGCCGCACGTAATGACAGATCACTGCCATATTATTAAAAGCTTCTGGTAAGAATGGGTTTCGTTCTAGTGCTCTAAAATAATATTCTAAAGCTTTCGTATGTTCTCCATTACTTGCGTTGGAATCTCTTCCTTCTACATCGTGACCTTTAATCTTTCCTTGAGCCAAGTAATTGAAGACCGCCTTCGATGCCGGTGGTTCCTTCTCTCCCCGAGCCCGCTGCGACCCCGACGAAATCGATTCATGGTCCGAACCCAAGATCCGTCGCCTCTTCTTCTCCCTTCTCCAGTCCTACTTTATGGAGTTATTGTTGTTGTTGTTGTTGTTTTTTTTTTTTTTTGTAGTTTTTAAAGAAAATAAATATATTTGTATGTTAAAAAAATGATGATTGCAGTTACATTTAACATTCTATTTATGAAAATGCATATTGATTGTTAAGAAATGATGATTCTACATTCTATCTAAAAAAATGAATATTGGATATTAAGAAATGAATATTATAGTTAAAAAAAAAATATTCTAGTGTATATTAAGAAATGATCCTTGTATTTACAAAAATGAATATTACATATTAAAAAAATGAAGACTCCAATTTAGAAAAATGAAGAATATAGTTTTAAAAAAATAAAGATTTTAGTTTTAAAATATAGAGAGTACATTAGGGAATATCTTGTTTAAGAAAATGAAGATTCTTTCTTTAAAAAGTGAAGATTCTAGTTTCAAAAAATGAATATTGAATGAAGATTGCTAGAAGTAGAAATTACTCATTGTCACGTGTTAAAACACTGACGCGCGGGACCACAAACAAGGTAGGTGGTCCCGGGAGCGCAATATAACAACTGGTTGCATAGCCACGGATTTGTAAGCAATGCATAATAACAACCGAAGTACTAGTTTGTATTTTGGCTCGGTGTTGCTCGGGTGGTGTCTTATTTACTTAATTGTTATGTACACAATGCATGGTGGGTGGTATTTATTTACACGCCTAAAACTGAACATTATTGAAGTTCTTGATCCTTGTTTCTTTGTTTCATAATGCTTTATCTTGGCGTTGTGTTAAGCTGAAAATGTATTTGTATACTTGTAGATGTCTATCTTTTCTTGTATGTAATTGAAGATTTAGTATATTAGAGAAAGTAAGAGAAAAAGAAATCAAGAATATTCTGTTATGAGAAAGAACAATAGAAAACAAAAACTTGAATTATTACAGTAGAATACTCAAGAGTATATATATATATATATATAGACACTAAGATACATACCTAACTAAAATAAAACTAACTCATGTTATATTTACTAAACCCGAGTTTATGCTCTTATATAATATCCCCCAAGCTTGTTAAGGGAAATAAGACCAAGTTTGGTACAAAGAAAGAAATGCCTAATTGAAGCTACTGGTTTTTGTAAATAGATCATCAATCTGATCTTGTGTACTGATGTGTTGGACTTGAAGAAAACCACCCTCTACTTGTTCCCTTATGTAGACAATGTAGTGAGCATCTCTCTTTATGTGTTGTCTTCTCATGAAGCACAAGGTTTTTTGTAAGATGTTCAACAGAACTAAAACTTGAAGATCTTCTAATGAACCTTGTATCCAAGACACCTCACTTGCAGTACTATAATTACACCTCTCAAGCAGTATAATTCTTGTTGTTTAAAGCCAACAACCACAATAAATCTAGACAGGTCCTGAAACAAACATTTATCTTTAGTAAAGATCACCCGAACATCCGTTAGTTCAACCATTTTACTAAGAGATAAAGGATTGTGTTTAAATCCTTCTACAAATAAAACTCCATGTAAACATATATTTGAATTTATGAACACAATACCAACAATATTAACCATTTTACAAGACCCATCTGACAACCCTACTCTAACAGGTTTAGATAATTTTCTTGTATTACTTAACAATGAAAAAAATCAAATACCATGTGATCACTGGCTCCAGAATCTATAATCCATAACATATTATCACAAGATTGCAAATAAAAAGCATTGTAGGATAAAGAAATTTTACCAGCACAGTTAGTATAAGCAAAATCTGAACCATCAGCTTCACTTGTAGACTTATTCTGCATCACCTTGAACACTTATTGGCAGATGGAAGAGACCATCTCAGACTTGAAAGATTGTAAAATCACTTACTTTTCTAGTAGCATCCAGTGGGGTTTCAAAGAACTATCATCATCCACAAACACATGAGCAACCATCTTTAGTTTATTACCATCAGACTATACTTATTGGAATATTAGATGTTTTGAAATAAAAATGGTTTGGGTAAGAATTAATGTGGTTTAAGTCAAGATCTTTGTATTTTGTGGAAATACAGTAAATGTGTTTGATCCAATTGTGTATTAGGCATGAGTACCTGCAAAATAAGCATACATAAACTGGCTCGGGGGTTTGTCTGAGATAACTCCTCTTTGATGCATAAGCCGGAACTCTTATAATATGGATTAATTATAAGAGCAATTAATAACTTGGGTTTTAAAATTGAATATATGATCTGTAAATATAGGTGGTTAGCTTGTATTTATAGAAGATTCAGTTGAGATAAGTGGCACTAAATGGCCTTGGGCCTTGACAAATTAGCTGTGAGTTGTAGGATCTGTCTCCAAGTGGCTATTTGGGCCTGACATGGTATTTTACTGATTTAAATGGATTTTAGGCCTTTTGTTGTTAGTTAGACTTTGAATAATATCAATCCATTTAATAATATGAAGCATTTATGATAAAAAAAAGAATGAACATTAGTCTAATTCAATAATCAATTAGGGATTTTACTCAACTCCCTCCTCCAAATTGTGTGAGTAATTATTATATGTAGTATTCCATATATCCCATATCAACGACTCCATTTTGACCAATGACACTATTCATATGATAATTTTGACTTTATTTAATTTTATATATATAAGGAAAAATATAGTCATTTGCAATCTCGTTTGATTTGTTTCGATTTGTACTTTTTAAACATATAATTTTTATATTTTTATATTTTTATGTTATATATAGCTCAAGATATTAATTTTAAAAGTTGTGTGATATGTAAAAGTAAATGAAGTACTTCCTCTGCAACAAACCATTTTGCACGCATTTTAAGGAAGTGATTTAAGGGTGTAAATGAGCAAATTAATCAAAATAATTTTAACACAAGTAAGAATGATATTATAGGTTACTTGTCTTAAAATTACATATATTAATTTGATCGTTTAGACCTTTAAATATCTTTCTTAAAATGCGTGCAAATAAGTTTGTTGCGTGTTTTTTTTTATTTTAAAAATAGTTATTTTGAGACTATTATATTCCTCTACTCTACTCTGAGCAAGTCCAGCAACCTTGAAATAGTCCTACTACTATGGTGTCACTCTCTACTCCACTAGTGAAGTAGTGAGAAATGACTAGTTTCAAACCCAAAAAAATCCTTTTATTTGAAGGAAAAAGGGGAAGAAAAATCTTTATTTATTTGGAAGACAAATTAAAAAATTCCTATTGTAAATTGTAAGTGAGAAACTGTAATCTAAAAGGAATTATTCAAAGCCAAAAAAAGGATAATAAAAAGAAAAGATAAGATGCGACTTCATAAAGTCTGCCATCGTTTTTCTTCTTTTCCTTCTTCTTCATTCACTATTCATCACCAAAATCATAATCTTTTTTCCTCCCCTAATCGATTTTCTCTTCCCTCAGCTTCTTCTTTCTCTTTATCACCCTTTAAATTCGCAGGAATTAAAAGTTCCTGCAATTTGAGGATTGTTTCTGGGAAGCCATTTAACTCTACAATGAGTAGGGTTCATAGTGTTGTTCCTGTTGGAGCTGTTTCTGGGGAAAATGCTTCTGCTGCTGGATCAAATGGGTCTGCTTCTAAACCCCAATATGATGGTATTTTACTATTTCTTCCCCCTTTTTGGATTTTGCTTCTTTAATCATTGTTGTGAATTATGATTTTGGTTTGCTTTTATGTTTTGAATTGGATTGACATATAATCTAGGGATTTTTTTTTTTTTGGATTTTATTCGATTTATTTTTTTGTTTGGGTTTGGTTTGATGAATTGGGAGCTTTCAAGTGAGAAATAAGAGTGTGAGAAACTGGGATTTTCTCTTTAAGTAATGGGTTGAAGGCAGGAACCTGAATTGAGGAGGGAACAGAATGGTGAGAATGGTATGAGTTGGGCTTTATTGGGTATTTGGGTTAAAACTGTTTGAGCTTTGGACTTGAAAAGCAGTTTGGAATTGTTTTTATATATGTGAGATTCAAGCACTGAATTGCTTTTACCAAATATAAGATTTTGATATCAAGGTTTAATAATTGTGTTTGATTGCTAGAGTATATAAATAGGATACAAGGCATGCTTCATGCTTCTTTTCTTAAGATTTGTAGTGGAAACTAATATATATAATTATATATATAAAAAATTTAATCAATGTGTTTGATTACTAGAGCATATAAATAGGGTGCAAGCCATGCTTCATGCTTCTTCTCTTAAGATTTATAGTGGAAACTAATATATTATTTGTGCTAGTATATGTTTGTGGAGTTGTGGGTGTAGTTGGTGTTGGGACTTATTAGGTTGGAACCTAGTTAAAATAGGTTATTATTTTTTAAAAAACATACCGATATTTTGAATTTGTTGTAGCATTTTTTTTTATCTTCTGTCTTGTTGCATCTGTGTTAACTCAGTGGACAAATCTATTATAATTCATGTAGATGATTTGGCAACAAATGGCGGATATCAACTGCCTCCATCCGAGATAAGAGACATTGTTGATGCTCCTCCATTGCCTGCATTGTCCATTTCACCCCATAGGGATAAGATACTATTTCTCAAGCGAAGGTCTTTACCTCCTTTGATAGATCTTGCTAGACCAGAACAAAAGCTTGCTGGTGTTCGCATTGATGGAAAAAGCAATACACGGAGTCGAATGTGAGTACTTCTGTGTACATTGATGCTCCATGCGAGCCTTCTTTCCTGAGTCCCCCAAAAATATGGGTTTGGGACTTACAATTATTATTATGTGTAATATGCTTGCCACCATGTTACTTTTTAGAGCTGTAGAAAAGGAGGGAGATATGACATCGTTAAATCCTTGAAAGCCCCCCCCCCCCCCCCTCCCGCCATTTGTTTCTCCTAGACAAGGAGCATATTAAACTACTAATGGGCAGACAGTCCGCAACTCCACATGTCTTTCAGTGTTCTCTATAATACTTCTGTTTGTTTTAATCTCATAGCTCTCTTACCAAAGGCTGAATACTTCTGGGGCTGGGGCTGGGGCTGGGGCTGGGGCTGGGGCTGGGGGTTTATGCAAAAGTGTTAATGTACTCACATGCACTTTTCTTCACGAAAAACTAAAGGTTTATCTTTCTGAATCATCTTGAAAACTAGCACCTAAAATGTCAAATAACTCGATGGAAAAATTTCAGCCAAGCTAACTGTTGCTCTGCTATCGCTGGAATCCTGCATTAGTTCTTATGACAAATATTTCCTGTTAATTTAATATATTTTTGCTTTTATTATGTCATTGAATTTTTTACATTCACATCCATTAACAGATATTCAGTGTTTAGGAACAATTTATGGCTTATTTTTCCCTCATGCATTGTTGATTTTCCAAATATTATCTTTCTCCAGAAATAATAGTCAGAGGTCAGACTAATCACACATACTATTCTGGGATTTTCAGAAGGAAATTGTCACCTTTCCTGAAAAGGAGATAGTTTATGACCAACGTTTTAGACATAGCCCCATTTATGTGGACTCAAGAGAGGATGGTTAGGAGATAATTGTAAAGGATCTTCACACATGAGTGATCGAGATAATATGACAAATGATTGATTGTATGGTCTTCTGCTTGCATAGAGAAGCTGGTGCTACTAGATTGGCACTGGATAAGGAGATGATAGTACTATGACATAATTGAGCTAGATAAGATAGAAAGAAATGGCAGCTCTACATGTTGTAATATTGCTATTTATTTGAGTTTACAAAGTCGTTTCACATTATGTGCAAATAAACTGCTTAATCATTTTGTGTGCAGGTCATTTTACACAGGTATTGCGATCCATCAATTGACAAATGATGGTACCCTTGGGCCAGAGAAAGAGCTACATGGCTTACCTGATGGTGCTAGGATCAATTTTGTTAGCTGGTAATTTGAGCTGTTTCATCATTTAAATTTCTTTTTTATATAGTTCATTCATAGAAGAGTCAAGGTCTGCTAATTGACTTGAGAGTTGAATGATGAGTAGTGATAAGTTGCCAAGTTGTTTTTATTCATTTATTTGTTTATGATAAGCAATGAATTTTCCCTGCCGTTATGAGTTTGCTGAAGAAGCACCTAAATGAAAATTTGACCTGCTATTTATTTATTATCCTGCCATTATAAGTTGTGTTCTTTTGAACCCTTAGAAAAGCTAGTTTCTCACTTGCAATACTTTAATATATTGCCTGTTGATAGTGACATAAGCTTAAGTTCAAAGATTCAATAGTTATTCAAAGAATCTTGAAACTTAAATGAGGTGTGCGTAGTTTATAACAAGTTGTTGACTTCTTTAGTGTGACTGCAATTTGATTATCAGATCTTTTTTAATGGGTTTGTGGCCACTTACATCCTTACTTGCTTCAAATCTTGTTTTCCATTTCCTTTTGCCTTATTTGATTTCCCTATCAAGTATTATTGTTGGGATGTTAGTCTTGATCTTTGATGCTATATAACTGATGCATCTTTGACTTTTGATATGGCTTGGACATAAGTTATCTGTGATGAGCTTAACTTGTGTAAAATTTGAAATCTTCCTGTGCGCTGACATAGTGGATTATTTCACAGCTATTCTGGATAGGTGAATACTGTAATGTGGTTTCAGTCTTAACCTTAAAAAATGTGGATAATTTTTTTTTTTTGATTTTCTCTTTCTGATGTTTAATCAGGGCAAATAATGGTCAACATATGGCGTTTACTGTCCGAGTTGATGAGGTAGTTATCTTTTGATTTTTGTCTTGCTAATTGCTCGTTCCAGCATTTGTTAGCCAACTGTTCCTTTTTTCACTTTCTGCATTTTAAAGTTGAATCTCTATAATTTTGTATTGTAAATGTCATATCTTCTTAGACGCCACAACAACATAGCAGTCTGGTTCTTCTTTTTGGTGTCGCGGTGATTTTTTGTTTGTTTACTTCTGAACTCACTTTCCACTAAAAGGCACTTATTTGGGTGAAGGAAACTTATTAGCATTTCTAGTTCACGGTGTGCTTATTTTCTTCTTCCGGGTGATGGATACTAAAGGTCTGTTCTTTTAATCTTATTCTTGCTTATATTAGAAAAAAAAAGTTTAGATAAGTTAAGATAAATTAAGACAAGTTCTGATAAGTGATAAGTAAAAATAAGGTTTGACCTTCTCACAAAATAAGCTCTAAAAAATTCAGATAAGCAAAAATAAGTTTAAAAGAACGGTTCTAAATAGAACAATATCTTTTATAACTGTTGTCTGGTGCCAAATTATACGCATAGTCGCATATGCATTTTCCTGGTTCGATTTTATGACTGTTTGCTGGATCAGGATAATGGAGGCAGTGGCAAACTTGAGTTATGGGTTGCCAATGTGGAAACTGGACAAGCTCAGCCCCTGTTCCAATCATCTGAAATCTATGTGAATTCTGTGTTTGACAAGTAAGTGACTGTTATTGCTTGAGGCTTGATGATTTAGAAAGGTGCTGAAGTTTCACCTAGTTGATTTTTATTTTTCTTTGTTATCAGCTTTGTTTGGGTGGATGACACTACCCTATTGGTTTGCACCATTCCATCATCTCGTGGTGATCCACCAAAGAAACCTCTGCTTCCACCTGGTCCTAAGATTCAGACAAATGAGCAAAAGAACACCATACAGCTCAGAACTTTTCAAGATCTGCTAAAGGATGAATATGATGAAGATTTGTTTGATTATTATGCAACTTCACAACTTGTATTGGTTTCTTTGGATGGAACTATGAAGCCTTTCGGTTCACCAGCTGTGTACACTTCGCTGGACCCCTCGCCAGATGAAAAATACATAATGATAAGTTCGATCCACAGACCATACTCTTATTTAGTACCTTGTAGTAGATTTCCGAAGAAGGTTGAATTGTGGACTGCTGATGGGAAATATGTGAGACAACTCTGTGATTTGCCTTTGTCAGAAGATATTCCTATTGCCCATAATAGTGTGCGAAAAGGCATGCGTTCTGTCAACTGGAGAGCTGACAGACCCTCAACTATTTACTGGTAATCATCTTTTTCTGAACACTCCCTCTATGCAGTGATAATGGATCGGAGTATCAATTATGTTTATAGTTTTGCGGTTAATTTAATTATGAAAAAATTTCATGCAAAAAAAAAGCTGAATTTTCCGGTGTCTGGTTCTTGGCTTATAGTGTAAGCATGCTTTCAGGGTCAATAGTCCGCACATGAATATTTTCTGTTGTGTGCATTGTTTTGTATAAAATATACGTGAATCAATTTCCTCTTTTTTGTTATATTTTTCAACATTTTAATGTCATTTGAAGTGTAGGGTGGAGACTCAAGATGGAGGTGATGCAAAGGTTGAAGCTTCTCCTCGTGATATTGTTTATACACAACCTGCTGAAGCGAGTGAAGGAGAAGAACCCACCGTCTTACAGAAACTTGATCTTCGATATGGGTATAGCTGTAATTTTTATAGTTAATTAATTTATTCTTTTTCTTTGATGAGTCAAGATAAGGAAATAAATCAGTCAGGTTAAGCATGAATTACATGTTATCACAATTCTTGTTAGGATAACCTTTGATTTTACTGAAATATATACTAGCGTACTAACTATTATATGGCCCGAGAAGCTATGCTTTTAGTCACTGGCGTTTTTTATGTTGTGTACTGAATTTATACAAGCCCCCCATTGAGAGATTTGAGACCATCCTATCTCCAGTTGGAGATGGGTACACGGGTCATAATCATGCCATATGTGAAGATTTTCGTTTTGTATCTTGACACATGAAAGGCCTTTACACTTTACGTGTGGTAGGCTCAATTTTTAATTTTTTTTCCTTATTTTTATTTTTATCTTTGCAATAGAGTATTTCTTCTTTTGTGGAGAATTTACTGTAACAGGAAGTATACTTCTATACTTTAAATTGCTACAACAAAACTGATAAATGTTTGTGGTTCTGAAGCACTCTTTTGCCCAGTTAAGAAGTTTGTTATCATGAAACATGTACTTTTAACCAAGTCATAATTTTGGCTTTATGCCTTTTGCAATTTAGGCTTCAGATAATGAATATGTGTACAGTGTACTTCAAGTGAATGATAGATCACTTTTGGTGACCTAATGTTTTGTGCCAATTTACCTGGCCAGTCCATCCTTGACCCACTAAGTGGTAATGACTTGACTTTGATTTCTTTTTAGTAATGCAAGGGTGGTCATTTGACTAATTTCTTTTAACTAATGCTAGCAAAATAGCAAGCTTGCCTTATATGGATTGAAAAGGATTTTTGATACCCTCCTGTGATTTTGCATTTTGTGACCAAACCAATAACCTCAAGCATATGTCAAAGCATGACATAAAAATTGTCTCTTATTCTTTGTTTGATTATTTAAATGGTAGTTATGTGCTCAAGTAATCTTGGGACTTGGGGCCATGCCATAGTAGTTGGTGGATTTCAAATATGCCTGCAGTAACTGTTGATTTTAACCTCTTTTATTTCTTTAAACTATTTTCTGGTTAATGGTTGATAAATGAATTATTTGTTTGATCTTTACCTTGGCAGAGGGATATCTTGGTGTGATGATTCTCTAGCTCTAGTGTATGAATCTTGGTATAAAACACGGCAACTGAGAACCTGGGTCATATCTCCTGAGAGTGAAGATATTAGTCCACGCATATTATTTGATAGATCATTTGAAGACGTGTATGCTGATCCTGGTTCTCCCATGTCGCGAAGAACTCCGTATGGAACATATGTAATTGCAAAGGTTCGCAAAGAAGGAGATGATACAACTTACTTGTTGCTGAATGGTAATGGTGCTACCCCTGAAGGAAACATACCGTTCCTTGACTTGCTGGATATGTAAGTGGAGGCTAAAATACATTTCTGCTGTCCATTGTGTGATTATTAGTCCAAGGTTAGGTGCTTTCTGCTTTGACATAAAGTTCTTTCAGTAATACAGGGGAGAAAGAAAGAATATGGCAGAGTGACAAGGAGAAGTACTATGAGACAGTCGTTGCTTTGATGTCTGATAATATTGAAGGAGATATCTTTGTCAACCAGTTGAGAGTACTTACTTCAAAGGAATCAAAAACAGAGAATACCCAGTATTATATACAAAGTTGGCCAGATAAGAAGCCATTCCAAATTACTAATTTCCCACATCCATATCCTCAGCTAGCTTCTTTACATAAAGAGATGATTAGATATGAACGTAGTGATGGGGTGCAGCTTACTGCAACATTATACTTGCCACCAGGGTATGACTCCTCGAAAGATGGACCTCTTCCTTGTCTTGTCTGGTCCTATCCTGGAGAATTCAAGACTAAAGAGGCTGCTGGGCAAGTACGTGGTTCCCCCAATGAATTTGCTAGCATAGGCTCTACATCGCCTCTTCTCTGGCTGTCTAGAAGGTTTGTCTCATCATCTTCTGCTAACTTACACAACTTTGGTTTGTATGTATAATTGCTATACCCTTCATAGCTTCATCAGCTACAATATACCAAACTAGCCTTATGTGCACGCTATGCGTGCTTCAATGTATGAGTATCTTATATAATGTTTTCATATATTATTTATGAGTTTGTTGAAAATAAGATTATAATCGTTTGATTGAATAAAATTTAATTTTATCTACTACACTATATATCTATGATCAAATTTTCATTGTAATTAAAAGATAAAATTTAATGTGAAAAATTGTATAAATATGGGTGTCCTTTTGTAAAAATATAAAAAATATTAATTTTGCTGCTTTTATTTATTTTTGTGAATTATTAATTTTGTGATATTTTCATTTAAAAAGATAAAAAAATTGTTATATTTAATGGGGAATAAATAATTATTTTCTCTTTGATTGATAAATGATAATTCCTTATTTGTCATTGATTGATTGAATTTAATTTATATTTTAATTAAATTTATCATAAGTAAGAGAAGATCGGTTTTTTAGACATTTTTATATAATAGAGATTTATACTAATAAAAAAAAATGCGTGAAAGATTATACCTATATGGATATCTAATCGTAGAGAATTCAAAATTATGAATTTTTGTGTTTGTATTTTATTTTTTTGAATTATATATTTTGTAATATTTTCATTTTAAAAAATACAAAACTTTCCTTTTTAGTTAATATTATATAGTTTGAGTATTTAGAAAAGTTTGAAAGGGTATTTTAGTCTTTTTGAGGGGGGACACCATGACTCCCCTTGGCTTATATAATAGAGATCATGCCTATTTTTCATCAACAGGTTTGCTATTTTATCTGGACCCACAATTCCTATTATTGGCGAGGGTAATGAAGAAGCAAATGACAGGTATACATGCATGCACTTTGTTAGATTTTATATACTTTTCGATTATTCTACTGATGTATCAAGTTCAGCTGAATATAGCTGTGTGTGATTGCTTTGTTGATTGTTAAGGACCTTAAATTCGTAATAATCAAAAACTAACTTTTTTTCGGGGAAAGAGAGGGGGGGGGGGGGAGGGGGGCCTTGTTGCACATTAAGCACTGCATCTTTAAGAAAGTGGGTCAGGATTCGAACGTTCGTGTCTGGACCGTTTGTGTCTGGCCTCTATAATATTAAGAAGGTCCATGTTGAGGTAGTGATTCATCGAATGTGTTTTTTAGTTATCTAGCTTGTTCCTTTGACCTTACAGGTTATGATCAGGCAGTATTTTAAGCTTTTCCATTCTGCACTGGAAATGGTGCCAGTATCTGAATTATTTATTATCTCAAATCAAAATTGAATTTGTAAGTAGTTCTTCAACTTATTTGAAGCAAATGTTCTCTCTTCATCACTTTTCCTCTTTCCATCCCAATATTTCACAGATTCACTTAGCCTTCTCTCTCTCTCTCTCTCTCACTCTACTATTCTACTTTGAGATTGTGGAGTATTATTTTGCTTTTAACGATGTGCAAGCCCTATGAAAAAACTGAAGGGATGGAGTACCACCTATTCCTTTGGGACCTTGTGTAGAAAGAAGAATTATCTAATTATAGTCAAGTCACTTGTGAGAACAGTTTTCCATGCGCAAGGTTTTGGTAATTTCCAAGTCCTGCGGTCTTTTTTTCTTTTCTTTTTTTTATTTTTAAAATTGTATTCATGTATAAATATGAAGGGGGCTTTCCATTTCTTTTCTTATCAAGTGTGCTGTAATCTTCTGCAGGAGACATTTGTTATTAACTGGCTAGGCGCTTAAGCTTAATTAGTTTGTTTTACCCTTTTGGACTGAAGATCTTTTTCACCAGGTATGTAGAACAACTCGTAGCTAGTGCTGAGGCTGCAGTGCAAGAAGTAATCCGACGAGGGGTAAACTGCTTTGCTTTTATTCAATTTTCCCTTCTTATTGTGGACTGGATTGTATATTTTCCTGGTATAGACATGAAATCATGTCCACAATACACGATCCTTAGACATGGGATTTTCTTAGGTGGCTCATCCCAACAAGATAGCTGTTGGAGGTCACTCTTATGGAGCATTCATGACGGCAAACCTCCTGGCACATGCTTCTCATCTTTTCTGCTGCGGAATTGCTCGATCTGGAGCTTATAACCGAACTCTTACACCATTTGGATTTCAGGTACATCACTTCATTCCTTGTTTGACAAATTACCGCTTATATCCTCTAATGAACTCTTAACCTGACCCTATGCTAATCTAACAGAATGAGGATAGAACACTGTGGGAGGCGACAGACACTTACATAAAAATGAGCCCTTTCATGGCATCCAGTAAGGTCAAGAGGCCCATTCTGCTCGTCCATGGTGAAGAAGACAACAATTCAGGAACATTGACAATGCAGGTGAATAATATTATTTCTGGAAAACAATGTGACAGAATTTTCCAAACATTTCTTGTGGACTGTGGTTTTACCTTCCAAATTTGATCTCTATATTGTTCTATGATTGCATGACCAAAGTCTCACTTCTATACATATCCTAATTGAAGAATTGATCATATATATGGGATGTTTAAAAAAATTGTCATCTTTCTTAACACAGTATTAGTATATGATTAGGTTTTTGAGTACACCATTACTTAGGTATATTTATGGGGAGATGATAGAAGTGCTATAACTGTTATCTAATTTAAAGTTCTTTTGTAGTCAAATCATTCTAAATACACGGGGTTGTGAGATTTTTGATGGTGTGAGTATTAGTAAGTCACCTGCCTGAAGTTTGATGATGTAATTGCAGTCGGAACGGTTCTATACTGCTCTGAAGGGTCATGGAGCTCTTTGCCGTTTAGTTATTCTTCCTTATGAGAGCCATGGTTATTCAGCAAGAGAAAGCATCATGCATGTTCTTTGGGAGACTGACAGGTGGCTGCAAAAGCATTGTGTTCCAAACACATCTAAGTTAGATGAAGATGCTGGTTCCCTTGAGAAAAAAGATAGTACAGGAAATGCTGATAGCAAATCAGTTTCTGCAACCGGTCGTGGTGTTGCTGAGTTGGAGGAACCAGAAAATGAAGGCTACTCTCTTCAGAGGTCATTGTTGTGGTAATTTCTGATGATTCAATCATTTTTGTTCTAGCTATGATTTTTTTTTATTGCAAATTAGCCTCAAGTAAATTTGGTAAAGTAGATTTCATTACTCAATGTTGATATTAATTACTCAATGTTGACCGGAAACAAAATTAATCCTACTGAACTATCCCAACTTGAAACTTAATATGAGTAATATATTGATATTAATTAAGTTTATCATGATAAGCTGATATTTAATATTGATTAAGTTTATCATTATACGGTATTATAATATTCCCCTAAAAAAAAGGTATTGTAATATTTGACATAAAATCGAACAAAATAACTCCTCACCTATAAGGGTTGTTTGGTAATTGGCCTTTATTTTTATATATATTGTCTTTTGCCTTTTCAATATGGTCAAATAGTAAAAAAAAAAACATGTTTGGCTATTGACTTTTTGGTTGGTTGAAAAGCTAGCTTTTAAGCCAAAATGAAAAAGCTATCGAGAGCAATTTTTTATTTGACTTTTGGCTTGTTGAGTATTGACCCACAGACTCTCTAATAGACAGCAAACAACTATAATGAATTTTACTAAGTTCTTTTCCAAACTGTGGGCTTAACAACCAACTTAAAAAACTGCTACATATAGCCAACGCTTACATCTTGTCAAGCAATCCAACTAAACCAGCCAAAAGCCAACAACTAATAGCCGATTGCCAAACAAGCCCATAGTGTATGAGTATGACCCAAACCGTTATCTAAAGCCTAAACAGCCTTTTTGCTACCTTTAGCCAAGCATTGTTATTTTAAGGTAAATCCATAGAGCTTCCTCAATTCTTTCTTTTCTTAATATGCTGCTACTTTCTGTTGTTGGAGGTTTTATGTTATTAGTAACCTTTTCTTTTTTCTTTTTTCTTTTGCCTTTTGGATTTTATTTTTTCTAGAATGCATTTGTTGCTCCGATAATAACCTTGAATGAGTCTGAGCATGGCAAATAATTCCTGAAGAGAAGAGTAAGATATTGCCGATACCACAGCAGATAAATCGCCCTTCAGTAAATGATGATTTGAACCTATTGTAGTGTACATCAACTATGCCGCTTCAATACACCAAAGCAGCCACTGCTAGGATCAGCAGGCTCTCAGAATTGCCTTCTACATAAAGAGGGAAGACAGTTATGGCTTGTTTTCACTTATTAAGCTGCAGATATATACAGTTTTCATTGAAAATATGGTACTTCTAGTCTTGGAGGAGTATCTTTAGGTCAGATTCATAGGCTGGACTGCATAGTTGCCTTGTTGCTGAAAGTGTATTATCAAATCACATAATCTGACCATCTCATTGTTTGCTAATTCTTGATACTTGTTAATAAATACTTACTTCAGGCTTCAATTTCAATGATGATTGCTTGTAGGGCATGAAAATTTTATCGTGCACTCGGGTGCATGGTGATCACCATGTGCATGCGTTTACAATTAAACATTTATGTGATACTTTTAGAACATTTTGTAGATCATCATGGTGATCACCATGCGGTTGCCTTTATATTTTGAACATGTATGTTTTGCTTTTAGAGCATTGTTTTTATAAAATTAAGGACTTTATATTATATATAAAAGACGAATGTTCTAAATACTCGGTATAAATGTTTTATATGTATAGTATGAATGTTCTATTTTAAGTGCAATAGCATGGTTTTCTTGCTCCGGAGTACACAATATATGGATTAACATGTATTTTTGAATGGGACTAAACATGTAAATTAACTCACAACAGATTTTTTTTTAAAAAAGAAGTTATATTCACTGAAGTCCAACTAGCTCTAGTTAAATACAGGTACAATCGGCTAACTAAGAGAATTGCCATTGAGAATTGCCTAGCTCTTGTTAAATACAATTGCTTGGTTGACAAATATTGGGGAATTTACTTACATAGGCCCCTAGGTAAATAGAAATTCCGATGAGGATTTTTTTCCCATGTTTAATCAAATAATATTGTACATTTCCTAGGAAATGCAATTTCATGTGAAAAATTAATTCTTTGGAAATACTATTTTCTAAACAAGCATAAAAAATAGAGAAAAGTTACCAATTTGAATATTGCTATCACTCAATATGAGCAAACTTTGACCTTATAAAAACTATGTCAAATGAGTTCTCGATCGTGTTAAACCCAAAACCCTACGCCCAAGTTCTCCCAAATTCTCTCAATGTGTTAGTAACCAATTATTTGGGTTTAACATAGAAGAAAAATGACGTATTTGCATACTCATTTTCAAACTCGTACTCATATTCATGCAACCTAGCTTGGGCTATGTTTGATTCAAGGTATTTTTTTTTAGTTTGATTTGAACTATTTTTTATGATGTGAACTTATGACTTAATTTGACCAAACTTTTTCCCATCTATAAACACTAATCCGCAAGGAAAAATATATGTAAAAGGAGATCTACTTATATTTGTATTAATAAAATTAAATATGTTTAACAACAAAAAAATCCAAATAAAATCATTAAACCTGATGAAAACTTTAAATTTTTTTAATTTTTTTTTTATCTGATGTGAAATAAACAATAAGTACTTGAAATAAAATGATCTAAACATAGCCTTTGTCATGATAATGATCTTCGGAGTGAATAAAAAAATAACTTCGGAAAAATAGAAGAAAAAAAAATTCTTAATGGACAATGTATCAAGTCTTCCAATTAATCAAAAACTTTACAAGATTTTGAATCTTTTTTGTAATGGATAGCCTTTAGATGCTACTTCATATAATTGAAGTAAGAATATCCTATATGATCTTCTGAAATTTTCTGATCTGATTTAATAAAGTATTTGATCTCAGTTCATTCATCATCGGGTTATCATAATGTTAGTAATGATAATAATACTTGGGTGCATTGAGATGATTAATTCTATTTTATCTGATGCCACCTCTAAGGATCTTGCTAGGTGCTATAGGATTATTTTTTGTACAATCCATATGTTGCATTGTATAGTTTTCTCAGATTATAAAATGTGCTCTGTTTGGATTGTTTGGAACAACTGCCTCTCTTGTTTTGAAGCATGTTTTGAAATGTATATATCATATCATTTATGTTTGTTGTAATTCTGTGCTTGAAAGTCTTGAATTTCTGAAAAAGGTGGACCATTTTGTAAGAAGATCCATGGTATCAGCATCCATTCTTGTTCCTTTACCTCCCCAGACTAGCAAATGTGCAAGGTCTCCAATTGATGAGCCATCCACTTCATGCACAACCTTGAATCCCATTCTGTTGTAGAATTTTACTAGCTTCAGAAAGAATACAAAACCAAATTAGTTTGGTCATTGGTTATTAGCATTCACCACTACTACTCCCTAAAATAGGCCTCAGATTGAGGTGTTTATAAATATCTCAAATGACATTATCGTAAATAAATCAACAGTTATTAATGATTGTGTGATTTGAGATGTTTCATAAACACCTTAATTTGAGGTACTAGGCATTTCCCGTAGACTGTAGTAATACTTAGCTAGCATTGCTCGTAAGGGAAGGGCAGTGAGAATCGAACTCGCGCCACAGTGTCACTATGCTAAAGCTAAATCCTCAATTATTTTTTTAATTTAAAAAATAAACCACACAAAAAAAAAAAAAAAAAAAATTCAAAGATGATGACTTTGATGAAAGAATATATAGGAAAAATGATAGTCCTAAAGACTAATAGAGAGATAAAAAGTCAATAGTAAGAATACTAAATTACTCATAAAAATCACAAGTACTAAATAATTAAAATATACTAACGATTTGTTCTTTTGGACTGAATTAATCTAAAATGAACTAAATTTGTCTAAAGTGATTGAATTAATCTGAATTGAACTAAATTTGCAACTAAACTAAACAAAGCTAAATCATTGAATTAAATTTGCAACTGAACTGAAATTTTGGAAACTAAACAGGGCCTTAGCAGAGCAATAGTTACAATAATAAAGGGAGGAGAAAAAAAAAAAAAAAACCTTGGAATGGTAGAGATGAGTGTCATTAATAGCAAGCAACTGAGCAGTGGAGCAACCTGAATCAAAACCATGCCTAACAGCAACTGCACCAAGAAATAACCCCACTCCAAAAATTGATTTCTTCATACTCAGAGTCTCACTCCTCAATCTAATGGAATCTAAGTGGAGTATCTTTCCATCAAACCAGAATCTTATGAATCCTTCAGCTCTTCCAACCTCCTTGTTTGTATCCAAGTTTTTAGCTGTTATTCTGAAAAAAGGTCCCAACTTTTGTAGTTTTAAATCCAGATTTCTGGCTTTTGAGCTTTCTAATATGTCTTCCATTGTTGGGATATTATTATTATTATTATTAGTACCACTTACACATGGTGTTGGTGTTATTCTTGCTGATGCTCTAATCATGCTTTTGCAACTTGAAAAAAGGTGTTTTTTTTTTTATTGTTGGATTAGGGGATGATTTCCACATTTAACTGGTAAATTTGATGGTAGAAATTATAAAAAAAGAAAAGAAAAAAAGATGGGAATAAGGGTGGATAGATTTTGGATGATGTAATGACATGACAGGTGGCAGATTCCAGTCCTCCCGTTCGTTCTTAGATGCTTTTGAAGTGGCTGGTTATTTGCAGTTTTGCAAGTGTTAATGTGCAAGAATCTTGTCCAAAAAAAAAAACAAATTGTGCATAACAAAATTGTGCACATATTGCCATATTGGTATGAAAAGCTATAGATTTATTCATGCTCAAAGTAAACTATAATGTGCAAGAAAATATTTTTGCTAAATCATAAATTCATAACATTGTAATTCATCTTCACAAAACATTTTTTTATATAGAAATATTGTAGTATAAATGTTGAGGAGTTTTAAACTGGTCAATTCATAATATAAAAAATTTAAATATGTTGTCTCACTTTTTGTGTATTTTCACTCAATCCCATGTTGATTGTAAAACAATGACCTATTATTTATCAATTACTCCCTCCGTCCCAAATTAAATGATACATTTTGACTTTTGACAATATTCACTTTGTAACTTTGACTCCCTTTCATTCTATATATATAAGGTAAAACATAGTTATGTGAGATCTCGTTTGATTCGTCTCAATATGTACTTTCTAAATATATAATTTTTTATTATACACAACTAAAGATATTAATTTTTAAAGATGCGTCTTAGGTGATGTGAAAAAATAAATATAGCATTTATTTTAGGACGGAGGGAATATTATTTAAAGCATATTTTTTTTCAACAAATAAAAATACGTGACACATAACTGATATGAAAAAAAGTGACACAATAGATTTGGACTCAATTTGAGTAACCATCAATATCTTTAATTTTGTTTTTTTAAAAATTATTAAAAGTAGATTTCAAGAAAGTACTCATTTAAATGAATTAAACACAATCACACGTAGAGCTGGGCATGGGCTGGGCCGGCACGAGGGCCAACTTGGCACAACACGATTTGGGCCCGGCGCAGCACGAGCCCGCTTTAAGCACGACACGAATGTATGAATGGTGGGCCGTGGGCTACCCACGAACAACATTTTAAAATTTTGGCACGAGCCCGACATGAGCACGATGAGCCGGCCCGCAAGTTGGCACGCTCATTTTGATTAAAATTTCAAAATTTATAAAAATTAGTATAATGCACGATGGCACGGCACGAGTTGGCCCGGCTGGCACGTGGGCTGGGCCGTGCATGGACCTTATATTTTATAACTTGGCACGAGCCCAGCACAGAACGAACTTTTCTTGGCCCGTGTAGGCCCGACACGTTATGACACGAGGCACACGGGCTTGGCACATAGGCCGTCCCAGCACGGCCCGTGCCCACCTTTAATCACACGTACCCATATTTGTTTTCGAAGTATAAATCACATGATGCAAAAAAATAAAAATAAAATAATAATTCATGGGGTACTACCGAGGCTTAACTAAATGCATAAAGTACTCCTGTTTTTTTTGGAATTTATCATATACCCTCTAAGTTTTTGTTTTCTACTTTATTTTTTTTAATTATTTATAATCAAGTCATGCACATTTTCTTGTTCCGAAGCTTAAACCTGTTTAAAAACATTACAATAATATCGGCATTTGGTATATTTGTTTAAAACCTTATGAGTATTCATTACAATCTTAAAACATTAAAATTACCTCATGAATTTCTTAAAATATCATGGGTACCTGTGAAAAAAAAAATTATTATAATTTATGAATAGTGTACAAAACTTTAATATTGCAAATTCGCAAGTAAATCAAAATGGGGGAAGCATTTAGTATTAAACAAACATTAGTTACCAATTGGCACATTATTTTGTCATAAATATTCAAACAAATTCCAATGAAGTGTTAATACAACCCTAAGAACTGCATATATTAGAACAATTAGAGATGAACTACCACACTACTACTACGAATTTGGATATGAATATGAGTGTCGAATTAGAGGCTACTTGACAAAAATAATTACTTCTTGTCCCAAATTAAAAGCTTCATATTAACCAAAAAACTCTTACAATTTTAGTCAAACTGAATCATTTATTTTGGGCCGAAGAGAGATTTTTTTTTTTAAAGCTACAACGAGTATATTCACAGGTTCCATGAGACTATGTATTGGCCAAGAATCCAAGATGTAGGTTGACTATATTTATGCATGAGACTACTGAGAACAGAAGAGAAGACTAATTAAGCTCACAATTAAGATTTCTTCAAAGCATAACGCAAATGGTTACTAGAGAAGAAATAGCATACCTTCTTGGATATCTTACCACCAGGATCTGTTTTCATCTGCTGGGCAATGCTGGTACATCCATTCAGCAAATTGTCAACATTGAAGAAGCATCCTTGAGCTTCTGTGATTGATTCAAGTTCTCTTAAAAGAGAGAATCACATGAAGTACCATTAGGCCATCGGACAGAATGGGGAGACAGCCTGCTAACCATACCACTGCAGCCAAAAAGTTTGTTGCCCTGACTCTCCTTAGATTCAAACATAGATATATAAACTATGATTTATAGTTTCTCTATCCTAAAACAACAACCAAATAACCTATTGAGATTAGGACAAGGGAGGAAGGAATAACCAGAAATATTTTGTATTTCTAGACAGGGGGCATTTCACTAATTCCCTCTTTCTTTCAGGATTTTACCAGCATAACTTCTGTGAGGACTCAGGACTTGAATTATACATCCTACAATATAAAAATGATGATTAGATGCTATTCAAGTAATTCTCAATGCTGCAACTTTTCTTTGTCCCTTCGCCTTCCACGGAACCCTTATTCTCTTTCATGCTAACCAATAACCATCTCTGTAACCAACAACGCCTTATTAACCCATTATATGTGCAAAGATTTCATGAATCAATCTCCTTCAGCTAGCATAAAATCCAGGAAATAAATCTCAAATAGCTTAACCAGCTCTCCTGCTACCAAGATGGAGATTAGAGAATAACCCTTTGTGAGCATGCCAACCATATACGTAAGCTACATCTAGGTGAAATAATTTCCTCTGTACAAAGTGCAATATCACTGTTGTTTTGGAGTAGAAATGTAGAATGCATTATCAATGCTGCTCTGCAGTCTTAAGAACTGTTGTATTATTCAGAGAAGCAAATAGGCTAACTACCTTATCCAAGGACAAAGACCAAATTACTTAAATAGATAAGCCAAAAAAACTATTAGGCCTCCTTTAACCTACCAGGTGTTGCTGATTTATGTGTACCATGAGTTAAGAGGCAAATAACAATTAGAATACACATAGTAAAGCTCAAATACAACAACCTTTTGACCATCAATTACTAAGATTTTCCATCAGCATATTTGTAATAACCCGAAATTTAGGGCCAAAAAATTTCGCGGTTAATTAATATTATTTTATAATCTAAATCCAAAAGGCCCGATGATTTGGACTGCTTAATTTTTATTTCCATTCCTTAATCTTAAAATTGGGCCAAGGACCCATTTCCTCTCCCTTTGGCCGGCCCCCACTTCATGGCCAAGGATTAATTCCCCTTTTGTAATTTTAATTAATTAGATAATCCTATGATTAATTATTTAATTAATTTTAAAACCTATTGCAACTACTTTTTGGCTCCCCCCTTCCTTTTCTCCTTATTATTTTGTTTTCTTTGTTCTTTATATTTGAATAGGAATAATACACTTACAATCTTTTACCCTAATCTCAAAAGCTCTCAAAAACTCCCAAAAAAAAACCTAGTTGTAGCCGTGTGGTTCAAGTGTCAAGAACAAGAAATTTTCTTTGTTTTCTTTCCTAATCTAAGGTAACTAGTCTATCTCTTTTAAATTTGGTACAAGTTTTCCATATAGTTAATTAGGATTAATTCATGAAAATTGATAGAATTAGTATCATGTGTAGATTAGGATTTTCGAGTGATAATTATGTAGTTTATGATGCTGATTTCTTGAATTCTTATGTAATCTTGATGAATCTTTAATTGTTTAATTAATTTTGTGCATAGATTAATTTATTTAATTGTATATTGCATTGAATAATTGTATGATAAATTGCCTAATCTTATTCTTGATTTATTCCATGATTGTCGAGTGGTATATGGTGTATTTATGTTGTTTTCTTGAATTGTTATTAGAAATCTTTAATTAATCTTCAATTTAATTATGTTATTATTAGTTCTTGAAATTAAATCTTGATATTGTTATTAAGCCAAGAATGCCGTGTGGTTTTATGTATTAAAAGAATTGATTTTAATCTTGTTTTGGTTCAATCTTGATGATTAAATGTACAAAGCATGATTTTAATTGTTATTATTAAGTTTTATTATTAATTATTGATGATTGTGTTTATTTAATTTAAAGTATAAATTTTTGTTATTATTTATGTGAATGTCGTGTGGAATGAAGTAGGAAAAATAGGATTTTTATCATGTTTTAAGTAATATTTGTTGCTAATTGCTAATTTAGATGATTTATTTAATTATTTATATGATGATTTAATGAATTTATTTAATTATTATTGTACAAGTGAAAATGTCGAGTGGTCCAAATAGGATTTTGATCAATTTTAGTTTAATTTTTGGCTTATAATAATTTAGAAGGTGATTTTAGGAATTAATATGATTAAAGGAATAAAAAGAATTAATAAGGATAAGTTGCAATATGAAGGAAAGTAATAATATGACTAAAAGGAAAGGTTATAATATGATAAAAATTAGTGGTCTCACGATGGCCTCTAGATAAGATCATTGATAAATAGTGGTCTCACGATGGCCTTTAGAAAAGACAAGATATGATACAGATGCCTATTTGATGATACACGAGTCATCAGATCGGGTTAAGTCGAGGCCGTTGCCCTACTGCGGTCTATGGGCAGTTCTGGATCTTAAGATATGTAGTCGTCTAAGTAGTAGTACACGAGCTGCTATTTAGGGGTTATGGCCATAGCTTAGGCTTAGTTCTTGCAAAGGAGGGCTACGGGTTGAATACACGGGTTCTTCCCGGCACATTTTAGGAAAGTTGGGATGTACACGGGCATCCTTACGAGCTATAATGACCGGTCCAATAAGATGGTTAAAAGAAGGGTTTTTGGGTAAAACATGACAAGATAAGTATTTCACGGGAAGGATTCTGTTATATGTGTATTTATGTGTATTTTCGTGTGTATAAGTTGTATTCATGTAATGATAGGTCTTCCACTGCGTACGTCTAGTAAGTCTGTATTTATATGTATTTTTGGTGTACCTTATACGTGTATTCCATGTATTCTGTAAGAGTATCTATGGCCTGTATTTATATGCGTATCGTATCCGTATTTGTTTGTATTCGGTATGTATTCCTATCCGTATTTTATACGTATATTATATGTATTTCTAACCTTATTTTGCAGGTATTTTATACGTATTGTACTCGTATTTTGTACGTATTTTTATATGTATTCTCCTACGTATTTTTCTACGTATTTTGTGTGTATTTTTATACGTATTTTTCTATGTATTTCGTATGTATTTTATCTACGTATTTTTATACGTATTCTTGTATGTATTCTCGTATGTATTTTTCATGTATTTTTGTATGATTTTCCTGGTTGGTTCTATGCTATTATATGGTTAGCGGTCCCTCATTTAAGCGGGACAGCCTAGTTACTCGCCACTGACGGTGGACCCCCCATTTCAGGTGATGATGCAGACGCATAAGTGGGCTCCTATATGATTCGGGTTGTGTGTTGATGAGAGCAGTATAGTGAACCCGAAGTCTAGTTTATGCCTTCTTTTATTTAATAAGTAGTACATCCCAGCCTGTTGGGATGGAACAGTATTTATTATTACGTATTCCAGTATTTGTTTTTGGACCTTGAGGATGTTATTTATTTAGTTTGGTTAATAAAAGGAGTATTGGATTTTAATTATTAATAATGCTATTTAGATTATGTTGGTAATGATCCATTTGTCGATTTCCTTCGTAAATCGACAGTTTAGAAAAGTCGGGTCGTTACAATATTAATATGGAGAAATTATCCATCTTCTACATAGGTGCTTGCCAGTGCAATAGGAAACATAGTATCTGTGCATTTACCTGAATTTGCACCTTTTACCACCTCTCTTTCTTAATAAAATGGAAAGAAATAGTAGAAAATCAGTTTGAGAGATGGCCAAATGGTTCTTGGTTGGTGAGTTTACTTCAAAAGGGAAAAACAAAAAACAGCCAGGTGGTAAATTCAAGCAATCAAGCATAATTACATGATGAACAACTGACTGCATCATTCAATGATCAATGTATTAAAAGAGTTAGCTGCATCAATTGAAGATTTTTAAGTAAATTGGATTAGAAATCTCGAATTTGTTAATGTTTCGCCAAACAACAAATCTCTCACATTCATGGTGAAGCTGAAAGCATACAACACTCAATCTCAAACACAGATTTTGACAGTTCAAACAAATCATTACCAGGGCATCTCAGAAGATAGTGATCTCAAGGAGTGATGTTATCGAGGTGAAAAATGAAGGTGGAGGCAGGAAACAACGGGAAAGAATTATCAGCAAAGCAACCATCAGCACGCTTGTTGGAGTAACCAGGGTAATCACTCTTACAGAAAGGCACCTTCTTGTGAAACACGAGCCCAATTTTTGCAGCCTTCTTCGCCAAGTCCCATTGGCTATAAGGTTGCCCTTCCTTATGGCTCACATGAACCTCACCTGCTGGAACCATAAGCAGCAATTTCGCGTTCATTAAGAACCCTTTAACAAGCTGCTTGTTCAGTTTGATTTGGCAAACACTATCTTCAGCGAACATAAACCCGACATGAGGGAAGTTATAGATAACGCGATCAAACCTCTGAGTAGAGAGGAAGTAATGCTGGCTCATTTTAGTGGCATCGACTCCATGTAATACTATACACCCCCTCTCTTCTAATTCCCTCACATTCTCTACTCCATTATTGTACCTCTTTCCTAACATCTCGAGAGAATCGAGTGATGTGGCAACCATGTTGTAGGCTGTCCCGAAAGCTCTAGCTAAACACAATGCAAATGAAAAATCTCCTTCTCCTACTAATAATATCTTCTGTGATGATGTATAATGCCTTATTGATTCCTCTACTCTATCCAACACGATCTCACTTTCACTCTCACTTTCCCCTTCATCAGATTCCATTTCCTTTTCTTCTTTCTCTTCCTCTATCATCTTGGGAGTTGGCATTGTCCTTTCTTCCTATTCCTTCCTATATTTAAATGGGTGAACCGATTAGTATGTCTTTCTGGCCAAAATTCAAAAACCAATGGACACACAATTATTGAAAATTCTACAGCGGTCTTATGGCTGTGGACCACCATAATGGACGGCTGACACTGTTGTTTTTTGAATTATTTTTAATTAGTAAATCTAACTATTTTTTAAAAAAAATACTTTAAATACATTTTTTTATTTTCGGAAATCATTTTCTGTTTTTTTTTTTCGAAAATGTTTTTTTTATTCTGTTATCTTCTAGTTCATGATGCCACTTTGGTTTAGTTTTGATTTTTTGATTTCATTTTTTTTATTATTAATAAAAAATGGTAAATGAATTAGAATATTAAAAAAAATTACTCAAATAAAAGTTTTTCAATAAAAAACAAAAAAAAAGTATTTAAAATAATTAATAAGTCATTTTTAGTTAGATTTAGGAATAATTCAAAAAAAGCAATCTCAACCCTCCATTGTGTAGTTTGTAGTCCACTAGTCCTAACACCACATTAGAATCATCCCACAGTTATGGTCCTATTGACTATTGAGAAGCATAACCTGCATAGTTTATCTTCATCAATTTTAAAAGGCGACTCCAAATGGGAAATTCTACTATCACAGGCAGCTACTTAACCAAAACAAATGTCAGAAATCAAATTATGCCCAGAAATAGCAGGGTTTTTTTTGGCAACAGAAATCAATTCTCAAATAACAACAGAATTTTTTTTACTCCTATACGAATCAACAACATAAATAGCAGGATTTTTTTTGGCATTCTATCGGAATTCAATTAAATGGCGAAAAAAGGTTAAAAAAAAAAAAAAACAATGATTTGATAAGCAATTCAGAATCCAAAAGCAGGAATCAGAAAGATGAGAAGCTTCTGGAGCAACAAGTAATGGTGAGATAAATATGTGAATGTAAAAAATGAATGATGAAAAGTTAGGGTTCTTACAAATTTAAGCTGTTTGATTTAAAGTATTGTTGAAGTCCATAAAAAGAGAGCAAAATTGTACACTAGCAGAGTAGCAGGAGTGAAGTTCACTGCAAATTAAAGCTTGATAAACCACGCTCAACTTATGAGAAAGCCCGCGCCTTACTTTCGGTCTAAGACTTTGGAGTAATATCATGTATATCAAATTGAGATACAAATTTGTATTTTAAAATGATATTTTAAACTATTTTTGATAAGTTTTAGGGGTAGAGATTCGAGCACCAACCAAATAGGGAGTGTTTTGGTAATATATTTTCAACAAAATTACAAAAATGTCATTTAATATATTTTGTGATACTCAACTTTTGATTTACTGGATATTTCCCTTTCAGTCTCTCACGAATGGAGCTCTTTGTTGGTGGCAAAACTTGAACCAATTAATTAATCCAATAATAGCGAGCTGTGTTTAGATTTTCAACCTTTTAGATAAACGGGTTGACTTGAATTAACTCGTTTAATTTAATGGGTTGTGTTAGGTTTAAAAATTAAATCTGATTTCAACCCGTCTAATCTATTAAGTAAATACTTCCTCTGTATCGATTTAAATAATGTGTAAAGTAATTTTGGAGAATGTGTAAAATTTTCGTCTAATCTATATTTTCGCTGCCCCACATGTACCAACCCCTCTAGTAGCTTCAAGATCATGAGGGTACATGTCTAGTAGCTCTCATCTTCTATTTAGTAAATACTTTTCCTTTGGTTGCTGAAGCTACTACTCTTTAGAATGGTTTACTTTTAGTTCATCAACATAATTTTCCTTCAATCTATTTTCATTGAAGGCGACAAGCTCACGATTCATGTTTTATAGGGATGTTTTATCTGCCCTTAATTAGAAAATTCAACTTTTTATGTATGTCGTAACCGAAAAAATGAAACTACAAATCATAAAAGACCCTAAAATGTTTATTTTTTATTGTTTAGGAACTTAGCATTAAAGAATCTCTTTTTTCTCTCTTTATGAAAGTTTATGTACTTACAAATAATTTACAAAAGCAAAATGGTCCTCATTATCAAATACTCACAAAAAATACACTAACCAATTTGGTTCTTTACCTAACATTGTGACATGTCTTACCTTTACACGGAATTATCTCTATACTTGCATTTAATTTCTTTCCGGTATTTACCAAATCCCACCAAAAATCTTACCTAGAGACTAGAGTGTTTCCTCCTTCGAATATATCGATCAAACCAACTTTCTAAGTTTCCATGCCATCATGCTTCTCAAATAAGGCTTGTTTACTTCAGATTCTATTCATTTCAGTTCAGTTCAATTTAGTTCAATCAGTTCAGTTCATCTCTATTAAGCTAATGTAAACGAGCCCTAAATGTTCCTTGAACTATGCTTCAATTTTCTTATTAATTAAATAATAATAATAACTGAAGCGAGTTCAGAATTTCTTTACGACTTCGAGTCTTGAGAAATGAGGCTCAGATAATATTTCAGTTGCTCACTAATTTATTGTAACCATTTCAAGTTTTATTTTTGAATAATACTTCGTAGTAGTAGTAATAATAATAATAATATTTCAACACACGCATCTGTTCTCAGCTGTTGTACCCAGTGCCGTCTTAAACTTAATAAAGGCCCTGTGTTAAAAATCAAAAGTAGGCCCTTCATATTATTAACATATATGAATTTCTAAAACATTGGTAGGAGAATGAGTAATTTTTTCAGTTAATATATATGAAAATTTAAAATTTTGGGGCCCTTTTAATGATGAGGCCCTGTGCGGTAGGTCTCTTTGCACGCTCTATTCACCGGCCCTGATTGTACCAAACTACCAACTCACCAGTTTCTCCTCTCCTCTCTAACCAAAACCCTAACCCCCAAAAAAACCCTAAAAAACAAAAAGTTTATGGGCTACCATGGTTGAAAAATACCATGGTAACCCCCAAATCTCCATATTTGTTTGTTTTTAATGCATTTTTTAGTTGTTCTTTGGTTGATAAGTGATTATCTCTTTATGAGAGTTTTATGTGTTTTGCCTGTATGATTGTTTTGTGGTATTGTTTTTTTATTCACAAGCCAGGTTTGAAGTTATGGAGGAGATGATGATGGTCTAAGAAGATATAATATATGTTACAATATCTCTGTTCAAGACAAATATTGCACATGTTGTAAAGATCTCTGCCCGTAAAGATGCACAGACATCGAAAATTACAAAGTGTTTCATCATTAAATCCATCCTTCAAGAGTTGCGCTTGAGTATGCTTTTATTTTAATTGTTTTGGATGTGAATTTTGTTTCCGTATCTTAGATTTTTTTGAGTTATGTACTATATTCAATATAAATGCCGTATGAATAATTATAAATGAATTTCATCTTTTATGGTTAAAAAAACCTACCAACTCACCACCCTAGTTCCTAATTTAATTTCTTGTGCCTTGGAAAACACCCTTTCAAAACCCTTCCCAGTTCCCACCAACACCATTTTACTTATCACACAATTATCACCTACTTTTAATCTTTTATGTATGCTCGATATGAGAATTTTTTAACTTTTCTACTCGAATAACATCAAAGGGTATTATTGGACAACTATCCATTGGTCAGACTACTTTGTCTCATTTATTCTTAGGACTTGTTTACTTTAGATATATTCAGTTCAGTTCATCTCTATTCAGTTCAGTTCAGTTCATCTCTATTAAGTTCAGTTCAGTTCAGTTCATCTCTATTCAGCATATTAGCATTTTTTCATAGCATATTAGCATTTTTTGAAATCATGTTAAAAAAGAAGTCAAATTAAAATTAATTGAACTATATATGCACGTTTAAAATTGAAACATGAAAAATTGAAAGTATCCCGTAATTTGAAAATGATTAGATCCAGTTGAAAATGATATCAACTATTGTTGACCAACTAATGAATCAGTTGAATTGAATGACATTGATCCAAATTGAAAAAACAGTTGTAACTGAAATTGATATGTTCAAAACTCGAAAAATTCTTGAATTGAAGAACCAAACTAAATTTACATCTTGATCAATCCTTCACATAACGTGACCAACCTGAATTGAACCGAAATCAAACTTTATTTTCATTTGAAATATATGTAGTCATTGTATTTTGTTTATCTTAATTAATGTAAACCTAAGAGCTTGTTTACTTCATATTATATTCAGTTCAGTTCAGTTCAGTTCAGTCCATCACTATTTAGTTCAATTAATACACTTCTATTCAGTTCAGTTCAGTTCAGTTCATCTAATGTAAACGAGCCCTAAATCTAAATGAAAAAATAATACAATCGGCCAATATATTAATAACTTGTTTTAAACCAAAATAATTTTGATCCACCCAAAATAACTTGAGTAACTTGAGCTCAAATTAAACCGTTCTGAAAAGATGAACAAATTATTTCAACTTGCTACTAAAATAAATTGAACTGGTGTAACGTAATGACTGAAACATGGCCTGATCCAACCTAATAAACCAGATCGCTAACGCTAACCGGAATGGAGAGTTTGAGACCCCTAGTAATATGCCTGTATTGGCGCCCATTTGTCCACACGATATAGCTCCCAAAGTCGCTGGACCACTAGTCAACTACATTACAAGTAAGCAACCGTACAAAGAGGAGGAATTAATTAAACTAAAGCAAGAAGAATAGATTATAGCCTTATAGGCTTATAGTATGGTTGAGTAGAATCGGGTATCCGGCATATTTTTATGGAGCCGGATCTGTCGGGTTCTGAAATATTGAAATTGGATTTAGAATCGGTCTAATTGATAATAATTTTCTAAACCCAAAATCGAAACCGTCGAGTATTGGTTTCATCAATACCGTGTTTAATTGATGTGCATTTTGTTTAAATTCGGAAATTAAATAAAAAAATCAGCCTAATGACCAATAACTACTCTATTAAAAATTTACCACTAAAAATTAACTTTTATAATTTTTTTATGTAATATAATACTACAACTTTAAAAATAAAAAATAAAAGTCTACATAAACACAACCGTATACTTAGTATGAAACTGTTACAACCAGGAACACATCGGGTAACGGGTCCAAAATTTCAAGAACCGGACCCGGTCCCAGTTGTGACTAGGTAGTAATTTTGGGACCCGATATCGGAACTAGTTAAATCGGGTTCAGATAATTACTTACTCCCCTCTAGCTTGTAGCAAAGGTAGAGGTGTAAGTTTTAGTATAGTGGTTAAGTAATGCGAACGTTGAGCATGAGGTCTTGAGTTCAAACGTCACCATACGCATTTGCGAGGATTTTTTATCTTCCATTTGCGGATGTGTGAATCGGTCCCACTACTAGAAAAGATGCTATTTATGACGGGAATGCTCGTCGCAAAAATGTGATCCCGTCCTAAAAACAGGGGGGTTGCAAATGATTTTTCCCGTTGCAAAAATATGACCCCGTCGTAAATGAGTAATTTTTAATAGAGTTTGGGTTAAGATGAGCTCAAAAACCATCGCAAAAGATCTACATTCTCATCACTAATGTGTGTCGGTTGTTAATGGGTCAATTTTTTGTAGTGCCAAATTGTGTCGGGTGACCTGCAGTAGAGCACGGTTCTAGACCCCGTACTAGGTGACCTGCAGTATAGCATATGAAAAACCCAAATTTACCCTTAAAGTGATACCTAATTTGCAACACTGAGTCCTTCCTACCTACAAATACAACATCTCATAACACCAAAACTCTTTCACATCACACTCTTTTTTTCTCCTCTATTTTCTTCCCAGTTCCCACCATTGAACTTTTTTTTTTTTTTGGGATTTTCTTTTGAAAATAAAAAGACACCCAAAACAATAATAAAAATAAAAATAAAAATAAAAATGGGGTGTATATCATTGATGATGAGCACCAAGTTCCTTGCGGCTATCATCCTCATCACAGCCATTCCGGTAGGAATAATCATATCCCTAGAGAGGACCCCACCATCAACACACGTGTACCAATACCACAGCAACAGCTGGATGAGAGAGTGTGCCAAGTGGGACGATCTGAACCGTCGATTTCTCGTCTCCTACATGGAAGGAGGTGTAGGAGAACTCAAGGTGGCTTCAGATGATGATGATGGTGGTGGTGGTGGTGGTATATTAGATGAAATCACAGCCGTTAAAGATGCTGACCTGGCAGGAAATGCGACATTGGGAATGACCGTTGATGGGCGTAGAAATCGGGTGGTAGTTGTGGTGGCTGATTTGATTGGAAATCGTTATGGTGGTCTCGCTGCATACGATCTTTCCTCTTGGAAACGTTTGTTCCTCGTTCACCTCATTCTCCCTGGTATTTTTATTTTTTCAATTTTATTTTATTATTATTTTTTTTGGGAATAATGGAGTAGTATTTGTTAGGATTCGTATGTAGGACCACATATTAAAACTTCGTTAAACACGAGTATTTGTTGCTATACTGCGTAGGGCCGTCAAAAAGGCGCTTAATCTGCCAATCCAATCCCAACTTTCCACATTAATTACTTCTCATACTCACTCCGTCCCAAAAAAAATGCAAGTAGGTAGCAAGTAAGGGTAAAAGTGTAAAGTTGTAAGGAGAATTAGGTAGAAAGTAGTGAGTATTAAGTGGTAAGTAAGGGTATAATATAAAGTTGTATATTGGATTAAGTGCTCTATTTTGATTGGATTCACTATTCACATGGTAACTTTGACTATTTTTAATTTTATGTGTAAAGTAAAATCATAGTCACGTTTATTTGTCTCAACATATACTTTTCGAATATTTAATTTTTTTTTAAAATTTTTTATTATCTATAAACCAATATACTAATATTTAAAGTTGTATATTGGAAGATGTGAGCAATTATTTTAGCACCGAGTGAGTAATAAATTTGAGTGTTAATTTGAATAATACAATTAGATGGTACTTACGATTTTTTAATTGTGATTATGTGTTTTAATAAGGCTACTAATGATTTCAAAAATCAAATATTATTATGAAAGATTTTAATAGACAAATGAAAAAAATTGTCCCCACATGACTAAAAATGATGAAGGATGAGTAAATGTAGTGTAGTAATCCAATTGGACACACCTCCACAACCTCCCTTCCCTTATATAATAGAGGTAGATAAGTTGGGTTGAAATTTTCAAATTCGTTTAATTAGATGAGTTGGTTTGAATTTTGGGTTTAATCTATCTAACCTGATTAGTTATTGGGGTTGAACTTTGGGTGTGTTATTTTCGTTGGATTACAATCCCAATTCATTCTAATTTAATCCAATCTATTTTCATCCATTTATTCCAATCTAATTAAATCCTATTCATTTTTATCTATTCTAGTCAACACAATCCAATACTACATATAGAACACACTCTTTAAGACTTTCTAAGCTATTGCTCTTAATTTGTTAGTAATAAGGCTAAAAGCTCTAAATTGTAGGAAAAAAAATTGGGAAAAAAAAATAAATGAGTCAACTCGAACCCACAGTTTATTTTCAGATTGGGTTAGATTATAAAAATACAACTCGTTTAATAAATGGATCTTGTTCGATTTAATGGCACTTAACCTGATATCCCGATGTATCAACCTAAATTTATGCTCAAAAGTTACAATTATTAACCGAAAAGTTATCTTATAAGACTGTATGACAGGAGACTTGATGGAATTGAAAAGAACTACGTAGTATAAAAGAAAAGTATAAAAATTTTGCCACATAAGAAAATTTTATACATTAATGTGTATTTTCTCTGTTTCATTTACCAATTAAATTTTAACCGTCTATATGAATTCTCATCAATATATAATAAGAGGGAAATTGAGTCATGATGTTGGGAAAAAAATTTATATAATAAGGAAAAGTGAAAGTATTGTGTCGGACCGTCCAACACTTGTATTTTTTTTATGCCCAAACTCAACAAAACGTGTTCAGGTTCAATAATATGTGTCCAGGTTTAACAATATATGTCCAGATTTAACAATATATGTCCAGATTTAACAATATGTGTCCAGGTCCATGGTAAACAATATGTTTCCAGGTTCAATAAGTTTCACCAGATTTACAATTTTATGTCCAGGTTTAACAATATGTGTCCAGGTTCAGTACTATGTGTCCAGATTTAATACTATGTGTCCAGGTTTACAAATTTGTTTTCAGATTTACAACTATGTGTCCAGGGCTAACAATATTTTTCCAGGTTTAACAACATGTGTCCAGATTCAACAATATATGTCCAGATTTTACGATATGTGTCCAGGTCCATGTGTTCAGGGTAAACAATATGTTTCCAGGTTCAATAACTTTCACCAATTTTACAAATTTATGTCCAGGTTCAACAACATGTGTCCAGGTTCACAAATATATTTTCAGGTTTACAAATTTGTGTTCAGATTTACAAATATGTGTCCAGAGCTAACAATACTTGTCCAGGTTTAATAACATGTGTCTAGGTTCAACAAAACTTGTCCAGATTTGACAATATGTATCCAGGTCCAATTGAACTGGTCTAACAGTAACCTTATGTCGGACTGGTCTGACACAATACCTTCTCTAAAGAAAAAGTAACGAACATCCTACAAAATTACATTCTTTTAGATATCTTTATATGTGGTGCGTGGTTAGATAAATCCTTTAATATGGGCAAGTTTAGTGTTAGGGCTTGTTTAATTCAGCTTAAATTCAGTTTAGCTCAGTTCAGTTCAGCTCTCAATTTCCTTCTCTTATAAATATTACTTTCAACTGTATTCAGTTCAATTCAGTGCAATTCAGTTCAGTTCAACTGTATTCATTTAAAGTAAACAAACCCTAATACATTTGCTTTTTTTCCCCCACAGTAATTCATATAGTGTGAGCAGACACTGTAACACCATTTAGTAAATGTTTGGAGCTCGGGAGCAAACTGTGTGTAGTTTTGATTGGCTCACACAATACCCAAAAGGGAAATCATTTAACTAGTACTGCCAATTAACTTGCCTTTAGTGTTCAACTAGGTTAGCACCCTGCGATGCACGGTTTTAACAAAGTAATTAGTAAATTTAATTTATATTGGTAATTTATTATTATTATTTAAATATATCGTAGTTCAATGTTAACTTTCATTATTCTATTCTTTTATATTACTTCCTCTGTTTCAAAAAAAACGTAACAATTGAGGTATCACGGACTCCTAGGCAATTTTTTGTTGTAAGAGTAAAAGTGATAGAGAGAGAAAGTGGGGTATGTGATGGTGTGAGAGATAGAAAGAAAAAAGTTACAAAAATGGAAGATTAAAATTGTTGCATTTATTTTGAAACATCCAAAAATAGAAATTGTTGCGTTTTTTTCGAAACGGAGGTAGTATGATTTTTTTTTTTGTTAAAATAAAAATTGAAATTATAATTTCACAATTTTTTACTTCTAACAAAAAAATCATATACCCCCTAAGAGGCCAAGAGTTTTTTGTTAGGATAATTTTTAAAACTTTTAACAATATTGAGACAATAATAACAAAAATATTGGAAAGCGCCAAATTGAGTTGATATTATATGAATTGTATACCCCAAAGAAGCCAAGAAATGGATTGTAAATTTTCACTACTTTATTTTCTTAGGAAACATTTATTATTAGATTTTGAAACTTGAGAGAAGTAATTAATAAATGATGACATCATCATTTCTTTTGGAGGGAAATTTTTTTATGAGTGTGACATGTGACAGTAAGTGATATCAGCATATTCTGATTGTAAATTTTCACTACTTTATTTTCTTAGGAAACATTTATTATTAGATTTTGAAACTTGAGAGAAGTAATTAATAAATGATGATATCATCATTTTTTTTGGAGGGAAATTTTTTTATGAGAGTATAACATGTGGCAGTAAGTGATGTCAGTATGTTCTGATTTAGTATATATTATAGATTATAGATTATAGATTATAGGTTATAGGTTATAGATTATAGAAATCATGACATGTCCATTTTAAACATTAATGGAGATGTTGGTAGGGTATGTTATGTTCATGGTTTATAACTTCAATCCAATCAAATTCATTCAATCTGTTCTAATCCAATTACACCAATTCCCTCTATTTCAATCCACTCTAAATTTATGTGAGATCTCGTTTGGTTATCTTGATGTGTATTTTCCGATAAGTAATTTTTTGTCATAAATCAAGATATTAATATTAAGTAATCCAATTCAGTGCAATCGAATCCAATCCAACTCAACCTAATCCAATCCAATCTAGTCTAATTTATTCGATCCAATCCAATCCAATCAAATGTAATTCAATCAAATTTAATCTAATCCCACGAAATTAACACACTTTTACTGTGTTTTTAGAGGCGAGTAAGACCCAATTCTTGTGGACTTAATTTCTCAAAATTCTTATTCAGAAAAATTCAATTCAGTAAAAATTCAATTTAGTTCATCTATTGCTAAGTCTAGAATTTAGTTCAATTCATCTAGGAAGATGCAAGAATATCAATTGTTGTGTAACAAGATTCATTGGTGGCTAATTTATTGGAGAGTATATGCTCTATTTTTCAATTTTCAATCTTCATTATTGGAGGGTAATAGTAGTAGTAGTAGTACACTAGTACGTACGAGTATTAAATTATAGTCCAATATAGTCCACTTATTAATTAGTTGCCTTCAATTTGTCATTGTCCAACCAATTTTAGCAGTAAAACGCCATTACACTGGAGTTACGTTACATTCAATCATCTATGCTAGGCTAGTACAGTAGTCTGTATGGTGTCTCTAATCCATTGGCCTGCTGTTATGTACCTGCATTTTGGAACCCCACCAAAGTATAGATAAAGTAGTGGTGATTGGTGAAAACTGCAAATATTGCATTAGTTACTTGTGTTCTCCTTTACTCATGCTACTGCCATTTAAAACATTATCTTTTAAGTACACATTCAATTCATTTGAATTTGATTTGTGGAACTCAATTGAATTAAATTCTGGTCTTATTTTCAGTGGAATTGAATTGAATTGAATTAAACTGAAATTTTAAAAATTAAGTCTAAAAGAACGTACTTATATTTTGATGGGGTGCTTTGATGCCTATTGGTTAATTATTAATCTGTCAAATGGACCATTTCAACCAAAAAACTTATGCTGATGATTGAGACCAAAGAGTATGTTATATCCTCTATCACAATCATTTATATATAATGAAATATAGAAACTAAGGAGTGTTTGGTATGAGATTAGTAAATGTAATGGATTGGAAACAAATAAGGAGAAAAAGGGTAATACATAATGTTATCTTTATTAGTTGTTTGATATCACTAAGGAAACGTATATGGTTACCATTCGGAAACGGTAATTGTTTCCCATAAATTTAGGAAGGTAACAACGTAAGAGAATTTGTTTCCCTTACAAATTTGTTTCCGTTTAATTTCCCACAACTCATAGCAAACGCATGCTAACGGTATTGTTTTATGATTACGTTTTCAATTCTAATATTTTAGTTAGAGCTGGCAAAATGGGTATTGTTTTATGATTACGTTTTTAATTCTAATATTTTAGTTAGAGCTGGCAAAATGGGTTAACGCCTAACGGGTCGTGTTCGTGTCAGTTTCGGGTTGTTCATTAATTATATAAAAAGTTACATAGATGTAAAATGTTGGCTTTCTAACACAATCGTGTCAAAACAGATCAGTTTCGTGTCAGTTTCGAGTTTCTTACCGTAAATCCGTGTCGGGTTATCGAGTCGTGTCAGGGATTGCATACCAAACAACACCTAAAATTTCAATCTTTTGACCAAATATATTGTCAATATGTGTGTGTTCAGGAGATGAAAAGGCATTTGCGGATGATGTGGCCGTTGATGAGGAAGGCAATGCATATGTAACCGATGCAAGAGGTAACAAGATTTGGAAAGTCAATGTAGATGGGAAGTTGTTGACCACTTTAAAAAGCCCACTTTTCACCCCAAAAGAATGGTACAAAAATTTGGTAGGACTTAATGGGATTGTGTACCACCCAGATGGTTACTTACTAGTAATCCACACATTTTCTGGGAATTTGTACAAGATTGACTTGAATAATTGGGAAGAAAAAATCAAGTTAGTGAAAATAGTCAAGGGATCACTCATGTTTGGGGATGGCTTAGAGCTTCTATCTTCCACTAAGCTAGTGGTTGCCGGAAACCCTGCCGGTCGATTGGTGGAGAGCATTGACGGTTGGGAGACGGCTTCTGTGGTCGGAAAATTCTCCGGCATTGCTCATCGGTTGTCTACCGCCGCCACCGTCAAGGATGGAAAAGTGTACTTGAGTCATTTGATTGGATTGGGATACCCTAAGAGAAAACATACTATTGTGGAAGCTAATTTTAATTCTTAGAAAGGATTTGATTGGACTCGTATTGATACATTTATATGTTTACCATTTATTGTTTGGTGAGAGGAAAATATTTTTAAATTCGTTTTTTCACGAAGTTTGATTGTCACTTGTTACATATCAAAAGTTAATGTTTTTGGTGAGGGTGTGAGTCGGGTGGTGTGTCTCAATAGGAACATATAGAGGTGTCAAAAGTTAGACATACCTGATTATCGAATTCGATACCTATTTGAATTGGTGATAGTTGGGGTCTAGTCCATTATAAAATCACATGTTGATAGTTGGGGTAGCCCCTTAACTTATATTTTGGCAATCATCTTTTTAATTTTTCAACTAGTGTGTCATACCGGACGTTGCCCCAGGTGTTACTTTTTTTTCACTTGATATGTATGTATTTTCTACTTTTGTGAAGAAAAAAACCACTCTATATTTAATAATAGGAATATATAAAATTACATTGTTAGATCATTAATAAAAGTTAGGTGGGATGATAAATATATAATATTGATTTGTAAGAGGTTGCAAGTTCAAATCTAGCTCTATACATTTTTTTTTTAAAAACAATGTAGCATGCTTATGTAGCGCATATATATTAGAGAGTGCCACATTTATAAAACTACGTTGCGCAATGTGGAGCATGACGGGGCATGATGATTGGGCGCCTACATGGCGCAATACGATGCGAGGAACAGCTTTTAATAATATTTATAGATTCGAGTTATACTACCAACATTTATATGCTAAATTTAAAAATAATAATAATAAAGTCTCTTAGCAGACTAGAATAACTTTTAAATACAAAATTGTAATTTTTACTATAAATCTATGATATTATGTTATAAAATTTTGAAATTTAAAATTAATATAAAAGTTATACCTTCAAATCATGAGATGATCTGGTAGGTGACTTACTATAGATTTCTTAGGGTTTGTTTGATTCCTCAAAATAAATGGAGGAAGTTATAATTCATGTGAATTTGTAGATTAGGTATTTGTTTGGTTGGATTTAAAAAGTGAAAATGGGGAAAGTTGAAATTCACCGGAATTTTGTTTTCCCACAATTTGTAGAAATTTAATTACCAACCATGCCATTGGTCAATAAAAAATCCATCTAAAGTGCAAAATTTTGTGCTTGTTTGGTTGGAGTTAGGATTAATTTCCTAAGGTAATTTGCAGTTCATGGGAATTAATTTATTTTATGTGTTTTGTTGCATGTGGGAAATACAAATTTCCATGGAAATTTTCATTTACCTAGAGCCCCCTTGGTAATTTATTTCCTCCATCTTGTAGGATATAGAATTTCCTATGAAGTATAATTTCCTACATTATTGTCAAACAAACAAATCTACATAATCCTATATTCCAGGAATTCTAATTTCCCACGAATTTATGTGTCAACCAAACAAGCATCGGTGCACCCTACATGAACCAAACAATATAGAGTATTTCTTATGAATTTTAGTAAGGAAACTAATTTTTCATGAAATCACACAAAAATTAATTTTCAACACTACAAAACATGCCCTTAGGTCCTGTTCTTTAGGACTGATCTGATCTGATTAGGTGGGGTATTATTTTGTGAAAGTAAAATATTAAAACAAAGCTGAACTGATCTAATCTGATTACTGTAGTTTTTCAGTCCAAAAGAACAGGGCCTTAGTCTATAAGGAGTCATCAATCATTATTGACATGAAAGTAATTTCAGCTTAGTCAATTAATTTCACTTTTTAAGGTTATTAGTTCAGATTCCGTGCCATGCACCATATCTTCAAAAGTTTTTTTGTATTCGTTTTTTTAAAAGGATTATTTGTATTAGTTTAGGTTTAGTAAAAAGATTAATATTAATGCAATAGTTTATTTAAAGGAAATTTATTTATTTTTTATTTATTAAAAAAATAAAAAAATTAGAATTAATAAGAGGTCGACACATGTAATTTTCGGTTACTACTAGTAAGTAGATGATAATAAGAAAATAAAATATGTGATTTTGTTAATGAAATGAGTTATCAATTGCCATCCATAAGTTTTAGATTGATTAGATTAAATAATTTCTCAACTTAGTTATCTTTTCTTTGGATTTGTCTTTTTCAACTCATTAGATTTTATTTTGTAAGAGAACAAACTTTATAATTCATCAGAATTTATTATAAGTAAAAATAAAGAGAGAAAAAAATGCTTTTAACTAATTCTTATTTCAATCAAAGAAGAGTGATAAATCACTAACAATGAGTGTATTGAATAATCCATAAAAAGTAAAATAATCATTCTACCATATACGAGTATATGAGAAATAAAAAAAGCAAGTGTCATAGTATAAGCGTGTATTTACCAAATTGAAATTATTAAAGGTCCGTTTGGTAAGATATAAAACATTTCCAAACGAAATCGGTTTTCCATAAAAAAAACCCTTTACATCTGAAAATTCATATCCATTAAGTTTTTCTTTTGTTTGGTTGCATGTAAAATGATTTTGTATGTGAATCATTTTTTGTTGTTTGATTGAAATAAAAATTAATTGCTTCAATTGTGAGGGGAAATATTTTTCTTCCAATTGAGATGTAAAATGTTTTTAACCCCAAGTTTTAAATTTTAATATTTTACTCCAAATCTAACAATGTAAAAATAGCAAAATAACTTTCACGAAAAAAGTTTTATACACCATACCAAACGGACCTAACGACCCATTTGTTTGTTGGTAATGAATTATGGTAATGATAATAAATTTAAAGTGTAATTTGTTTAGCAGAAACCTCAAAATTTCTATGAAAACATATTTTTCATTCCCAGACTTGAAATTTCTTCTTATTTTCAATTACCATCTATTACCATGTAGAATGGTAGTATTAGATGAGATTGAATATCTGTGAAGAAAATTAGATAATTTGGAGTTAAGCTAGCATCATCATGGGAATGAATTTTGATTTTCCTTTTAAATATAGTTAAAAATTCATTCTCATTACCTCCATTTATGACCGGCTACCAAACAGGCCGTAAGTACAGTTTACTGGACATATTAAAATGCGTTTGTTTTGGTTTATGATGTTTTTTTTTTTTTTGTTATGATATATACAGCCTTAAGGGTTGCATATAAGAAGTTAAATAAAGAATTATTTTTAAAATTTAGGAAAAATTCATATGAATAATCTCAACTATTGGAGATCTTCTAATATTAATCTCAACTATATGTTATTACACTGTAATCCAAACTAAGGGGGTAGTTTTATGATATTAGTCCATACTAACTTTTGACCAGCTCCGATTTCCTTCGTTGAAAGGGAGGAATGTATAGTTAAGTACAATAAATAAGAAAAGAGGAAATACAACGAATACTTTATGAATTGGTGATCGATTACAATAGGTTAAATAATATGATAAAACAACCCCCAAAGTTTGGATTATACTGTAATAACTAATAGTTGAGATTAATATTGGAAGACGTCCAATAGTTGGGATTATTTATATGAATTTTTCCTAAAATTAAGCATACATTACATTGAATTTTGTGCAGTTTTATCATAAATCTATAAATGCATACCAATTTAAGAAAGAATTTAATATTTATATGCAGGGCTGTATATATCATTTTCCTTTTTTTTTTTAAATCAGTCTTCATCATAATCCTCACCCACACACGTTCTTTTTTTTTTTTACCAAATAATCCAAAAAAGGATTATTTGCCAAAAAAAGGCAACCTTTCACCCGTCTGCCAATAATAAGTCCAACTATGAGATAATCAGAAATAAGTCCAACTTAACATCATTAATGCTGAAAATAAGTAGGTGGTATTGTAACCGGGTAAACAAGTAAACATGAGTAGCAAAATTGTTTTAAAAAAAAAAAGAAAAAAGAAAATGAAGAAAGAAAGTCCCATTTTTTTTCCTTAAACGTATTTCTCTCTCTCTCTCTCTATACATTTTGTCTCTTCCATCACCTTAAACTCCATTTTTTTCATTTTTCAAGCTCAATTAATCTAACAAAGACGAAAGACGAAGGAATTGCTGCTCATACCAGGTAAGTTAAATTGTGGATTTATTTTAGTTGTTGTATCGAATTGTTGTTTGGGGTTTTTTTTGGTGAATTATCATGTGTTTTGTTGGGGTTTTTTTGGGCTATGAAGCAAGTAATTAGGTGTTTTATGCAAGTAATTGTTGGTGTTTTGGTGGAATTAGTTGTTGTTTTATGCAAGTAATTGTTGGTGTTTTGGTGGAATTAGGTGTAATTATTTTTTTTTCCTGAAATTACGAGTATGATGAATGTAAGATGATATAATGGTGTTTTTTTTTTTTAAATTGTGTGATTGATTATAATTGATCATTGACTTATTTGATTTTGTATTTTTTAGGATGATTTTATGCTTCTTAATTTGTTAAAGTTTGGATTATTTGAATGCTTTGTTAGGTTTAATGGCTCCAAATGTGTGGGAAAATGTTACGTTGAAGTATTGGCATGGGGGCAGATTTAATTATGATCGAAATGGGATGATGATGTATTTTGGGGGTCATGGTAAAACCTCTGAAGTTTGTATTGATGAACTTTGTTATTGGGAGTTGTTGGAGTTGGCTAAGAAAGCAGGGGATTATAGTAGTATTGAGGGTCTGTATTATAAACTTCATGGGTTGAATTTGAAAGAGGGGCTTAGAAAGGTGAATGATGACAGTGATGTGCTTGCAATGGGTGAGATTACAATGAAGTATAGAACAATAGAGTTGTATGTCCAACACCAAGAGAAAGAGGCATCAATTGATCCAAAACCTCAACCCAAAACAGTAACACACTTTCAGCCTTATGAAGCAAGTTCTAAGCTAACTTCTAGGCCCAAAAAATTAACACCAAAGAAAGGTGGACCAATTCTTGGTTGCACTTCCTCTTCCACACAAGCCTCTCACATAAACACTTCCATACCCACAGTGCCCCAAAACACTTTACACCAAAGTGATGATTATGATTGCAGTGATTGGATTGATCCATTGTCATACAACCATCTGTTTACCGAGTCAAATGAGAGTGATGATGACCCTTTGTACAAGCCTCAAAAAGAAGGTAGTTTGAGTGATGGTGATGATGAAAGAGGTATTGATGAGTTAGAAGCTGAAATGAATGAGGCATATGAGGAGTTTCAAGATGAAGAAGATGGTTATGAAGAGGTTATGAATGAGATGATGTTTGATGGATCTGATGACAGTAATGAAGAAATCAAGATTGCTAGAAAGAGGATGAAGAGCTGCATTGCTAAGCTGCTAGAAATTGCTCAACAACTACAAGCAGAGGCTGCTAAGGGTAAATTAAGTGCACGAAATGGTTTAAAAGAGGCTGTTGAAGTTGAGCAGGAGCAGGGGGAGAATGGTTATGAAAGTAAATACTATGAGACTGATGAGGAAATTGAAAGTGAGGAAGAAATGCAAACTGTGAGGAAGTCAAAAAGGTCTCTTTTAGTTGGTCTTGACACCGATTTCAAGAATTTTCAGTGGAAAGTGGGTCAAAGATTCACAAGTAAAGATGATTTCAAACAAGCAGTGTCAAAGTATGCCGTTATGCAAGGTAAAGATCTTGTTATGGTGATAAGCAATAAGGCAAGAAGGCAAGAACTTGGAATCAAGTGCATAGAAGGTTGTCCTTTCTACTTGTATGCATCATGGCATTCAAGGAATGCCACTTTTATAGTGAGGAGAATTGTGAATGAGCACCTTTGTCAATTTCAAAGAGCTTCAATTGCAAATCCTCCACAACACTCTTATCATCAATTGGGACATACATATTGCATCGTGTGTTCTACAATTCCAAAACAAAACATCAAAACTTTGAAACAACAATTCACATTAAATTAACAATTGAAACAAAAATTCAGAAAAAATTAACATTTGAAAAAAAATCAGAATAAATTAGCAATTGAAACAAAAATTCGGGAAAAAATTATACAATTACATTTGAAAAAAAAAAGAATAAATTAACAACTGAAACAAAAATTTGGAAAAAATTATACAATTACATTTGAAAAAAAAAAGAATAAATTAACAACTGAAAGAAAAATTCGGAAAAAATAATAAAATTACATTTGAAAAAAAAAAACAGAATAAATTAAGAATTGAAACAAAAATTCGGAAAAAAAAAAATCAATTGAAACCAAAATTCAGAAGAAAAAAAATTACATTTGAAAAAAATACAGAATAAATTAACATTTGAAACAAACAAACTTATAGGCTAAAAAAAATATATATATATATACAGTTGATGCTACTAGACATTTCTCACAACATTCTCACAACAGCATAAATTAACATTCTCACAACAGCATCATTGCCACAATGGCACTTAACCTTCACATCAACATTTCTTCCTGAATTGCTTGAGTTTCCAGACCCATGAGAATTTTGGCTCCTACTAGACATGAGAATTAAAAATATATACAGTTGATGCTAAAACCAGAAAAAAAGGAAATAGAGGGAAAGAGAAGGAAGAAGATGATTATTAGAGGAGAAGGAAGATGATTCAAATGTTGGGGAAGGAGTGAGATGTGATTTATATGGGAGGTGTGATTTTTGCCAAAAAAAAATTAAAATAATTGATTTTTCAACAATTACCAAGTTAACCGATCAGTAACTTGAATTAGCAGGTCACTTCCCATTCCTTACTTATTTTCAGCATTAATGATGTTAAGTTGGACTTATTTCTATTATCTCATAGTTGGACTTATTATTGACAGACGGGTGAAAGGTTGCCTTTTTTTTTCCGCAAATAATCCAAAAAAAAAAAAAAAACTTAACTCAATCTTACCAGTTACCAAGGGCAGTGCTATCTTCCTTAAAGCCGATTTCATAGCATAAACTAAACTAAACTTAACTGCTCCTAAATCAAAAAAAAAAAAAAAACTTCTCAAAATCCAAATTATTCCTACTTTATTTATGCAAGAAAATCTAATGCCAGATGCATTTCATTGTCTCTGAAGCTAACTGCAGTAAAACAAAATGGAGAAGCAGAGAAGTTGCTCATGGAAATCCACTAAATTTCTGGTTCTTTCTCTAACTATATCTTTCTGCTTAGTGCTCTTATCTTTTTTATCTTTCTGGGTAATGAGAGCTTCTCCTATGATCCATCAAGAAGCTTATATGCTGCTTCGTACACCCTCTTTAACTTTAAGTTTAAACTCTTTAAATTTCCAACCTTTTACTGTTCCATACACTGATTCTTCTGGTTTTAGTTTGAATTCTACAAATTTGAACAATACCCAGTTTACAAAACCTAAAATTTCTTCTATTTCTGTTGAGAATAGTTCCAATGAAGTGATTCTAAGTAATAGAAAAGAAGTTAGTAGTGAAAATATCTCAAAGGTTGAGGAAAGGAATGATGAGGGTTTTGCTAATTTGGGTGCAAATTTCTCTGTTTCTAGAGTTAAAGTTGTGAATTTGGGGAATACCCATTTGAGGGAACCTAAAAATTCATCTGGGTTTGGTAAATCCTTGATTTTAGAGGAAGAAATTGGTGAAGTTACATCTGAAGAGGCAAAGGATGTAGTTAGTGATAGTAATTATGAGGCAAGAAGAGAATCAAATTTGACTTCAGTTTATGAAGAAGAAAATGAGGATAATGTGAAAGTAAAGAGGGGCAAAGATTGTGATGTTTCCAATGGGAGGTGGGTGTTTGATGAGAGCTACCCTGTGTACATGAATTTCTCATGCCCATTCATAGATGAAGGGTTTAATTGCCTCGGAAATGGAAGGTTGGACAAAGATTACATGAAGTGGAGATGGCAACCCTATGATTGTCACATTCCAAGGTAACTTACACAACTCCTTTTTGCTTGTGCTTGAAAAAGCTATGTTACTCGGACTTTTGTACGGCCTCATAGTCTGTGTCCAAGTATTTGACTCGGCTAATTTTTAATAATATGTACTTTGTTGTTCGGAAATAAATGTCGAATGCCAATAATTATGTGGGAGTATTTAGGATTCATAGATCATACTGAAGAGTTCTGGCAACATTGGGGAAATGTTAGATTTATAACCATTACTGACAAGTGATCGATCCATTTTTGGATATATTTTCCGGCTTCTTATCGTTTGTTTTTAGGCTTTTTAGAATTATTTTCCTTGCCAGGAAATGAACCATGTCTTCATGTATTTATAAAAAAATTGTAAACATATTTATGGTTGATTTGCATATTAGGTTCAATGCAACAAATATGCTGGAATTGATTAGAGGAAAGAGGCTAGTGTTTGCTGGTGATTCAATTAACAGGAATCAGTGGGAATCATTGCTTTGTCTGCTGATGGGAGCTGTTAAAGATCCCACTAAGGTCTATGAGACACGAGGCCGGAGAATTACAAAGAACAGAGGAAGTTATAGCTTTAGATTTGTGGTAAGAATATAACTCCTATCCTTTTGTGTCTCAAATCTTAAGATGTTTCTTGGTTGTACTCCACTATTGTTCTACTTTTATTATGAGTGGGTTTGCTTATTGCTGTGTTGGATTTGCAATGTAGGATTATCAATGTACAGTTGAGTTCCATGTGACTCATTTCTTAGTGCGGGAAACGAAATCAAGGGTAGGGAAAAAGCGGAAGGAAACATTGCGTATTGATACTGTTGCTAGAGATTCAGCAAAATGGAGAGGAGCTGATATCTTGATCTTTAACACTGGGAATTGGTGGACTCATTATAAAACAAAAGCAGGGTGAGCTCACTACAATTGAATATATATTCAATACAAAATTGCAAGTAATAGTGTAATACTGGTATGTGAAATCAATTTCAGAATTCCATAAGGTAGAGTGTCAAACTTCTAAGTTTCAGTGAGACATTCTGCCTTATTATTGTACTCCTTCCGTTTCACAATATTTGCTGCCTTTAATTTTTGCACAACTTTCCTTGCGCATGTTTAAGCGTCAATATCTTCTTCTATGCTTTGTTAAAAAAAATCATAAAATTTGATATTTAAAAAATTATGCATCTGAACGAATCTATTAAGATCCCATGAGTATGTTTTTTCTTTATTACCTTGTCAACAACAATATCAAAGCCTTGCCCAAAAAAGTAAGGATTAGCTAAATAGGGATCAAATACATGTATTAGGAAAGTCCGCCACTTAGATTCTTCTCCTCCAATCTTTTCTATCCGACGCTAAATTTCATAGAGTCCCAACAGCCTTGCGTCATTCTCAACCACCATTCTCCATGTTTGTTTTAGTTTTCCTTTACCCCTTGCCTGACCCCTTCATTGCCACTCTTCAATCTCCTTATCGGTCTAATATATTCTCCTTTTTACAGACCGAACCATATTAATTGATTTTCCCTCATTTTGGCCTCTATGGAAGTAGCCCCTAACTTTTTCCTAATAACTTCATTCCTTATTCTGTCATTTCTTGTATGCCTACGCACTCATCGCAGCATATGCATTGTATGCCTATCGTTTCTTATATGTTCATGCTCATAGGATGAACATGACAATACTTCAAAACCCAGCATTCTGTAGCATGGGGCAATGCAATGCTGGCGTAACACTTGTTCGGTAAAATTTTTCCTTTAATCTATGTGGCATACCACAGTTGCATAGAAAACCATAAGCTCCCTTTCACTTCAATCAATCCGATTTGATCCTATGACAAACATCTCCATCCAATTCACCATCCTTTTGGAGAATAGGTCCTAGATATTGAAAAAATTCAGACAGAATACTTCTCCCATCCAAAGTGATTGCACTTGTCACATCTCCTCTTGCCTCGCTAAATGTGGGCTCCAATTACTTTGTTTTAGTGCTAATTTAAAAACCTCGAGATTCCAAGGTTTGTCTTTATAATTCCAAATTATTTTCCACGCTTCTTTTGTCTTATCTATCAGCACGGTTCATCTGCAAACATCATGCACCAACACCACGGTATGTCACTCTGGATTTGACTTGTTGATTCATCGATAACTATTGCAAAAAGAAAAGGACCGAGGATGGAAACTTGATGTACTCCAATTGTGAAAGGGGATTCTTCTGCTTTCCCACACTGGTCCGTACACTTGTGCTAGCATCCTTATACATGTCTTTAATGATGTCAGTGTATTTCTTTGAAATGCCTTCCCTTGTTAAAGTCCGCTCATGTACTTTTTAATTTTTTGTGGTATCTTATCATAGGCCTTTTCAAGATCAATGAACAGTTGAAAACCATATGTAAATTCCTTTTCTTATCCCTGTAATTTTTCATGAGTTGCCTTATGAGGTGGATTGCCTCCGTTGTTGATCAACGGCCTTATGAGGTGGATTGCCTCCATTGTTGACCTCCCTGGCATAAAGTCAAATTGATGCTCTTAAATCTTTACCTGCTTTCTTAACCTGGATTCACTGACTCATTCCTAGCTTCATAGTATGATTCCAAACATAACGGACACTGTGAAATGGAGGGAGTACATAGCTTTAGATTGATAACAAGTATGATATTGGGACTTTGTTCTATGTTTATGTGCCTTGAAGTTGTGACTACAATGAAATTTTACTCAGGATTGACTACTACCAGGAAGGAAAGCAAGTATATCCCCATCTCGATGCTTTAACAGCCTACAGAAAAGCACTTATAACTTGGGCGACGTGGGTCGATAAATATATAAATCCACAGAAAACCCACATTTTCTTTCGAAGTATAGCACCTGCTCATTTCAGGTTTGTTCTTCACACTAACAAATGTACAAATATGCAGTTATTTTGCTATATTCCCCTCCTAAGACTGTTTGGCTTGCTGAACAGAGGAGGGCAATGGAATACTGGTGGACATTGTAGGGAAGCGCGTAGACCCCTAAACAAAATGTACATTGATAATTCTGAGAAGGATCTAATTGTTTGGGAGGTCATCAATACGATGAAAACTCCTGTTACTTTTTTAAATGTTACTGGATTATCGTCATATAGGATCGATGGTCATCCCTCAAAATATGGGAAAAATCCGGGAAAGAAGGGATCGTCAGTAGAAGATTGTAGTCATTGGTGTCTTCCTGGAGTTCCAGATGCTTGGAATGAGCTGGTTTATCATCAGTTGCTGTTAATACAACAGAAGAATCTGTATGCTAGCTGATGATTGAACCGCAATTACACACTTGTACATTCTTTCATTAAATTTCGACATTTAGGTTTATTTTCTTGGTAGTCAGTTGTAATGAAATGAGAGCAACCAAAAGAAAGAATGAAGGCTATTCTTTCCTTGTTTTGGAATTTTCGGGTTATATTTCATTTGTTCACATGCTGTGTTTTGTACAGCTCAGGGAAGCCTGTTAGAAGTTGCATTTGTAAAGTGTTGATAATATTGAACAGAATCTCTTTGGTGCATCTGTTGCACAATAATTAACTGTATTCCAAGTATGTAGTGACATTTTAGATTAATATATAGTGACATTTATTAAATCTACGGATACTTTTATTATCTAGTTACATTATTTTTTAACGTACAATAACCTTTTATCTTTATATAATCACCTTTATAATATATATATAGTGATCTCTATGATCAAGATTGTTGTACAACAAATCAGCATACACCATACGTACACAAGACTTTGTAAATATGGAATAGCAAAAACACGAACCCGATGTGGGGTGGGGTATAAAGTAACATGCTCTAGTCTCAAAAGCAGTAAAAACTCATTTCTTCCCTGTGTATTAAGCTGTATGTAGGGTTTCCCATTGGTAATGAATAGTATACACCACTTATTCCTGCTGTAAACTTTGTATTGCTGCCTTCATTGTAATTATTCTCTCTGCTTCATATGATTGAAGCTTTATATATCAAATATAGGCTTCGGTTGATCAGACATGACGTCCACCCGAGTATAAATAATCCTATGATTATGTAAATACATACATCAGCAACATACTCAGCGAGACTGATATTTCCTTGCACGGCCTTGAGAGGGCGTGTGATCATCTTTCTTAGGTGCCCCGGGCGTACGGGCCCACGCAGGAGCCTGATCGGGACCATAACGGTAATCATAAAAGAGTTCTTCTTCGGCTTCAATGTGTTCCTTGGCGAAAATGCCAACCCGATGGTTTCCTGCCACCAGCATTACCTATACAATAATAACATCTTTCATTTTTAACTGATAAAGTTTCAGAAATAGAAGGAAAATAAGGTGAAATATCATAAATTGAATACTTTGCAATAGCAGTTGGGTTTTGATGAGTGATTTGCAAACTTCAGTTTGTCTCCTTGACGGAAGGCATCGAGAACATACTGCAATATTTTAAAAAAGAAGTTATCTTTACAGATGCATAGTAACACAAAATGATCAGACAAAAGACTATACAGGTATAAAGCCTGATAGGAGCTTGATTAAGAAATTTAACTCAGAACTTCAAAAGCCAGATGTCCATCAATAACCTTCTTCAGGTCACTCTAAGAGCATGTTTGCTATTGCTATTTTTTAGTGTTGGAATTGGAATCAAATAAACATTTACATTACCTACTGTTTGGTACGAAATTACGGTAACACATGCCCTTCCCTAATAGAAACCCTTGCTACCATTTTGTTACCCTTCTCAAACGTGTGGAACCAAAATCCTTTCCGCTCTAATTTGTTTCCATTCCATATTTTATTACACCAAACAAAAAAATTGTTTCCATTTCATTTCCATTCCTAAATTTATACCATACCCCCTAAAACTCATAAGCGACTTAGTGACAAGCAGAAAAATATCCGTTAAACTGTCCTTAACAATTGGGAGATGGGAGGGAGTAAGGGGCTGTAACGACTTCCTGAGTTCAAGAATCACAGAGACCTGCTAGCACAGTGTTGCCATGATTTGAACAGCAACAACAAGTGGGGTCGGCATGGGCATTGTTGAAAAATCCCAACTAAGATTTGAGGATTCTGTGGTTTTATGATACAAAGAAGTCAGAAATGGGATTGATCCTAGGCCTTAAAATAGATTTAATGTTTTTGGAATCTCCAAAACCTACTTCACAAAAAGGGGATCATAGTCAAATTGTCCAGACAGGGAGTTTAGAGATTATCATACTTGAACTTCTAGTGAAAATGATTCTTAAAATATTGGATAGGATGATTATCATACTTTATTAACTCTAATATTTTACACCCTAAGGAAGATTTGTACCAAAACATGAAGTATATTAATGTCTCGTATCTGGGAGGGAGATTAGAGATGGCAAAAGAATTACTTAATACTTTAATCACAAAGCTTCTCAACTTGAAAAGCAAGTATTCACAAAGCTTCTCAACTTAAAAATTGAAAAGCACAACCATATCAAGGGGATTTTAATGTGGTGGTGTGGCAAAAGGAATATAGGCTTGAGGCTATTAATGGGTTTTTTGGGAAGCTTCTTACACTAGTCACACATATGAGAGCTACAAGGGGGTTTAGAAGGCTGAGGATGAGATCATCTCCCCCTATATTAATAGTGAGATTTTGGAGCCTTTCTTGAAGGAGGAAAATTTTTCGTTGAACAAGCGACTATACTAATTCGCTTACGCACCCATGTAAAGGTGTAGGGCCGGTTAGTATGCTTGATATATTCTAATAGACAGTTGAGCATATTTGGTGATGATGTGTTTTCTTAGATGAGTAGTATTTTGCATGGATTATCCTTCCAGATACATGTGAATAGCACTAATATTGCTATGTCCCAAAACAGAAGTTCCCTATCCATATTTCTAACCCCTTGGCTTGTGTAATATTAGTGTTTGGTGCACGTGACACATGCACATTTTTTAGAATGTGTTTTAGGGGGAGAAAATTGTATTTATACAATATAGTTTGCAAAGTATCAATTTAAAAATAGTGTCATAAATAATTGGCTCACATATAAATGACAATGATTTTAATTTTGCATCACTTATGAGATTAAATGTCAATTAACATTGATATTTCGGTCACTAATTATGATTTTGGCAAATTAATGTCAATGATTTTAATTGATTGACAAATTAATGGTAGATTTTTCTTTTTAAAAATTATCTTGTAAAAATTGCATTATTTATGTTTGTTTACACTGATTGTGTAACTTTGATTAATTTGGAAATATGATATAGGAATCTTTATATTTTTTTTAAAATAATTTACTAAGGGGTAAAAAAAATGTAATAACATAAGGGGAATACCATTGCTCTCTCTTTCCCTTATAATCCCTCTGTGACATTATCTTTGTACCATTTTCCATTTTTGTTGGTCCAAAACCTTTGTCCTATTTCTTTATTATGCCATTTTTTTCTCTTTTTTTTTCTCTATCTTCCCCATACGCATCATCCTTTCTTAAGCACACCTCGGTTTGTGTACATAGCTCACAAGGGGCAATGATAATACGATGGACTGAGTAGTATAGAGATTATGCACAAGATAGTGTCAAAATCTAATGTCACTACTATAGCATTGTTTCAGAGAACCAGAGTGCCTTTGTTCTAGAGATTTGAATCCTACTAAATATTAATGCTTTCGATGCCCTTGAACTACTCTATTCTGTAAAGAAGAGGATTGTGCGTAGTGATTACTCTGAATCTAGAGATAAACAAGGCTTATAACAGGGTAGGGTCGGGATTTTTGAGGAAGCTTGTGGGCCTGTGGCATTTAAAAATGGTATGAAGCATCCCCTTCCAGGAAGACAATTAACTTTGATGAGTTGGAAGTTTTATTTAGTCAGTGGTACAAAGTTAATAGATCTTCCTGGTACGAAGTTAGTTGTGAGCCATAAGAAATATTTTGGCATTCTAAAGTTGTGAAAGGTTAGAGAAAACAGTTTTTATACTTTTTAAGGCTATCTATATAGAATTTGGAACAATAATAAGCTTATATGAAGCAGGGGCATTTCAAACGTGGTAGGGGGAGACCAAAAATGACTTGGTGGGAAGGAGTTAGAAAAGATATGAAGCAGTTGGATTAACAAGAGATTGAGGCTCTCGACCGTGCGGGGTGGAGGAGGAAAATATATGTGGATGACCTCTCGGAATAATCACTATGGTTCATGTAGCCGACCCCACTTATGAGAATAAGGCTTTGATTGATTGATTGATTGAATAAGCTTATATGGGTAAGTCATTGCTTGAAGTTGGAGAGGAATTCTCCACCAAAAAGTTGTACAAGCCAACTCAATCTAATTGATGGAGATTCATGAAATCACACTTCCATGGCTTGTTGTTGGTGGGAAAGTAGGGGTACTCAAAGGAAGATACAATTGAAACAGTTTAGAGACTTTGTGTTCCTAAATATTTAAGGAAAAGGTCCCAGGAATTTGAAGTGTTTAGTGAAGCATTGACAGGAAGGTAGGATTGATGTTTTATCCAGGAAAATGAGCCATTCGTTGTCTGGTCATGCTATCAAAGGATGGTTCTAAATCTCGGATATAGTAGTAATCATGGTAATGGTAGCCGAACCACTTTTGTGGTCAATGAGGAAGGTTTGCCACTGTTGTGGCCTAATATCTAGGTCATGAGAAGCTCAAAATCCTTTAAAATTATGTGATACGGCTGAGACTTAATACCATGATTCAACGTCCTCCATTTTAGGCTTATCGTTGGGATACACTGGTGACTGGTAGCTGAGTTTATTGGGCTTCTAAGCGCTGCTAAAGAACATGATTTTGTGGTGTATTGGAAACAGAGAAACATGGAAGCATGCATGATCCATAGGCCAGAGATAGAAGGGAAATTGGCAACTTTCAGAAGTGGCAGAACTTATTGATTTGGATTTGGGAGCAAATCTTTGATGTGATTTAAAGAATGTTCGATGTAAGGTACAGAAAAGCATTACGGCCATTCTATTGTGTGATAGATCTCAAAGGAAGTCTTCACTCGGGCATTCCATTTTGTGACAGAAAATACATAATGGACATTCTAATGGGCCGCCGCAAATGATGGTCTTCCTTCGGTTAAAACACTTTATACGATTCGGGATGTTTTCAAAAAATGGATATATTTTCAACCAAGCCAGGGTGGAGGTGTGAAATGTTGAATGCAACGCATAAAGCCATTTCTTGTGTTGACCAATACTCTACTTGTGTGAGCACCGCTAAATGACTATCCTTAATATGGATTTGTTCCCAAGGAGATAAACAGAGATAGAGACTAATCTAATTTCCTATTTGTTTTCCTCACTAAGGCTCTGTTTGTTTTGAAGGAAAACAATTTTCATGGAAAATCATTTTCTAGGGAAAACAATTTTCATGGAAAATCATTTTCTAGGAAAAACAATTTTCAATGGAAAATCATTTTCTAGGGAAAACAATTTTCAATGAAAACATAGATATAAACAAAGTTTTCCTTTGTTTGTTTGATTAGAGGAAAACTTGTGAAGGAAAGAAAAAATGAAATAGAAATGAAGGAAAGATGGGAGAAGTAAAGAGTAGGAAGGAAAATGGTTTTCCTTTTCCAAAGTGACATTTTCCATCTAAAGGAAAATTGTTTTCCATCCCTTTCCAAAACAAACAAAGGAAAATGTTAAGAGGGAGGAAAATCATTTTCCGGGAAAATGTTTTCCATCAAAACAAACGGAGCCTAAAGGGCTGGTTTCCTTGTCAAGAAGATATATTGTTTCCCATCACGGAACAGAATAATGTTTGGAGAAGATTGCCCCATATGAGTTAATTGACAATTTGTCTAGCAAATAATGCGCTACCCTTTGGCCTGGGAAATAAAAAGGGTAAGCTCATTGATTCAGAAATGAACACCCACAAGATGTAAATTATGCATGTTTCTCTAAGTAGTCAAGATCAAAGGTCAAGCAAAACATTCCTGGTCTGATATTTGTGCTCAGGAAAACAAAAAATCACACTTACCTCATCATTCAAGTCAAACAGAAATGATGAATTTGCTCGGTCATATATTTTTCCGCGTTTATCAGCTTCTCGGTGTGATATCAATTCACCTGTATATTCTCCGAGGTAATCATGTTTATTCACAGAGTTCTGCCATAACAAGACATTCTGTTGGTGGAACTTAAAATAGCATAAACTAAGTTTTACTCTGTATCATTGGCTTCTAACCTTGATAAAAGCTCCCCAACCGGCAACATCTGATCTTCCCAAAAGAATCTGCAAAACAATATATGAAACATCAATAAAGAACAAAGCATAACCCATCTCAATGACAATGTTGCTACTTAAACCATTATTCTACCCTCTGTTGTTGCCTCAAAAGGAGCCTCATGTTTCCACATTGTCCGTCCCCTTTCTTTGGTGGTTCACCTAAAGGATCACCGCCGCAACTGAAACAGATTCAGGAAAAGCAGTGCTAACAATGTTAAGCCAAAAGCGTAGGTTCTTCTTTGTGTGTGTGTTTGGAGCGGGGTAAAAAAGAGGGGGGGGGGGGTGAAGGTATATACACTAATTGCACAAATCATGTGTCTCGCACAAGACACACAAATCTGCGTCTTAAATTCAATAAGAGTAAAAAATGTGAAGACTCCTTTTATTTTTCACCAAAATGTCATACTTCTTTTATTTTTGAACATTTGTTCTACTACCTATACTAATCATAGCTAGCTTTTCAGAATGAGGGTAGTTTCACCCTGATCACCACATTATAGATACATTGTAACTGATAATAACCAGATAATTGGCATGAACGTCATCTCGTAAGTTCAATGATATACTTGGGTTTCTCAGAGTTGGTAAAACACGAGCAGCACGAACTTCCACAGGCTTTAGTATCAAAGCAAATTTCACAGAAACAAAGATGACCTAAAAGTTGGACATAACAATTACCTAACCCAGCAATTGCGACAAACATCTGGATCACATTCACGATTAGCAGCAAAGCATGGGCATTGCCGGCTTCTACACTGACTCTTTGCACAGTGGCATCCTCGGAATCTATTTTTGCAACTCTTTGAACACCTGTATGCAACCAACGCTAAAATTATTTTTTCTAATCATTGAATTCGGAAAGAAGGATACTCTGTCACATTAATTCATGCAGTTGAAAGGAATGGGTAATTACCCACAGTACTTCTCACAACAGGTTCCCTTTTTTAGACAGGAGCAATCCTTTCCACACATGAACTTGCATGCACATGGAGTGTACTGCTTACAGGCCTGTTCTCCATTCCCAATACTTTTCCAGCTAGATGGATGACTATTAGACTTTGTAGAATATTTAATTCTTCGTGACCTCCCCCTTTTACGTAATAATCTTGATCTCGACCTCATTAGTATCTCTTGCTCCTGGATAGAAGCTTTTATTAGTCTAACGAGTTTTTTTTTCTTTGGGGGGGGGGGGGGGGTTTCTGAAAATCAGTTACTAAAAACATATACTACCTCCGTCCCTTAAAGTCTGCTACATATGGATTTTTTCACTTTATTAAGGGTTGTATTGAATAGATAGGTAGCAAGTGGAGCAGGAGGGAAAAAGTAAAGAGTGAGTGTTGGGGACCACATGACTTAAAAAGGAAATGCAATAATGTTTAAGGGACAACCCATCTGGAATATGTAGCAATCTTTTAGGGACAGGGGAAGTATTAAACATATAGAATGAAAGTTTGAGAAAGTATCATGAAAGTAAAATGTTCCTGAACAAATTGGGGTGAATGGAGTCCTAGGCACTGCCTTCAAAGATGATGCAGTCTCATAGCGGAAAAGAATCAATCTTATGTAAAATCACATCCTCTCATTTCAGCAATTACTAGAAATTAAAAAGGTGGGAGGAGAAGAGCAAAATAAAAGCTAAGGGATGCGTAATGCAGGAAACTAAGCAATGTATACCGCATTATTCGTATCAGCTCTTGCATTGTCTTCAGAAGAACGTATGATATCCATTTCATGAGTCATCAAAGCTCTACTATTACACATGTAACTGGATACCTCATTGCATGTCTTCAAACCAGATAGCAAGTTTCTGGCTATCAGGCAACTGCAAAACATCTGTCAATTGAGATATATCTAATAATATACAACCTCATAATCAGATGAGAAATATCCTATTAAATCCTTTCTTAATTTGTGACTTGAAAATGATATTATTGTATCCGACCTATTTGCAAATTAATCTAGTTTTGTTTTCCAGACAGCCATAAAACTTGTTACATCAATTTTTTAAAACTCTTTGGACAATCACACTAAGATGTTGCGATCATGCCAATAATTGAAGTGCAGAAGATAGGCCTCATAATAGTGATTCTCAAACAAGCTTGGATTAATGACAACAAAGTATGAGGCCTCATGATAACAACACACAGCCCGTTTGGTTGTTGGTAATAAATTGTGGTAATGACAATGGATTTAAAGTGTAATTTGTTAAGGAAAAACTTGATAATCCCCATGGAAAACAAAATTTTCATTCCCAAACTTGAAATTTCTTCTTATTTTTCATTATCATCCATTACCATGTGGAAGGATAGTATTAGATAGGAATGGATATTTGTGAAGAAAATTAGATAAATTGGAGTCAAGCTAGCACCACTATGAGAATGGATTTTGATTTTCCTTCCAAATTTAGTTATAAATTCATTCCCATTACCTCCATTTACGACCGGCTTCCAAACGGGTCGTTAATGAAAAGGGAATGATTCATCCTTAACATAATAATTAAACCACCATTACTTAGGGTCTAAACTTTTTTTCTTTCCTACATTAACACCCCCACCCCCAAGCCCCACCCCCACCCCCACCCCCAAAAAAACAAATTAAATAAAATTATTACATCAAAACTTTAAGTCCAGAATCTCAAAATAAAATGTCCTAAGAATAAGAATGATAACTTTATAAACTTATACATACCTGTTTCTGCCAAAAATCTCTAATCCTTTCAGATATAGATCTTTCTCCAAGGGCTTCCACTCACAACTACTTGACAAACTTGTTTCTTGTCCTCCCAAAGACACAGTTGACTGCTTTGATTCAAGCCTCTTGTTAATATCATGAACCTCACCTCCAGCAATTTCACAGGCCTGGGGACTTGAAGTTGCCTGAGACCTAAAATCATTTAAAACACTTGTAGTGCGTCCTTCCAGAGGATGTTTGCATGTCATTTGATTATCCGCATATTGACATGCCTCAATGCTTGATTTCTTGACTTTGGCAGATGAAATTGCACTAACAGACACAATTTCACCAACAATAGTTGTTGGTTCTATAGCTTGAAGTTTCAAAGGTTTATTATCGATGGAATTTCTGAAACTCAATGACTCTCTATCATTGTCATCAATTATCTTGCGCTTTGCTGAATTGCCTACATTTTTATGCTGAGCTATAGGCACAACAGCTGAAGCAGACAGAAATCCTTCTGTACATCCTTTCCCAGCTGAAGTTTCCAGATTACAACCTACACCTACAGCAGCACTACATACATTCTCTTCAAAACTGCCATTATTAGAACCCCTTCTTTTCCCTTCTATAACAGTATTGTCCATCTGATGTAAGGAATGATCATTTGACACTTGCACCAATGCTTCAGTTGTTTGTCCAACCTGAAAAGTAGGAAGGCCTTAGATACATCGCCGAATCATAGCAAGATAAGAGAAAAAGTTAAGTATACATACATATCCCTTAGACATATTTATAGTTTGTAGTTGCTGTGCAATTAGACAAAGTAAATTAAACCATTTCTTGGGCTATAAAAAGTTCCATAGTCTATTGAGTTATGATTGATGTTCCTTAGGCTCTAACAGCCCAATATGAGGACCATAAAAGTCCTTAAGGTCCACCCAGACCCAATATAATTTCAATCTAGTTTCCTTAAAAATAGACTACTTACCATGTTAAGATCAACTTTCGATCATAAATTATGGCTTTTGTTGGGGACAAAAATTGTTGAGAAAATCAATTGTATGGACCCATGGCAATTGCCAATCCTAAAGACTCCTCTCAAAGCGTACTTCATAACAACTCAAATTGAAAGGGGTCTTGTAGTTTTGATTACAATTCCTATTTATCTTCTGGTCCAAATAGGTGATATAGCTCCCTGACAACCCCAAAGAGTTGATGGAGATCGAGCAGGAGATCTTAGAATGGGTTCTATGCAAGTTTTCCACTGGAGTCCAAGAAAGGCAATCTAAGATTACCGCGTACCTATGGCCTAAAGGACAAAAAAACTTTCTCAGCTAACATGTATGGACAGGCCACAGGGCGCACCGAGATGTATTTTGCCCTTTTGGGTAGACAACTACAGATCTACTATTAGACCTCAAGTGATCCTATTCTTGAGAACATAATTAATTGACTATAGATTCTGTTAAGGCTTTGCTGTAATGATGGTCCAAATGACCAAAAAAACATGGGCAAGCTTTTATGGAACTGGGAAAAAATTAAATTTCCAAGGGCATGTATATTTTAATTGGAGCCTTTAAAGCAAGGGTCACCATGATCATTTATCATTTTTATATACATACAAGAATTGACAAAAATCACTGCTCCATTTGCACATTAATGGGCAATTCCAAAGTAATATACTCATTCCTGTACAGCTAACAACAATAGTAGATTACTAACATTGCCAATATATGACAACACCTATAAGCCGATCATTGAGCCATTGTATTTCAATGCTGACATAGAATTTATATCCTACACCCGGGTGTAAATGTACACCCATGTTTATATTTGGCTCATTTAACATTCATTTTGCTCATTTAATATGTGGTTTTAGAAAATAAGCAATATAGAAAACTAAATGAGCAATCTGAAATAATTACAAAAGCAAAACTACATATTAATTCATAAAATGATATCCTAGAGTTTCAAATTTAGTTAGTTTAATTCATGCTTTTCTTTTGACTTTTAATTCAAAAACAATAAAAATAAATAAATAGACCCTTAATTCGTTAGACTTACCTAAGCCTTTTTATTAATGATATTCCCCTGCAAATCGACTCTAGTTCTACTATGGGCAACTGGGTGCACGTAACTCTATGGGCACTTGGGTGCGTAGTATAGGAGCTCATGCTTACAAGCCATTAACACTTCAACTAAAAGCTTTGTTAAACAAAAAAGTAGTAAAAACTAGAATAGTTAATTGATAATCACCAAGACACCAACTAGCCACACTGATTTCCCTACCATTATAACCAACCCTTGAAAAATGCAAACATCTGAGCTACCCCATCCTTGATTTAAATTTTGAAATTTTCATTAATGATTTAAGAAGGCCAATGTTGCAAGAAAAGCAAGCTTGCCACACAGACTGTAGGAACTTGAAGAAGCAGTTAAAAATTAAGCACGAGATATACCAGAAGGTAACACTGGTTACTGCATGGATTCCTGTCTTCAGGTTCATATAAGCTTAACTGTTTTTCACTCTGCAGAAGTCAAAGTTCAACAAGATAAAGGGGTTGAATAGAAGCAAATTTTGAAAAACAGAAGTGTAAAGAAGAAAGAAAGTTAAACTCACAGGGTAAATAAGGTTTTGAGAGCAGCCATGTAAACGACAGTCAAAAACCTGTTTGAGCCATGCCAAAAAATGGCAAGTAAAAGGAATCATCCACCAGTGCGATATTACAAATATAAATGGCTATAATAAGTGCTGATGATATTTCCAAAGGTTGATGTATACCAAACATCGGCGGCAAAAAAGATTGTCGAAAGAATCTAAAACAGCAGCAAGACTCTTCTCGAGAGACATATTCCTTTCAGAAGAACCTTCTTCTTGAGGCATCTCGCTCTTCAGCTTTAGCTCATAGTATCTCTCCTGCAAAATTCAGAATCAAATATTACTACACATACCAGTAAGAGGATTTATGACAAAATGATATTGGGATTTCTCAACAAACATAGGGTGGTAGGTCATCAATCTCATGATACAACAAGAATCCCACATCAAAACAGTGATTTCAAAGTCAATATGCCAGCACAGGCTACCTGGATTCCCGCAGGTGAGCCTCCAATGAATTGGCTGACCACATCAGCAACATCTGAATCTAATCCAAGCTCCTGAAAAGCCATCCTAAAGATCGGAGGAAAGGGAAATTCCTTAGGAAAATAAGCACAAAGATATACGTAGTATCAAACATTCTTACAAAACAGAAACAATCTACCATTATAGACAACCCAATGGACAGTTAAAAATAATAGTAGTTTCTCTTAGATTTTCCATCAAGGCACAGAATCTTCTACATCCTCACAACCCATAAACTTAAAACAGAAAATGTATGCAAGAAATTAGGACATAGTGAAAACCCAATAAGCCTCTATGAAGAAAGCATGAAAAATGGAATTGACAAATTATTACATCACCATTATTGCATGTTTGACGCTATGATTTAATAATTCAGGTACCTTGAATATACTTACCACAGAATTCGATCTTCACCTTCTGAAAAATCACGCTTCTCTTCCTCAACTTTTCGAATATCATCCTCACTATCACTACATAACAGTGTTTCATTTCCAGATTCATCATAGTAGATGCGTCTCCTCCCAACCACAGACTGGTCTTCTGCCATTCTCTGATTTCTACAGTGCAGGGAAAAAAAAACAGTTAAAATGGAACTGTGAGAATAATTGGAGAAGTTTCATCTTAAACAGGAGAACAGATAATGTACAAAATTACTTGGCCGTTTTAGACAAATCAACAGCTCAATTATTTTATGAGAAAAAAAAAAATCCTAATTTAGTGGTTACATTATTCCAGAATCCAGATGAGTAGAACACCAGAGCCTTCTGAATAAATCTCTATTTAATCACACCTACAAAGAGAAATAGCATCTTGTAATTCATGTACTGGCGCTCAGCATTCAGGTCAAATCTTTAATGGTTTAAATAAAAGAGGATCACTCCAAAATTGATGGTGAGACAACATTAGCAAGCCAAGATGAAGAGATTATTTTCTTCACGGAGTTCGAGGAAAACAATAAAAGACATTACTGTGTATAAAATTCACACCTTGCCAAAAACACCCATGTTGTGTATTCAGGTATCTTTTGAGGTTTAGGAAGCTTGGTGGTTTTGGCAAATAGGACTTCATTAGCAAAATCTTTTTCGGCTGAACCAGGATGAAACCCACTCAATACGCAGAGAGCCCTTTCAGTTCCTAACAGAGGATCATCACACGATATATTATTCGCTGATGACGGGTTCACTACAGATGTTGCTGTCTGGATGCTACGAATATGCCACTGCAGTTTCTCCTGATTCCTATCTACCTTTTCCTTCAGAAAGATATACCATCATTAGCAAAATACAAGTCCTTGTAGAATCATAGTCTATTTCAAAAAAAAAAAACCCTGTTCCCATTGAGTTATGGCGCCTCATCAGTGAGGCAATAGTTTTATATTAGTCTGCAGAGTACAATGCATTATATCAAGGTGTAAACATATTAACAGAATACATTATGAACCAAAAGATGTTCACCTTAACTTGCAAAACTCGGTTTGCTTCAATTTCATCTTTCATCTGTTTGATCTTGGAGATTAAGTTTCCATAGCCCCTCTCCATCAGATCTTTCAGAGATTTCTGAAAAGCAATATACTTGACAAATTATTACAAATATAATTCAAAATAATACTAGTTGAGTACTAGTTTCTCAATTCTCACCTTTGGTTAGAAAAACATGATATTGGTTGCTAACAAGATTTTAGTCGATTAACTAAATTATTTAATTCGATTCTAGATGTCAGTGACTCTAAAGAAAGAATGCAACAAAAAAAAAATCATGAAACACTGAAGGCTCAAGTCATTTCGAGCGCAATCGTCAACAACAACTCAAAATTGCACTTGGTTTTCACAAAAAACATCATACCTTTCCCAATTAGCAACACATTAGGGATCCATCAAATCATTTTCGAGACATATTACAGTTAAGATACTCAGGCAAAAACCAAATGATCTAACACACCCAGGAAATGATTGATGACTATGAACTAAGTGGTGACCACATCAATACCTATCTTTTTCAAATCAAGTTTGAAAAGAGACCAGAAAGGCCCAAAAGCATGATTTGCACCATATTTTCAAATCAAGAGAATGGCCAGTGTCATACTTACGAGGGTGAAACGGTGAGGGCGCTGCTATTTTAGCGTAATAAAGAGCCAAAGAGGAGAACATTTGATGAGGGCATGACTTGTAATGGACTAATGGTGGTATGAATTATAGGCAAGTCTTTAGAAAGTAAACATCCAAATTTACTTGAAAAGGCCACCTTTTATAATATAAACCCTCAATTTTCTTCTCTCTTTGTATGGAATGAATCAATGTCATCGTATTTTATTTATTTAGATAAGTGTAAAAGGAACGGAAAATTCTTCATATAAATACCTGTGGATGAAATTCCACATCTGAAGTTTTAGTTAAATTGCCCTGTAGAAGTAATTGATATTCAATGCTATTTAACAAAGCAATGATTCAGTTCCAATTAGGCATAGCTTCGGCCAGCAACTTTATGCATTCATGGATGATTTCCATAGCACAGAAAGCAATGCTATATTCGTCATTACTTTTGATATCTAATGAAATTCTAGATTCAGTAAGTACTCGTTATTCACACCACCCCAAACCCACTCTGTACTAGAAAATGTAATGATACAAAACTAATACAAACACCAAATTTTCCACAACTTACCTACAAAAACATATCAAATATCATCAAAATCATAGTTTTGAAAAACTAATAAATGGAGATACGGGCAGTAAATTTGGAGCCATAGACACAATCACCTTCTGCTGTTTCTAAATCAAAGGCAATTGAAGATGAGTATTTAGCAAAGGTATAGAGGATTTTAACTTTTAAATGTGAAAACAATAGGCACGATCCTAGAAGATTCCTAGAGGATAACATTAGTCATCAATAGGGATCCGGTGCTTAAAAAAATCGGACAATAAAAAACATTTAATGTACTAAAATACACTGGATTCAACAGTTCTCGGTTCTATATGATCCTACAACAAGAGGAAAAATAAGTCAACAACAGCCATAGTTCCCCCACAAGCACAATGAATATGTGACAAAGCTCTGAGTTCGTAAACATTACTCCCTCTGTCCACAAATAAGTGCTCCATTTTGACCAAAAAGCTCTCACAATTTTGGTCAAAATGAAGCACTTATTTGTGGATGGAGTAATATCTATAGAGGAACCATCCAAAATACAAAGTTTGCACTATATTAGAGTCACTTTACTATGAAATCAGCTTGAGTATTTAATAGCAATCTACTTTTTGCCAATCACATATTTTCATTCCCCTCTCATACTCGGCAATTTTTTTGCTTATAGTTTAACTACACAAAATGATAACAAGTGGTTGGATTCTACCCATTAGTTTCATTTTCAACTCTTAAACATTAAAAAGTTCCCAGAAAAAGGTACCTGTAGAATAATCCCTACGGTCCATCAGAATTCTACTCAATCGATGGGATGGCACGAGGGCCAAAAACTAGCACCAAGGTGACTTAAGAAATTGTCTAAAATACTTGGTTGATTCTTTCATGTACATGACTCTAGCAATGGAGACACAATCACCAAAGAATATCTGTTATAATTGAAAAAACCCTCCTCAGAAATGAACATTTCCAATAATCAAGAGATGCTACTGTTATTAAAAGCATCATCCCTAAACTAAATTATTGAGAGAATACACTTCTTATCTCAACTTTGCATCTTCCTTAGAACCAGTGGTGTCCCCGTTAAGGGACATCATGGGTCATAGGACCTATGGATATTTGGGATATTATAGAATTCTCCCTTCTTTTTGCCATTTTTTTAGCATAAAACAAACCAATTAGGCCGAATTTTCAAAATTTGTATTCGTGACACGTGATGTGACCCACCATTTATTGAAATCCTGGGGACGCCACTGCTTAGAGCCTCCATCCACCCAACACACAAACAAACACAAAAGACCATGATGATTTTGAGAGATTGTTACTCAGCATAAGTTTATATAATTATATTGTTTCTGAAAAAGGAAAAAAAAAAACACTGAAAAACTACCCCAACTTAGAAAAGGAGCAACAATTCTAGATTAAGCAACAATTTCCACCCCTCCACAAACAAAAGATAGGGAACCAGATACAAAACAAGTATATTTATCAAAATTCAATAAAATTCCATAAAAGCAGCTCACCCAACATTCCATATGGGATCAAATCATACAAACTTAATGAAACAATCATATTGGTAAGTTCAAAAACCTATAACAAATTAGGTAAAAAAAAAAAAGGGCTAGAGAGAGCATAATTTTTTAAAAAGAGAGAGAGAGAGAGAGAGAAGAAAAAGATACTAACTTTGAGAGAATATCACACACCCCTTTTGAAGATCGCAGGTATTTCCTCAGTTGAATACAAATTCATTAAAACAAACAAAGGAAGGAAGTGTGAAAGTGGATTGTGGGAATTGAGAAAATTGTGATCATGGTAAAGGGAGTGAAAATTGCAGGCTTTTTTTAGGATGGTGGAAGTGGAAACTGTTGGAAGTGCCTCCCCTGAAGAGAATGATATTTGCCTACGTGGCTTTTCTTAAAAGGAAAATAGGTTGACTCTCATAAGTATATTTTGTGTGCAGAACTCAGAAGTCGAATAATGTCAAGCAAAGTTGTTGCTTCCTGCCCTGCTGCCCAAAAAAAAATGTCATGATTTTGCTTTTGTTTTGTTTGGTTAACTTTAAAAAGTACAAATATGGAATTCGAAATTATCAAAGGGTCATTCACAAATTTATGAAATTTGTAAATTTTTATATGACAATCAATGAGGATTATGCATTTATACCATTTATAGAAATATGGGTAAGTCTTAAGTGGAGTTGCAAAATGATGCGAACTCTCATCTCATATCAAAGGAATACAGTTATATGGGGTTCAAATCTTATTAATAGTAGTCCCTTCTCCTATATACATAGTTTAACAAGAGCGGATTTCCTTACTTTAATAAAAAAAATGCAATTCATATGATTTTTATTAGTAAAATAAATTCATATAAAATTGTATTTCTTATAGGAAATTAATTTTGGTACAACCAAACTATACCTAAATTGAATGAATGGGAGGTGAGAATAATATGGTCTAATTTGAGAGGAAGAGTAGATCCTAATTCCTCGCTATAACTTCATTTATATTTTTATAATTTCTTTGCGGATTTTTTTATAAGTTATGCATCTGAAATATTTGAATTTCTAAGATAAGCACATGCCATGAAATTGACAAAAAAAAACTGTCTTGTTTTGCATGCATGTTAAGGAACTCTTCGATTTATATTTCCATGCCATGAAAATTGGTCGATTTTGGTGGTTAAATTTAGCTTATATGGGCTTATACGATTTAAAGTTGAAATTGACAAAAAAAAAAGTCTCATTTTTTTATTCAATGAAGGCTCCAAAAAGGAATAAGAAAGACCCATTAAATTAGCTTAAATAATATTTAACAAAACATATTAACATTAACTTAACAGCAAGGTTAAGCGCATTAAAAACTCTCACTTCAAGAATACAACATCGAAATTTCAAAAAGTATGGACACGAATATTGAATATCTCAAGTAGAGCTTAGAAGACCTTTTTAATTTATGAACGGTTGACAAGATTTCTTAATTAAAAGTAATATTTTCAATTTAAAGTGTTTTTTAGTGGCGTTTATGTGGTTTGCAAGTATTCATTCATGTTTATAGTTAGCATTGTCAAATTGGGATGTGAATTGAATTGAACTGCCCATTAATCGAACCGAAATCGCCTGAATCTAAATCAACTGATAATTTGAAATAGATTGAACCAAAAACGACTTGAACTCTTATTAACTCGTAAAATTACAGACCTAAATAGACTGAACCGAAAGTGACCCAAACTGTTGCTGACCATCATCAATCTAATTGAACTTACTACATTCAACCAAACTTGAATCTAAATTAAAATTGTAACATGATATGAATTAAAGTGAAACAAATTTAAATCAAAATGAACTAAAATAAACTCAAACTTGACATGATCATAACTAACAATCATTAATGTACTTTATAATACTTATGACTTATAACTTATTAACCCAATATAATTGAATTATTATTACATGGTGCTTAAGCAATATAACACAAATATAGCATCCCTAACTTTAGGTGAACAAAAGTCCAAAGGTATCTACTTATATATAAAGAAGAATTCATTCTCCTCAACTTTCAATGTGAATAGCCAAGATCTTAGAGGGCAACTGATTTCTACAGCCCCTTCAGTGGATTTCCGCACCCTCTCCTCTCTCACATAAACAGTGCCACACACATTGTTCATGTGAGAGGGGAGGGGGTGCGAAAATTAACTGGAGGGGTGCGGAAATCATCTTCCAGATTTGAGGCCCGTTCTCCCTTCCTTCAAAACGCCTGCAGGGTGTTGAAAAAGAATCGGAGCATCCTCAAGCAAGGGGGGTGAAGTTCAAACCATGTACATGTAGGACAGAATGTTATGTTCCCACATTTGCTAAGCAATGATGACAAACCCCATAAGTTCAAACCATGTACATGTAGGACAGAGTGTTATGTTCCCACATTTGCTAAGCAATGATGACAAACCCCATAATTATTAACACATTTACGACCATGTGTTAAAACTTTTGAGGAGAGATTCACCGGACTAGTATCACCTCATATATAAACACCAACAAAAATTTGCTTACATTGCCGACAAATTCATGACAATGCTATCAATGCCTTTTTAAGACATCTCCCTACAAAAATTTGTTCAAGGAAAAGGAAACTACCAAGCATCAAAGTTTCAAAATTCTAGCCATTTATTGTAATATACACAGGTCACTGGAGAAATGACGCCACCAGGAACACACTGGTTAATACGAGGGCAAACGCCACACGGTATCAAAGCAAAAGCCCCTGTTTTTGTGCCGTGTGTTTTGAGCTTGTAACAATCAGCATTTACAGGAAATGAAGCAAATTCCCCCATTCCATTGCTCTTCACTCTAATAATCTTCTTTTCCAGAACTAAACTGTTAAGCACATCCTTCACCTGTTCCACCGTGAATTCGATATTAAACCCCCCTGACATCTTAAGCTCATGTCTAATCCCATCAGCAGTAGCGACCTTCTGTCTATCGAGTTTCTTTAAGCATACTTTTTTCAGCAAATCAATCAACTCTACATCGAGCTCCCCCGCCTCGTTATACCATACACCGCCAGTTAGCTCTTTCGAGGGCTCAAACTCCATAGCCATGAGCCGCTTCTTCCCTTTAGCTTGAACATTAGGCACCTCTTTGATCATTTGCTTCAATTGAAGGGACTTAGTGCAGTTGTCAATTACCTTGGCATTAGTCAGCTTCAACTCTTTTCTTATGTCTCCCTTCCATATACCTGTATCTCCCTTGCTCTTGATCAGATTGTAAACATTACGCTCATCATCTGTTAGCTCATCTGATCCTGGACGCTTGCGCTTAAGAGCCAAAGTCCCTCTCCTTGCACTCATCCTTAGGGATTTAAACCTGACTACTCCAAGAAACCTATGTGCCTGCCACAAACACCGAAAAAATTCAATTCTTATTTTTTCCAAGAAATAATTCTATAAAGCAAATACAATCTGGATCCCCCACCCATGTATATATATATGTGTGTGTGTGTGTGTGTGTGTATTTTAATTTTAATTCTTTGAGCGGTATCATGAGTATTTAAGTATTTAATATGATATTTTTTTATTTCAAAAGTTAATCATAAAAGGAAAAAAGATATAGTGCTTCATGCGTTTTGAAACATCCTAAATAAAAAGTGCAACAACTATTGTCGAAGTGTGAAACGGAGTAAGTAAAATATTTATTGGGTTTTTCTCAGTTATACCCATGAGGTATTGTGATTTTCCAACTGTAGCCATATTTTTTGACAATTCTCTATTATACCCATGAGATTTTAAAATTTCTCCGTTGTAGCCAACAAACATAATTATAGCTAACAAACGTTAGCACACCGTTAACTTTGGAAAAAAATATATACAAAAATATAAAACACCCCTCATTTCTCTAACCCTCCTCCTCACGTTCTCTCTCATTCCCTTCATCATCATCCCCAACATCATCATTTGCTTCACCATCATGCCAACAGCAGCAGCAACACAATTAACAGCAATAACTTCAATAACATCAGCAGCGATAGAAGTAAGGTTGGTGTTCGGTGAGTGGGGGCAGGTCCAAAGGATGGCTTGATTTTAGGGTTGGATAACTGAATTTTGGCCTGTGCTGGTTTGATTTTGAGTAGTGGTGGCTCAAATTGGGCTCGATTTGGGATGGTGGCTTAGTTTTAAAAAGCGCGCCTCACTCTCAGGCTCTGGGAAATGTGCTTTAGCTAAGCGAGGCTCAATAACCTCCAAAAGGCACGCGTCTCGTGCGCCTTTGAGCGCTTTTTGGTAAGGTGCGCCTTTGTGCCTTAAGAAAAATAGCTTAAATTTAAGTTACAACTTAGAGGAATGATTGATTTTTTTTCAAATTGAGAACCTTAGCTTTACAAATATCAATATTTAAATTATTAGGATCTTTTTAATAGATACTAATTACAATCAAAGAAAAAAATTAACTTGAAATAAGTACATAAATACATACGCCTCGCCTACAAAAGGCGCGCGCCTTCACCTCGCGCCTAGGCTCCAGCGACTATTTGCGCCTAAGTGCGCCTTGCGCCTTTTAGAACTAAGGACGGTGGTGGCTCGAATTTGGTTTTAGGTTGATTTGGTGATTTTGGTGGCGAAAATTGGTTTTTTTAAAAGGTTTATTTGGTGGTTGTGGTGGTGAAAATAAGGTGGGGGTGCAATGGGGTTTCGCATTTTGAGGCTTTCAGCTGGGGTTGTGATTTAAGGCGTTGGTTTTTGGTTATGGCGTTGGTTTTTGAATGTTGTTATGGTGGTGTTTGTGGCTGTTGTTATGGGGGTACGGTGGCTATGGTTGTGGTCTATGACGGTGGCTATGGTTTTGTAGGAGGAGTTGCTTGAGGGGTGCCGTTTCAAGAGTGTTGTGGTGGTGCATTTTGTCGTGATGATGATGATGACTATGAAGTTGATGATGATGAAGGGAGAGGTGAGGGAGATGAAGGGTGGGGTTTTTTTTTATATATAAAAATTTACAAATTAACGTTAGTTCTTAACGGTGTTAGCTAAAATTATGTTTAATTGCTGCAGTTAATAAATTTACAACCTCATGGTATAATAGAGAATTGTCAAAAAAACGTAGCTATAAGTCTACAATAGGGAAATCCTAATACTTCATGGGTATAATTGAGAAAAACCCATGTTTATTTTACTTAATTATCTACTTTGAGGGAAGGGAGCGTTCAGAATAACATCACAATTCACAGACAACAAAAGGCTAGTGCCTTGGCATAGAAGCTTTATTAGTCAACAATCTGCAGATACAGATCGTATTTTGACTATTTGATTAGAAATTCTCCCTCTATCATACAACATTTGCTAATTAGCCCTAGGCTTTGTTACCACTATCAGGAACTCAAAAACACAATACTAAAGCCCTCAAAAACACAATACTGAAGCCCTGGAGACATTTATTGGTCAAACATGGTCCAAAATGAGATTGAACAGGTATAAACCACTATGCAATTGCCGAGCTACTTTCTTGACAGAAACATGTATCAAAGCTATCAAAGTAAATATTAGGTTTCAATCAAGTGAGGCAATATCTTCATGTAATATTGTATTTTAGGAAGACAAACAAACTTTAAGATCTTGTACTTATCACACATCTAGATTATATCCTTAGCATGACTTCTTCCTAGGATTATATCACAGAAAAGTAGAAAACAATGTCTATATTAGCTGTCAATCATGTGAGACAATATCTCAATATAATAATCTTTCAGGAAGATGAAGACCCTTCACTATCTCGTACATATAACATATCTTGATTTTCTCAAGGCCGACTTCTTCCTCCTAGTACTAAGCCACTCACATAATAGCTGCAATATCATTGTATTTATAATCATAGCTAGCAATAAACAATTATTTGTATTGCTTTAAAACCTTAATGGCAGTGCAAATCTGCATCCATCTTTTTTTCTTCCCAACTTTTTTCGTCACAAGACTCACAACATAACCAACAATTCAGGAAAAAACATATTCTTAAAAAACTGATGTTGGGAGGAGTTCAATCTCCATCTCTTTGCCAATACGCAATCTTGGGCAAGCTCTAGTAAGTGATGCTCTGGTTAGTATTGAAGATTGCTCTTCATGGGTTCTTACTACCATCAAGGCTTCAAAGGCGGAAATAATAACCTATTGTTTTTGGTTGATGGCACTCAACATTTTAGAGCTGGATCAGACATCACCCAAATGCTCATTAATGAAATTCTTTTCTAACAAAAATAAGAAGTGAAGCATGAACCAGAAAAAAAATACCTGTTTTGAGGGAAAAAAAGTTCATAAAAACAAGTCCCAACAGACACAGATCAAATAATTAACCATGGTAGACTTCAGACCAATAAAATAGCATATAAAGAGAAACGAATTATCCCTCGAATCATAATAAATTACATTAAAAAAGACTAAAATATCAAAATTCCAGCATTCATCAATTATCATCGGAAACAATTAGTCCTATTTAAAATCTGAAAATGAAACCGTATTTGTTTGCCAAACAATGTGGAATTAAAAATTCCACATATCCAAATGCTACCTTAATTAAATGTCATTCTTTTTACCTAATGTACAGGAAACAGATTGGGTTAAGTTTTTCATGCATCATGTTCATCCCAAACTATATATACATCATCATCAAACATATAAAATAGAAAGGAATACCAAAGACCTATAATAAATCATACCGTACATTCGTACAACTAGAACAAGATCGGGAATCCAAGGATGGAACTAACACTCCCAATCAACACTACAAATCAAAATAATAATGCAAAAAGGTGTGCAAGTTATTACCTTTCTGCCTCGCAATTAAACTTCCAAATCTACAATTTTCCTCTGAATTGCTGTAGGGTCTTTTAAAAACCTTACCAAATCATTACTTTTTTCCCCGGTATCCCATTTATTTATCCCAAGCAGCGACGAACCTGTGCGGCTGTGCTGGCTGTGGTTGTGCTGGCCGGCGGCGACGAAGGCGGGCGAATGGGCTAGGCCGGCGACGACGAAGGCGGGTGAATGGGCTAGGCCGACCGCCGGTGGATAGTGCAAAGACTAGAGAGAGAGAAGAGGAGATACTGATAGAGTGATAGGGCGAGGGTTTGGAATTTGAGAAATGAGCCTGAGAGAGACCGAGAGGTTGTTCATTTGTCATTTGTTTGAGAAGTACTAGGTGTTGAAACGGACACTACTACAGGTCACCCGGCCCAATTTTAGCTAATACACGCATCTGTAAGGGGTAATAAGGAATCATCGCAAATGCGTGCAGTGAGAATCAAATCTAGACCTTGCGTCTGAAATTCTGAAGCCCTAACTACTGGGTTATGACTACATTCTCTTAGAAATCGCATGTAAAATACTTAGATACGTCCGGATGTACATACGTAGTATTTTATTACTTATTTTAAATAATTTGCTCATTTTAAATTTTAAAATAAGTAAATAAAATTATTAAATGAGCAAAATTACTCTTGGATGTACCATACATTCAAATGTATATAAAAATTTATAGCAACTTAGGCTGTGTTTGTCTAAACTTTTTTTATCTGATCTGAACTTTTTTTATCTGATCTAAATTTTTTTATCTGATCTGAACTTTTTTATTTGATCGTAATTGTTATTTTATTGAAGGAATATTTCTGATCTGACATGAATCTTTCTGATCTGATCTGATTTTTTTAATAAACACTAAAGTGCTTAAATAACTTGAACTGAACAGAGCCTTATTTTTTGGAAATATAACTTGGATATGTTTAATATTTGCTGATCTGATTTGGACTTTTTTTTTCAGATCTGAACTTAGGCCCTGTTCTTTTGGACTTAAAAGCTACAATAATCAGATAAGTTCAGATCAGTTTTAATTTTATACTCTCACAAAATAATACCCACCTAATCAGTTCAGATCAGATCAGTTCAGTTCAGATCAAATCAGTTCAGTTCAGATCAGTCCTAAAGAACAGAGCCTTAGTGCCTAATTTGACTGTGTACATATGTTAATCTATAAGAAAAAAATATATTACTTGAGAAATTTTTTTTTTATATCAATAAATAGTTTTTTAATACATAGTTTTAAAAAATTTGTTACAGAATTCTAAATATTTAAAGTTTAAAGACATAAAATTAAATTATCTAATTTGATCTAAACTTTTTTTTTAATCTGAAATAAGTAATAAGGTGTTGAAATAAGTTGAATCAACTTTCCTCAAATGAAATGAAATGTGATTGATTTACAATATTATGGGAAATGAAATGATAATTCTAAAGAAATAAAAATTCCTACAAAGTTTAGAAAACTACACCCTCCGTTTCTTTTTTTATTTACACACTTCATTTTCATCAAAACCAATAAATTATTAAAAGTAGGAGAAAAAAATATGATGATAAAAAAAGTTGTATAAAAATTAAGAGAGAGTATGGAAAAAAGAAAAAAAAAACAAATTTATAGATATTATGAAAAAAGCACTTGGGAATTCTAAATTAACAAATGCAAGAGGATAAAGATAAAAAGTTGGTAAATTAAAAAAAAATCTAAAAAGAAAAGTGGGTAAATTAAAAAAAAAGAAAAGGAGGGAGGATTAACCAACTCTGGGTGTAATTAGTAAATGCAAATTTTTGTTCAATTACAAATTCTCATGCTCAATCAGATACAAATACTTATTTTCAAGGAATTTGACAAGAAAATTTATTTCCAATGAAATAAAAATTCCTATGAAAGGACAAAAGGGAAAAATAAGGACAAAAAGAGATGTGACCACTGACCACCCAGGACCTAATTAATTTACATAAATTCAATAATTTTACCGATTGAGTTGCGCACATAAATATATAATACCATATTTATCTATTTTGAATTGTATCTATTTAGTGTTTAAAATAATCAATTTTTTTTGCAGATCTAAGGGGGTTCAATAGAACCCCTGAACCACGACGCTAGATCCGCCACAGTACATGGGGCTCGTTTACATTAGCGGAATAGAGATGAACTGAACTGAATAGAAGTGTATTAATTGAACTAAATAGAGATGAACTGAACTGAACTGAATAGAGATTAACTGAAGTAAACAAGCCCTTGGTTCTTTAATTATGGGTATAATTTATGGGAATTAAATTCCCTTGTTTATTTCCAAAAAAATAAATAATTGTGTTTGGTTGCAAGTAAGGAAATCAAATTTCCTAGGAATTATGAATTACCTAGAGGTCGGGGAGGTAGTTGAGTATATTCATACACCTAGAGCATTTTTGCTAACCAATCAAATAGTAAAATATGTATATCCTAGAAATTTTAATTTTCCATGGAAATTTGATGCATTACCTTGTAGTTAACAATTAAAGTACGAATATTAATTTTGGCCAGAATATCATTGTCGAAAAAATCAATCGAAATAACTGTTGTCAATAATAATAGTAATAATAACAACGTGAAGTGATATTAACTGAACTGAAATTTCCGAAATTAAGAGTGAAAAATTGACTTATTTTTCTTCAATTCGAGTTTTTCCTTTTGAATTACCTGATTTTTTTTGTGGCAACTTTAAGTTATCGTTTTTTACAATTAAAGATGCAACTGGGGTGGATCAAGTAGAAGATTCGCCCCATCTCTGCACCATTGGGGTGAGGATGAGTCTCAATTTGATAGATAATGGTTAGGGATGGGAATAAAAATTGTACCACCCTGTGGCTGTGGATGGAAATTGTTTCTAGATTATACCTGCCCCACCCTGCATCGTTTATGGTCTAATGTTTCCCGAAGCCCAAGGCCCCAATTTGCCTAAAGGCCAAATATTTTACATATGGTATCCTTATGGCCATAATGTATTATGTATTATTAGGCCTTATGGCCCATAATTATTGTAAAAATTGTTTGCACAGGTTAGTATTTGGTGGGTTTAAGGAGTGAATTTGACGAGTGATGGGGACGGGGAAATGGGGATAAGGCGGGTACGAATATCCATATAGGTGATAAGGCGGATATGATTTTAAGTATATATTCACTCAAGTGGGGAAGGTGATAGAATTTGTACCCGTCATGAGAATGTGGATAGAGATTATATTATTAGGTGGATGTAGATGAGAATTATAATATTCACCCTGCTCCATCCTACACATCCACATGTAGTTAAATGAATTAGACAAAGTTAAATTCACACGTGGTTAAAAGGACTTGTATTTTTTAGTCCGAAGTCCAAGAAAAATTTGACGAATTCAATTTGAAAAAAATGTCCCAAGGTCCGAATCCGATCTGTTTGGGCCATTGGTAAACCAAGCATTATCAGCAGTAATCTAGCTTTAAAGGCAAGCCTACTACCACCTAGGTTACATGGATACGGGTACGGGTTCGAGAACAGGTACAAAATAAGTACGGAATACATTGCTTTAATAAGAATATGAAAATAATTTATAAAATATATAAAAATATGAAATTTTGTGAAAATCTTCAATGTAACATGGAAATTATAGTTGTAAAAACAAAAATAATCAAGCAAAATAATAAATCCCTTTTCAAAGAATAAAAGGAAGACGGAAAAATAACCAAAATAAGGTAAAATATTTTTGTAAAATATAATTAAAAAACAGAGTGAAGTATCAGGTATCGGTATCGTATCGGTATCCGACACGGGTACGGCTACCTAATTGAAGTATCCATGCATCCTAGACTACCACCCAACTAGAAGTTACTAGACTTACTACAATACTCTCGATCATCTAACTTGATCATAGGAGATAGACACTTTAACAAGAACACCCCTCATAATTTTGTGTTTATCTAGGCTCGATATGCCACTAGTAAGACAACTCTTTATTTCATCCACAAGACAAGACCACAACTCTTGAATTTGTCATCCAACATCCTAGTTAGTTTTTGAGGCATTAACATGATCTTTTATTAATGATATTATATTCATAAATCTTCAAAGTTGTAACCAAATAACCCTTATGTTTAATAATCTAAAGTAATTATAAACTCATGTGATAATAATATATCACAATAAAAAAGAAATTTCATTTACCTAGTCTTTTATATCAAATTTTTGTTATTGTTAAATATAATTTTAATATATATATATATATTTTTTTTTTTGAAAGCAACTAAAAAAAGGTTCACTCAATTTTATATATGTATTTTTCTAAAATTGGTAAGGTACTCTAGGATCAGGATGTGGCTTTGCTCACATGAATACTATGTCGACATTGGTAATTGGGTTGGGAAGAAAATATGTTTTGGTGAAAATTAAGTCAAACATCGCACCCCGAAAAATATGAGGATGATCATGTGCTAATGAACAGGTGCATAATTTACTAGTGTATTTATTTTCTTGATCCCTAAAAAGTCCATTTTTAGTATGAGCTCAACCATAAACTCAAGAGACTTTTGATATACTTTATAGGGTTTTCAGATTTAATATGTACTGTACAAGTGTGGCAATAGAACTTTAGATGAGTAAAGGTGGACATCGCCATGTTGGAACAACAAGTGTGCCTAGAACGAGTCAAGACAAAATTGTGTATATGTCGTGATGGGTTTGTGCCAGTTGTTTTAAAAAAAAGGGCTCATGCCCAATCCATTTCACGTTTCATGACGGACTGACTCATGTCGTGTCCTGTGCCTTTGTTATAATCTTTTATATTTTGTAGATTTTTGCTAATGATGAGCAGGCCACTTGAAGGCTTGGCTCGTTGTGTTTGTGTCAGGATCATACCAAGTTATGAAAAATGTGAATAATGTCAAAAGTACAATTGCTGAACTCTTTTAGTTACAGAGTAAGTATATAATTATTGGATCTATATTACTTTATACTATATTGAATTTACAATTTACAAATTTCCAAAGGTGTAATACAATTTTTTTTGTTTTAAAAAAAAAAACTTCCCACAAAAATGAAATTAAAATTCTCAAATACCTTAGAAAAAGAATATCCGAAAATAAACAATGAAATTACATATATAGATCAAACTTTGTCTTCAATCTCCCTAATAAGCTCAATTTGAGAATCATCTTGTGGTTCATCATAGTTTGACCTCCTAACAAACATAGTCATACAAATCCACATAATTGCCTTAATAATCCTAGCCATCCCAATTGCAACCGTCAAATAATACAACCATAACCCAAGAAAATCACCCAACCCCACTTTCATCATCATATCCTTCTTCACCTCCACCACCACCACCAATGACTCCACCTCATCCCTCAACCGCCACCACGATAACGCCCCGAAACAGGCTGCTAGGGCCCACCTCTCAAACAACCGCTCTTGTTGGGCCCCACCAAACACCGTGTTATCCACCACGGGCCGAACTATGGTCCTAGACCAATGGATCATTGTCTCATGTAGGCCCAAAAAGAAAACCAACTTACTCAACAAAGACCTCCCATCCCCAAACCCTGCCCCATCCACTCCTGCCTTAATAGTCACCTCAATCCCTAGTCCAACACACACTTGTAACGTGCATAAAAATATCCACGCCACGTGGACCCTAGGCCTAAAAATAGGCCCAGGGACTGCACTTATTGGGCCAATTTGGCCCGTTAAGGCGTGGACTAAGGCAGATAGGCTAACTATTGTCACAATAGCATGTAGGAGGTTTGGATTAGTGTTAAGAAAAAATGAAAAAAGAAAAGAATTTTGTGGTGAAATTGAAGCTAATGAAAAGAGATAATTTGCACTTGATAACCTTGCTAATAATAAGAATGATAAAGGTAAAAGAAGACTAAGAAGAGTTATGGAAATTACATATAATGGTTGAATAAAAATTGGATAATCCATGGTCTCAAATTTTGTAACAGAAGAATTTGCCTTGTTTTTCCATAACTTCCAACCCATTAATTTTTTTTATTTTTTTTTGTGGGGTGATTGCAAATGAAAAGATAATATGAAAGGAAGATTGAATTTGTAAAGTTTATATATGAAATGAAGTTTGGTAAGGCAGCTGGTTGCCTGGTAAAGGTGGTTCCCACGATTGATTGATTGTTAGTTGACTTGATTATATCATTAATCATATAATATAAACTATACAATTATATAAGTATAAACTATATAATTTGGGTTATAAGTTGTAAGTTGTATTTTTGATTCTTGAATCATCATTATCTGTAGCATATAAGTCTTAGCCTATCGGTACATCTGGTTATTAGACAAGATAGCCCAATGAAATGTGGTTAGGCTCAAGGTTATAGGGTATTTACTGGATAATGCCTTTAATGGATAAGACTTTATTGACCAGGGTCAATATAGGGCCAAAAATAATAGCCTAATAACTTTTTCAAAAAAAAAGTTTTGACAAAAATAAATAATTACATTAATATATATTCGTATACATTTGTTTTAACTATTGGCTACCTTAAATTTTATTAATAATTAATATTTTAATATAGTCTGACCGCTAACGATCTGCTAATGACCTTCGACCTGATTTGGCCCGACCCGATATTGACCTTTTTTGGCCAACCATGGACCTGACCCGACCCACACCGGCCTGACTCTGACCCACCCGACCTGTTCAATAACTAGGTATACGTGTCGGTTAAGACTTGTGAATGCCAAATATGAGATCTTGGGTTCGAACTTCACCGCACATATTTGTGATGATTCGTTATCTTTCCCTTTCACATACGTATGTTAGCCCAATTGGGTCAGATAACCTGCAATAGGGTCCAAATCAAGGCCTAATACAACCCACATTATCATATTAATATATATATATATATAAATGGTTAGTTTAATACTCAGTATAATAGTAATAATAATAATCATGTGACGACTTTTAGCAGCAGTCTTGTTGACAACTTCAGATAAGGAAACATTAGTTAAATTACTAATTAATTATTTTAGAAGAAAATTGGTACGTTGATTATGATTAGGGGCATCTTAACATCAATAATTATAAATGGTATTAAGATAGATAACTAGCTAAGAGGAACAATTAAAGTAGTACTATTGACGGGGATTATAATATTTTGCTGTGTATATAATTGATCAAATGATGATCAATCACTAGACAATAAGACACCATGGAATGTGTCATGTAAGAGAAATTATATGATTAATGGTCTATTTGGATAGGTGAAAATGAGGAGAAAAAAAATGGGAATAAACTCTTTCTGAAGAGGATATAAATTAAAGTGATTCATTTTCTGCCGTTCTATAATAAATATTGGGTCTGTTCTTTTAAGCTTATTTTTATCTTATTCGAACTCAGTGGCGGAACCAAAGAAGGAACATGGGCTGACAGCTGACAAATGTCAGCCCCCTTTTTTTTAAATGAAGTTCGATTTTTGAAAATATTCAATAAATGGTAAATGATTCTTAATTATATATTAAATTGATCAAGAAATGTCAAATATGATTCACCTAGATTAAACAAGTATGTATTCAAGTTCTTTTTCTTAAATTGATTTTTTTTTAAGATTTTTCCTAAATAGTTGTGTCATTGTGTGGAATATGAATATTCAAGTATTCAACAAGTAGCATGTAATAATCAAGTTCTTTTTTTCTCAAAGTATTGTTCAATATACATATTATTTGAATTCCGTCACCCCAAGTTTGAAATCATGATTCCAACACAGTTCGAACTGACTTTAATTACTTATTAGATAAAGAACTTATTTGAATATAAAACCTTTTTTTTTTTAAAAAAAAAGGGGGAACTTAATTATTCAATAAAAAAGAGTACATATCCGAGGCAGCCATATATAAAACCTTATTTTATGAGTGAACCATACGTACCTTATCAGAAATCATTTTATAAACTTATCTTAATTATCTAATTTAACTTATCCTAATTAACTTATCTGAACTTATTTTAATTAAAATAAAGTGAACAAAATAGACTGGCTATCTTAGAGAAATTTGGAGGGGAAGTTGACCTCCTTTAAAAATTGGGACGTTGGCAAGTCACTATAATTTGATTACATTATTGCTAGCTAGGAATAAGACATCATTGAATTTTTTTTCCTTTCTTTCTTATTTTATCGATGTATTGTGTTTAATTTTAACCTAATATTTAATGAAAGAATGTGTCCAAATTTTGAGAGATATGATTGTATAATTAAATATAAAGATTATGATTAAGATATTACACCGGGTTTCTCTATTGTCTTTATTATATGTACTATTTTTTAATTTGATAATGTAGGTAATAGGTTAGATAATACTAGATCTTGAATCGGACCCAATTTAACCGATACAGGAATTTGAAAGGGGGGATAAAGAATCGTTACACAGTAATTGCGGTGATATTCGAATATAAACATTTCAAGCTTGACGTTCACAAGGCTTAACCAGTAGGCTAATACTTGTAACACTATTAATTTAAGTTTCGTAGTGTGTCTCTCTAAGTTTATGATTGTTTAGCAGGTATTTTATGTTCAGTACAACTAATTAACTTTGATTTATAGTCCATAATTCATCAATAATACTCCATGTTGTTCCTCATGTTCTTGGTGCTCCTTCCTAAAGTGTTATTTTTTTTTAAAGGGTGATCCCAAAGGTTATATACTTATTTGATTATTTTTTTCCGAATAATGCTATATACAGGCATACAACCTATATAAGCATTAAATATATTACTCAAATTGTAAAAAAATATGGATTTATGATACAAATATGCGCAAATTAATGTAATAGTTGAATGTTTATGGCTTGTTCTTTTTATTTTTGTTTACGCTTCTTAGGGCTGTATATATCATTTTTCTTATTTTTCTTCTTCTCAATTTCAACTTTTTCAAATGATCTATATAGTAAGAAATAAATTTAAAACTTAATTAGGGAGGTAATATTTTCCATTGTAATTTGTTAGAATTGGATTATATTTACACTCCTTTGAAATTAGTAGATAGGTGTAGAATAATTGTGGATATCGTATGAATTAAAGACTATCATATATATATATATATATATATATATATATATATATTTATTGTTTGTAGTGCTAGAGACCATATATAACCATCCATATAGGTCATGAACCAATATGCCCATAATGTATTAGAATGGATGTAATTGTATCTACACATATTAGCTCAAATTTATGATTTTTTGTATAGAAGTAAGCCCAATAATAATCATTCGATTAGATTATTTTAATGTATGCCAAACTATACACATATTATAGCATATAATAAATAATATTAGACTCAAATAAATATAAATTATATAGGATATCCAAATTTTGACGGTTTTGTTCGAATATCCAAAATATAATCGAATAATATATGATGTTCGAAACTTTTTTGGACATTCGAATAATTTCAAGATTAAAATTCAAATTGATATTCGGTGATCGATTTTTTCGAACTAAATATCTTATCCGAAAAGATTTTTCAGATCAAATAACAAAAAAAAGGATCAAATTTGGATTGAATTTTTAGATTTTTTTATAGTGTTTTTTCAACCCTATTTGTTTTCTTTATAAGGTTGTAGTCACCAATATACTAAGCCCCGCTTTTCAAAATTAGGTTTCCATTTTCTAAATTTCAATTTTGACCATTAAAAAAACTTGAATCCCATGTCATGTAAAATTATTTACAATATTAGTGGCAATTTTTTATAAAATTTTTGAAAGCTGGTGGTAATTAGTTTTGCAAGAAACAATAATATAGTTTTAATGAAAAGACGTTCATAATAACTTCTGGATTACTTAAAAGAAAAATCTGGCCTTTGCTTGTTTAATCAATCAATAAATTATTTATCTTCCAATACATAATAAAAGATCAAGCAATGAATGTATCTTTCTTAAACTTGCAACAAATTTAATTATTATTATAAATTAAAGAACCAATTAATTATTAATTAGTTATATAATAATTAATGGGGTACCATCACTTTTGTTCTTGATTAGTGCACAAGATGTTGCATACAATTAAATGCAATAATTTGGTTATCCAAAGTTGAAATTTCATCATGGAGTACTCTGTACATAAGATTCCTTTATTTCATTCATTATTATTTAATATCTTAGTCTCATTGTATTTGCATGCATGATTGTATTCCTCAAGCATGGATTTCACTTAAATTATGAGCTCCTAAATGTATGGTTCACGATTACAATTGATTACATACCAAATTTGTTTTATTTAGATGTCACATTTTTTATTTTATACTCTAACGGCCCGTTTGATAGCCGGTTATAAATGGTCATAATTGGAATGAATTTATAACTAAATTTGAAAGGAAAATCACAATTCATTCCCATGGTGGTGCTAGACCTGCTCGTTTAACTCCGATTTATCTAATTTTATTCACAAATATCCATTCCCATCTAATACCACCCTCCACCATGATAATGGATCGGATGTAATGGAAAATAAGAAGAAATTTCAAGTTTGGAAATGAAAAATATGTATTCAATGGAGATTACGAAGTTCTTCTTTAACAAATTACACTTAAAATTCATTACCATTACCACAATTTATTACCAACAACCAAACGGGCCGTAATTTAGCACTCTTTTGCTTATAAAAAAAACCAGATCGAAATAAATTAGGTCAGATCTTCTTATTTGTTTTTATTTGTTACTAAGTATCTGTAATTTTTTATTAAAATAAATAATCATAAAGATTATACAGTTAAAAACTATTCATCAATTACGATTATGATAATACCCATAATTTTTGTTCTTAGAAATTAATTTATAAATAAGGTTAAAGTTTAGTCAAAATTTTAGTTCATATCAGAAAAATTAATATAGATTAGAACAAAGGAATTCATCTTGCTTTGATTCATTTTGGTAATATATGTATACTTAAAAATATTATGATGTAATTAAATCTCATTAATTCGTCCTTGTATAGTTTATTAATATTTAATTTTATATATGCACAATCTAATAAATGGATAAAGATGTACTTCAAAAAGTATGAAAATAGAGTGTTACATCTAGCTCGGTAGAATATTATTAGAATATTCATAACACATTTGAAATTAAACTACAATTTATTATTATTAAATTTAATTTGTTATTTAATCAATCTAGATACCAAATACATACTCGTATTTGAAGTAGCCGGGATAGATATTACAAAGTTGAAAAGTCTTTGTGGACATTAGAATGTGTCCTCAAAGTGAGAAACAAGAATGGCCCATATTGACTTATGTGATCAAATTAGTGAGCAAAAGAATAACAAAAATTACTGAGTGTTTTAAAGCAATTGTTTGATAAGCTGAAAAATATTGGAGTATTATTTTTAGAGGATCAGAATCAATAAATATTTTATTTTACCCTATCTAATTTTTTTACATTATCTAATTTTATTTATTTTACTTTGTTTTTTTTTTTTTGGTTTTTTTTTATGTAATTCCACTTTATTTACTCCATCTTATTTTCAAGAAATACCCAAAATTACACAAACCCATTTACCCAAACAAAAAAAAATCCAAATTTACCCAATTAAATTTTATTGGGTTTTTCTCACTTATATCCCTGAACTTTTGAATTTTTTCAATTGTGCCCAACCTTTTTTTCTCACTCGTGCCCCTTAATTTTAGATTTTTAATTAATTTCCGTTCTCACCTTCCTCCATACTCTCTGTTAACCTTGTTAAGTTAACATTTAATAAATCCTTATTTTTTTTTTGTATTTTACGAAATTAAGGGTTGTGTTTGAGATTTTCACTTTGAAATTAGGGTAGTAATTGTACACATAGGATTATTTTTTAAAAAATAATAAATTTATTAATAAAAAAACTCCTAAAAAATCAAGATGGATTCAATAATGGTTTTTAAAAAAAAAATCTCAAAAAAAAAATTTAAAAACAATAATAAATTTTTTAAAAAAAAACCAAAAAAAAATTAAAAAACATTTTCAATAAAAAGTAAAATAAATAAATAATTTTCCTCTAAAAATAATTAAGTTAGAAATTAGATTTTTTTTAAAGAAAAAATATCTTATATTTAATTGGGTGTTACTAAATGCAGTCATCGTTTTACTTATTAAAGCTCGCATTTGGACAATTTTGCCCTTGGCTACACGTGTGTGTTGGACGTAAAAAAAAACACGACGTATACCAGGGCGCATAGTTGTAACAACCCTGAATTTTCCGATATGAAAATAATACATATCACCTGAAGTAAAACTCAGAAAATCTCAAGGTTGTTATGCCGCGATAACTAATTATAGTCACCACAAGGCTAGTGGTTCTACCTGTAAACTAATAATTAAAAGATTAATTAACTAACTATTACAGTCCAACAAAGTAAACCAAAAATAGTTATTACAATCCAAATTAAATTCTAATTATAATTAAATGACAACGGAAGCCTTAATAAAGTCTAAAATCTAAAAAGAAATGATCGCACTCCTTAACCCAACTAGCCAACCACCATCAAGTCCCTGCACATTGAACATTGTAATATCAGCCAAAGGCTGAGCAAGATTTCACACTATAAATAAACAAAACTAACCAATGTGCAGGCAAGACATATAGGAATATCTTGCAAATTCATTTCCAATCTGTATAGGGTTAAATAGCAATAGGAACAACTTCTCAAATAAACTTTAATCTACTTTTAAGAATAACTTTAAGACAATACTTTCGAAATCTGTGAGTAGGAAGTATTAAATAAAAAATTCAATGAGCTAGCTAGGCTCACTGAATAAACACACCAAAGTCCCTAGTATGCATACCCCTTACTTGATAACCTACCAAGAAGGAAGACAATTGGCAAGGGTACTGATCAACGTACCCCCAACTACTATATAAAATGGTTGAGACACTGTTAACTCAACCTACTTCCAAACTCGGGGAATACCGCTTACCGGCAACCCCACAATAAAACTAGAAACCCTCATAAGGGTGAGGAACTTCCTCCTTTCAAAATCTTAGCTTGGTAACATAGAGGAACTTCCTCGTTTCAATATAAAATAATTTCACAATACAAGTTCTCAAAATAATGTCAAATAAATAATAATCATAACTGTACAGGTTTAGTAAGAAATCTTACCTTGTCAGCAACAAAATACAAATCAACCTCAAATGTCAAGTCAAAAAGGTTCCTCTACAAACCCGCGATCTACAACATATTAACAGTATAAATCATATATAGTACAACTACAAGTAATTCAATCATACAACAAGGTAAGACAATAAAATTAAATTTGGCATTAAAACCATCATCACATCATTCAAGTCTAAAAAAAAAAAAAAAAAAAACAAAGGGAAATAAGAAAGCATAATCACATAATGGTACATTGGCACCAATGTGTACGTATTAGATATTGATTAGGACAAACCCTTCTCTAGTTGAAGCATTTGTCAATTCTACAGGCTGCTAAACGTTTGTATCCAATTATGAATAGTGTCTTGCTAACAAATTTAATCTCATCAATCAACAAAAAAAAATTAACATAACAACATTGTATAATAATTTTCAAAGTATAATTTTGCAGGTAGAGTATGAAAATATGTTGTCCTATTGAAAATAGACATCAGAAATGGAGTAACTATACAATTCCAATGACAGATTAAACACTAATGTGTGTGTGTGTATATTCAATTACTCCAAACCCTAACTTAACAAAACTCTCAATTAAAATTAACATATAAAAGAAATGATTTTGAAGTTAAGCTTGAGATTACCACTTACTAGTATTAATGAAGATAAAATTACTCAAGAAAGGACCCAAAATCGCCCCTTTTATGATAATTTTCGGCCCAAACACTAGGGTTCAAAACTCAATGTTACTAACTTGTTATCTTCAATTACTAAAAAAAAAAAAATTTAAGAGAAGATAGAGTGAATGGATGAAGATTTATGAGGAATTAGGATTGAAATGGTAACTGAAAAGAAGTAAAAAAAAAAAAAAAAAAAAGAAAAAGAAAGAAGAAGGGTAGAAGAAGGTGTGCGGCAGAATGAAGAAGAAGGCTCAGCAAAGTAACTCTCTGTTACTTTTACTTAGGTCATTTACATTTTTTTTTTTTTTTACAATAATAACCTTATTCTTATATTTATTTTTCTTTCTTTCTAAACATCTTTTGTTTTACTCAACAAACCATTTATTTTTTTTTTAGTTAGGGGAACTAGTTAGAAATCTAAGAGCTATTGATCACATCTAAGGTCAAAGTGGAAAATTAATATTTTTAATAAAAGTAGATATAAACTTACTTTCGTAAAAATATTTAAAGTAATAATAACTAAATAATTGATATAAAAATACGGGGTGTTACAATAGTTCATGTGCCCTGACCTAGTTCAGGCGCATGGTCTATGAGCATTTGATTAAGACCATTGTGCAAAAGCACGTGTAATACTTTCAATTCATACTTTTTATTTTAATTCATGATTTTAGTGTAATAATATATGTTTGTTGCATGATTAATCTTGATATAAAATAGAGTTTGGGTGGAGGTAGGATGTGATAGGTGAATTGTTATGTTTTTAGGGATCAAAGGCAATTTCGTCCATAACAAAACTTTAATAAGTAAAATGAGAGCTATCGAGCTAATGGGCTTTATTCAGATCTCAAATTTTCTTTCGAATACACTTTGAGTTCAACCCTTTCGAATGCCATTGAAGCAAACGTTGTTACTTTGTTAGGCTTTCGAACACGCTGATTTCCATTGAAGCAGTACTTTTGAGGTAAGATAAACTTTTGTTTTTAACTTCGATTTTCGGTTCGAATCTGGTTTAGTTTCTCCCTGTTGTTGACTCCGTCTGATAAGTGACTTAGGGTTCTTCTAGGGTTAGGTTTGTGGGTATGTTCGAATCTGTAACATTTTTTTTTTGATGTTTTTTTTTTTCCTTCGATTTTTGGTACGAATTTTTGTTTTCCGTCCAAATGTCATTAAATTTGGGGCTGAATGATGTCAGCATCTTTCTGCTTTAGTGTAGGTTATAGAATATAATAGATGAAATCCTAACCCTAACTCTTTCTCTCTTCATCTTCTGCTGTTCTGCCATTGCAACTCGTCTTCGTGTTCGCAGTCTCGTGTTTATTGATCTTCATCTTCGTGTTCGCTCATCTTCATATTCGTTTTTGCTCGTCCTCGTGTTCGCAATCTCGCAAGACGCAACTCGTTGGAGGTAATCCATAATCATTCTTTTAATTGTTCAATTGCTGTTTATGCTTTTCTTTTGTTGTTCGATTGTTGTTGTTGATGATGTTTTTTTATTGATCGATTTTTTTTGGGTTCGATTATCGTTGTTGTTTTTTTTTCTTTGATTGTTGATTTATTGAAAAAATTCAGTTTAGATTGGACTTTAGCCTTGAAAATCGAATTATGCGGTTCGGTTTGGACCAAATAAGAATTCGATTTGAAATTTATAAAACCGAAATAATATAGTACGGTTTGGATTCGGTTTTGACCATAATCCAAACCGTACACCGAACTCTCACCCCCGAATCAGAACACTTATTTTTTACGCTACTCCGTCGAATTTTCTTATCGGCTTATCCTTATCTATACTATATACTATAAGGAAAACTACAAAAAATAAATTTTCCCTCTTAAACTCCCTCTCTTCCCTCCTAAAACCCCATCTACTTGATAGGATAGCATTAAATGTTTATTCATTTTTCAAAACTACTTTTGACTTTTTTAAAATGAATTATAATTACTATTATTTTAAGCATTGTTATGATCATCTTTCATGTTTATATTATTAAGGTAGTTTTAAAAATATAATAAGATTACATTGCACAACCAAATTCTTTTCAAAAACAAAACCCACCAACTTATTCTGTAATAATATATATAAAATACTAATAACTAAAATTATCTAAATACGTTAGTTAAATAAACTGAGCATATGCTTCGGTATTACCTATACATGTCTAAAACTCTTACCACTAAAATTATCTAAATACGTTAGTTAAAGAATATATATTCTTGTGTATTATATCTATTATGTATTATATATTATATATATTAAATATTATATATTATATATATTATATATATGAACTAAAAAAACCGAGCAATTGCTCGGGTATAAACTAGTAATCCGTATAATATAAATAACAAAACTTCTATTCTGTTCCTCATTCATCTTTGTTTTCAAGATATAGGGTTTGAAAGCACATTCAATTTTTAATTTGCGTGTTTTTGTGAGCCAGTAAAGATGATCGAGGTGGTGTTGAACGACAGATTGGGGAAGAAAGTGCGAGTGAAGTGCAACGAAGATGATACAATCGGTGATCTCAAGAAACTTGTTGCTGCTCAAACGGGTACCCGACCCGATAAGATCCGAATTCAGAAGTGGTACAACATTTACAAAGATCACATCACTCTCAGAGATTATGAAGTTCATGATGGCATGGGTCTTGAGCTCTACTATAACTAATCTCTTTCAAACGGTACTTTTTTTTTTTTCTTCATGTTTTTAGATTTTCTTATTCTTTTGTTTGAGTGAATTTTTAGTTTTATTTATCATGGTATTTGATTGTTGGATTTCTAGAATTTGTGGCAAGAAAGTTGAATCAGTTGATGTATCGATTTTTCTTTTGTTATGTGTTTGGGGAATTTGGGGAAAAAAAATAGAATTAAAAATTGGAAGGTACAATTAAACGATGAAGACCCTAAAATAAGCAGCACCACGGGGTTTTTATATAATCAATTTTAGGTTATGAATCGCTATTCTTTTGAGTTTTGAGCGGACCTGCAAGAAGAAAACGTTCCTCATCTTTGCTTTGATTCTGTAGTTGCAATACAACAAACCAAACCTTGAATTAGGAAAATCGAGGAATTAATAAAACATTTTTTCCAATTCTAAACCCTGAGTCGGTTTATTGCATAGTTTCCCTCCTCCAATTTGCAACCCTAATTTGTAAAAAAATCCATAATGTAAGCCATTGAATGCAATTTAAAGAGCATCAAGACAAAATTGAGTTTAGTAAATTGAAAGTTTGAAACTCTAGCTTAATCTATTGATGATTGGGGGGAATCCAGGAATTGGTGATTTGGAGGTAAGCAAACATTTGGGTGTATAGACAGAAATTTTTGGGGGGATAATTTTATTTGTAATGCCATTTAAAGAGCATCAAGACAAAATTGAGTTTAGTAAATTGAAAGTTTGAAACCTAGCTTAATCTATTGATGATTGGGGGAAATTCAGGAATTGGTGATTTTGAGGTAAGCAAACATTTGGGGTTATGGACAGAAATTTTTGGCGGGATTAGTTTACTTGTAATGTCGCTGAAGGAAAAAAATATATATTTTTTAAAAAAATTTATTATAAAAATTGCCAAATTCATAGTTATTTTTTGACAAAATTTCCTTGAGTTGTGGATAATCTATTATCTTTTTATGTAGGCAGTAGGCTTGCTTGGCAAGTAGTGCCCAATTTCTGACATTTAGAAACAAAACTTGTTTTGCCTTGATTTATATGGTCCATTTAATAGGATGTAAAACGTTTTCCCTTAAAATTATTTTCCCATTTTATATTGTTTTGGTTTGGTGTAAAATATTAAAATGTAAAACTTAGCCTTATTGAAAGCATTTTCTCCCAAATTGAAAGGAAAACATTTTACATCATAATTGAATGGAAAACATTTTCTTGTCATAATTGAAAACATTGATTTTCAGCTCAACAACAATGAATAATATTTAAAATGGAAAATCATTTTACAACGACCCTACCAAACGGACCCTTAGTCAAAAACTCATGACCTAAAAATAATGTTTTTTTTTTTGAATTTATTTTCAACAAAATTACAACGATGCCATTTGATATTTTGGAGATACAATCATACAACTAAGGGATTTGAGAAACTAAGAATCTCCGTTAGCTATATTGATTTTGGCAACTAAAATTTACTCCCTCCGTCAAATATTAATTGTTTCATTTTGGCCAAAAAGTTCTCACAATTTTGGTCAAAATGAAGCAATTAATATTGAATGGAGGGAGTATCATTTTAAGTTTCAGGCAAAAGAAAATTGAGATAAAAGAAAAAGGGAACAATTTCCTTTATTTAGATAAAGATTTGGGAGAAGTGGAGAAAAAGGGAAGGATCTATTTTTCCTCCCTATTTAGCAAACACTATTACTCGAAAATTGAAGAGATTTGAATAGAAAGGGAGGTTGTATCTCCTTTCTTTCCCATTCCCTTTCTCTCTCCTTTCTTTCCCTCCCGTCTGGTTGTCCAAATAACTTTTGATATCACATTATAACTCATTATGTTTCAAATGAATGACAAATCAGTATCTCACTTGATTTTTGTACCACAATCAAACCTCTCCAAATATGCGAGTTCAAAACCTGACAACTAGATTTAGGGGTGTTGATCGAGTTGAGCAGCTCGAGTTCCACTTGGTCAAAGCTCGACTCGAGTTGGCTTGTGCTCGCTCGAATCAACTCGAAACTCTATAATTTTACAAGTTAATTAATAATTTTCTATGTTAAATCTTTGAAAACAAAAATAAACCTCGACACTTATCAGAATAAATTAATACACTTTAAAAGAAAAAAGAATATAATCAATAATTTTCTTTTAAAAAAATTAAAATTCAATAGGACCAAAACATTAAACAAACAGCTCATGATCGACTTGAAACCTAACGAGCATGAGCAATCCCCAACTCGAGATCAACTTACTGGATAAACACCCCTGTCTAGGTTAATAGAAAATATCCAGCTTATACATCGGTTGGTTACCTGAATTAAATTTTGTTTTCTTGTACCACTGGCAAAATGGATTGTATCAGTTCTCTGATTCTTTTTAGCTCTCTCTGGTTGCATGCAGGTTGATGGAGCTGCTATGGATCTCCTGTTTCACATGTAACTAATGTATGAATGATTACTGTATTTGGTGACCAAATAAATTGCTGAAACTCTTGTCTTGACTATGTAATGACTGATAAATGCATTCTAAGAAATGACAATGTCAAATTAATGTAATCTTGCCTTCCCATCCCCTTCTCCTTCCCCTACCCTCCCAAATTATCAACTTTATCTGCTTCATATTACTTGCATTTTTGTCAATTTAGGCACAATTTCTAATCACTCTTATAATTCGTTTTTGTGTTGTATACATATCCACGCCATCACTGCTTAGGCAGTGCCGTATAAAATAAAATAGGAAAAATGGAATTTAATAATCTCACCTTTTGGTGGTCTACTCAAAATAATTCCACCTTTAATTTATTTCAAAATAATCCCGCCTTTATATATCAGTTGCTTAAAATAATCTCACCTTTAATTTTTTCTTCTCGAAATGTACCGATTTTGGGTGATATAGTCCATTTTAAGCAGATGATGTATAAAGGTGAGATTATTTTGAAATAAATTAAAGGTGGGATTATTTTAAACAGACCACCAAAAGGTGGGATTATTAAATTCCATTTTTCCAATAAAATATGTTTTTTTTTTGTGGGTGATATTTATTCAGTGGTTTGAGTTAGAACCTATTCAAGGTTACCCTGATTTGATAGACTTTTGTCATTGTGATTCATGCTTCAACCTCAAATATGGGTTTTTTTTTATATATATTTTTTATTTTATGGGGGGTAAAAAAATCAGATTATTTTCTTAAAAAAATTAAAGGCCAATCGACAATATGGATCGATTTATACTCCCTCTGGCTATCAATACTTGCTGAATCTCATAAATCAGCACTGTTTATTTTAGAACTTTGACGGTTTTTAGTATTGTGTACATAATGAAAAATATAATCATGATGGATCTAGTTTGATCTGTCTCAGCATGTAATATTTAAATATAAAATTTATATAATTTTTTATTAAATATAATTTAAAATATCTTTATTTAAAGTTGTGTATCGGGAGATATGAAAAATAGAATATAGTAAGTAAAAAAGATAGAGGGAGTATGTCTATTTTGTAACTCTTTGTATTGGTTGAATTTTACTATCTTGGAATTGTTGATTTTTTTGGGATTGAATTCTAATGTTAAAATGTGCAAGAACTTAAAGTTTGGAAACCAAGCCTTTTTTTTTTTTGTGAAAGGATAATTTTTTACCCTAATAATGATCAGGACCAAACTAATTACCACTTTGCGTTAGAATCTAAACTGTTTATGTGAATATCGCTTTTTTATTATTTATTTTGGCAGCAGTAAGTTACTATTGGCAATAGAAATTTTTCTTGGTAAATAGCTACTGCCAATAGCGATTTACAAAGATAAAGTTGTTACTACCAGTAGCGATTTATGCCGCTTATGTCAAATGGTGTTATTTTCTTTTATGCTACCCCGTTTTGGGAGAAATTAGAACTAATAAAATCGCTATTTACAATATCGAGTTTATAAAGGAAATCTCTATTGTCAATAGCGATTTCGCATTTTTTTTTAATTAAAAAAACTCAGATTAAGCCTACGTGGATGATATTTACGTAAATAGTTTCAACTCCAACGAAGGCTTGTAATTAGTTTGGGACTCAGCATTATTGGGGTAAAAAATTCGTAAAAGGACAAGCCACCGTGTTATTTTGTTCATAACAGTGTTTCTTTGATGTACAAATATTTGGGTATTGTTTTGTTGTAATGGGAATTAACTTCCCATGGTAATTTGTATTTCATGGGAATTTACTTCAATTGTTAAATTCATAGGAATTAGGTAATTATATAGTGTTTGGTTGAGATGTGAGAAGTTATATTTCCTAGGAATTTTGAATTACCTACGGGGATTGGGTAAATTTTTTTCTACATTATGTGGGAATTGTAATTTCCTTGGAATTTCCATTTCCCTCATTTCATATTTTTTTTGGTTTGGTTAACCAAATAACAATGTATTTTTGCATTTTCTAGGAATTTTGATTTCCCATGGAAAATTGAGGCAACCAAACAACACCTTGTTGGTATGGAGATCTTGAGATTTCTGTGCATTGGTTTGTCTTTTATTTTTAATAACTAGGCTAGTACCTGTGCGATGCACAATTTTAACAAATTAATTGATAAATTAAATTTATATTGGTAGTTTTTTTAATTAATGTTTAAATGTTTCGAAATTTAATGTTAAGTGTTCATTATTCAGTTTTTTTTTTTTAAATAATGGTTTTTATATGAAAAAAATATTTTTAATAATATAACTTTTACTCCATTTTCCATTAATAATACAACCTATGCATTATTACATATTAACTAGGTTACATGAAAACAGATACAAATATTGGTCCGATACGAGTACAGGAAAACGCTAGCTCAAAAGTTAAGGATACAGGGACACGGAAAAATAATATTAAAAATATATATTTCTATTATTAAATTATTAGAAAACATAGGATTATTTTTTAAAAAAATAATAAATTTATTAATAAAAAAACTCCTAAAAAATTAAGATGGATTCAATAATGGTTTTTTTTAAAAAAACCCAAAATAAAAAATTTAAAAACAATAATAACAATTAAAAAAAAACCAAAAAAAAAATTAAAAAACATTTTCAATAAAAAAATAAAATAAATAAATAATTTTCCTCTAAAAAAATTAAGTCAGAAATTAGATTTTTTTTTAAAGAAAAAATATCTTATATTTAATTGGGTGTTACTAAATGCAGCCCTCATTTTACTTACTAAAGCCTGCATTTGGACAATTTTGCCCTTGGCTACACGTGTGTGTGCTGGACGTAAAAAAAACATGACGTATCTCAAGGCGCATGACCTATGCGCCCCGGCCTAGGTCTTGTGCCCTGACCTAGGTCCAGGTGTATGGTCTATGAGCATTTGAATAAGACCATTGTGCAAAAGCACTTGTAATGCTTTCAATTCATAATTTATGTTTTAATTCGTGATTTTAGTGTAATAATATATGTTTGTTGCATGATTAATCTTGATATAAAATAAAGGTTAGGTGGAGGTGATAGGTGAATTATTATGTTTTTAACGGTCAAGGCCTCAAGGGCAATTTTGCTTTTTAGTAAGTAAAATGAGGATATGTTTAGCCATTCACCTCAACAAATTAAGAGCTAATGGGCTTTATTCAGATCTCAAATTTTCTTTCGAATACACTTTGAGTTCAACCCTTTCGAATGCCATTGAAGCAAACGTTGTTACTTTGTTAGGCTTTCGAACACGCTGATTTCCATTGAAGCAGTGCTTTTGAGGTAAGATTTTCCTTTCGAACCTTTTGTTTTTAACTTCGATTTTCGGTTCGAATCTGGTTTAGTTTCTCCGTGTTGTTGACTCCGTCTGATAAGTGACTTAGGGTTCTTCCAGGGTTGGGTTTGTGGGTATGTTCGAATCTGTAACATTTTTTTGTTTGAAGTTTTTTTTTTTTTTTTTTTTCCTTCGATTTTTGGTACGAATTTTTGTTTTTTCGTCCAAATGTCATTCGATTTCTGTTATTCTGATAATAATTTTGATTAATGTTATCTTAGTTTTTGTTATTCTGCTATTCAAAGTCTTCTTCGACTTCTGTTTGTGGGTATCTTAGAGTTTTTCTTGTTTTTTATACAAAATTTTGCTAAAGATTTTTTTTTTTGTATGCCTAGGTTTTCACTTTATTACCAGTAAGACAGCTTCCATTCTTACTTAGTTACTTGACAATGAAAGCTTTGTGGTGGTGCTTAAGAGCAATTCTGAACTTATGGTGCTTGTATTGTATACTCTACTGTAGTAGTTGTACCAAAGTGGTGGCTGGTTATTGATATTTAACCTCTAATAAATTAAAGAAAAATAAATAAACTTATTCTGAAAAATAAAAAATAAAAGCTAATTAATTTTCCCCTACCCCTTGGGGGTGTTTCGTTCATTATGTTGGAATGGATTGGAATGGAATCTCATTCCACACAGGTATAGATTCTAAAGTTGTTTGGTTTTATGGTTGGAATGAATTCTAAACTTCATTAAAAAGAATGGATTGTGAATCTTAGGGGAGGTGGGTATGGGATTTTAGGGTATGGAATGGAGTTAGAACCCTTGGTATGAGATTCTATAGTTTAAAAGCTCAAAAACAAAAAAATAGATGGAATGGATTCTAACTCCATTCGAATCAATAAAAAATGGCACAACCAAACACACCCTAAGTTTATAAATCCATTCCCCCACTGTCAACTCCTAGAGTGAGTATGACATCCATTCTCATGTTTGGTTTGGAATTTTATACCCTAGAGTGAGTAACTTTGTGTTTCTAACTCCATTCCATCCCCCTATAATCTCATACTCCCCTTACCCTCTAATTTTCTCATCCCACCCTACCCAAGTATCAAATTTTAAACTAAACCTAACAACTTTAGTGTGGTATGGGGCTTAGAATCCATACGACCCTAATATGGATTTCTATAGCATACCATTTCAAGTTAGTGAACCAAACATGTCAAAATTACAATCTGTATTGTTCTTCTTTACATCCCATTATCATTTGCTGCTCCGATCTTCGGTCATCTACTTTGGTCCCATCATCATCTATTTTCTCATAACCCCTTCGTTGTCTATATCAGGTCGACATCTATTTTTTCATGTATAATTAACAAGATTTTTATTTTTTTTGGGAACATGTTGTAAAGGTTTAATCTTTATGGAAACTTTGCTACTCCAATGAATTGAGAAGTCTATTATTGTAAAGGTTTAATCTCCGGCCATCTACTTTGATTATTGAAGTCAAGGATTAAGGATTAACCTGAAGTTGGACATAATTTTTCCATCTTACAAAATCAAACAAATTTAATCATGAAAAAATAATACCAAAACCCTAGCAATATGAATAATTACCGGTAACACAGTATCATATCAAAACGACAAAACCCTTTTACAATTAAAACCCTAATTCCTAAATTAACAACAACCAAATAAAACTCAACATTAATGCAAAATAAGAAATGTCCATAAAACATTAAAACCCGAAAGAAAACATTAAGTTATATCTCAACCCTAATTTCCACCCCCCCCCCCAAATTGAAACAAAAAACCAAAAAATCAGACCAAAAAAACCGGAAAAGAAGACGAAAAAATCCAAGAAAAGAAGCCAGAAACAAAATAAAACGCATAGCATCAAAATGAAGAAAAAAGGGAACAATGAAAACCTCAAAACAATAACATCATAGAGCTTAAAGATAAGTCAATAACAATAGAAAATTCCACTCTTCCTTGTAACTTAACAACACTAAAATGGAAAAGAAATCAGATTTCAATTTACCTAGATTACTTTAGCAAACCCTAACCAAGAAATTGACAATGTAGAACCTGGGGTGAAGCGACTCGTTGCCTCGAATCTGTTATAGTGGTGAAGACGAATCATAGAAGCCCGATCGATGTGTACTTTTTTAATATATAATTTTTTATAATTAGATTATATTAGACTATTTATTTGATTTTTATCTATGTTGGGTTAGTAGTTTGGCGGTTTTTAAGTAAAAAGTTGGGTTAATAATTTAATAGGCCTAAACTCTAAAATTAAATTCATTTACCCTGAGAAGCCCATTATTGTGTTGTTGTTCTTTACACGCTAGTCCATTGATCGATCTTTCTCTCTCTTTCTCAGAAGTAGTTGCCCTACATAGCTTGTTTCTGTTTTGGTGAGTCTCACTTAATCCTAATTTCATCTTTTCTTGATTTTCAATGATTCAACTTTTTTTTTTCTGCTTTTGATTTCGAGCTGAATAGCATCTCAATCCCTTCGCATTTTTTATTAATGTTTTTAAATTTAATTTAGTCCGCTCTTCATTTCAGTGTTAACCTCATTTGACGTAATTTAACTTTGAAGGTCATCAATGGCGTCTAAGTACATCGTTGGCTCTCTGGTTGGATCCTTTGTCGTTGCTTATGCTTGTGATGTTGTTATGTCTGATAAGAAAATTTTCGGAGGTAAATTTAATCCTCCAATAAATAAATAGTGATAATTTTTTTATTATAGAAATTGTTTGTGGATCTTGCACAACAATGATAATTATGAATTTTGATTTTGAAGGAACAACACCATCAACTGTATTGAACAAAGAATGGTTTCAGGAAACAGACAAAAAGATGCAGGCATGGCCGCGCACTGCTGGGCCTCCTGTGGTGATGAACCCTATCAGTCGTCAAAACTTCATCATCAAATCAACTGACTCTTGAAGGTGTTGCTTCATCATAATTTTTTTTGAACTTATTTTTCTCGATTGTTTCTATAAATTGGTACAAAAGAAAGCAAATGTTGTATTGATGGTTGGTGAGTAGAGTGGAACTCTTTTGATTGGATCTCAAATAATGAAATAATGAAACATGTTACTATAGACTGCCTTGTTTTTCTGCTGCTTTTAATTTGGAAATGGAGCAGTGACATCTTTCTGCAATCTCAGGTTTAGTGATGTGTAAATATTATATCTGATATACTTTGATGATGAACTATGTAACATATTAATGACAACGATTTGACATAAAGTAGAGAGGAAAAATGGCAAATCGTTGTTATTAATATGTTACAGAGGGAGTATTAGACTTGTTACCTGTCAATGTATCTTAGATATGCAGTTTTTTTCTTTTGAACTTGGATCAACTTCTTAATTCCTATGTAAGAAAATAGTTTCTCCTCAATTTGAAAGCTAAAATTACCTACTGACATCAACTATAAAACATATAAGAATGTAATTAGAGTATGTACACAACAATGCTAAACGCCAAAATAATGTCGATAGATACTATTTGTCCACCACCTAACTATTTTAATTACGCTTTTAATTAAAATATGTAAACTCCTTAGATATGAAGTACTAATGAAGTAGTGCCAAACTCATTTACAAGCACTTCCTTGCAACTTCAAAGCTCTTGGTCGATCCATAACAATCTCTAAATATTAATATAATAAGCCTGAAAATTTGATCAATTCTTTTGCAAAACAATCAAAACAACCTTAAGCACTTATCAGTGCATAACTCGAAAATAAATCATCATTGTGGGCACCGCTTGTGGAGCCAACACTAGTAAGAAAAAAAAATGTAAAAAAGGTTGTGGATGCATTATTGTTTACAAATTTCGTCTGAATTTATTGTTGTTGGAATAAAAATGAAAAAAAAATCCTTATTCAATAAATTGGTCATAATCTTTGACATAGTAATCCAATTGATGTAATTCTAATTGTGTTGAAATTTATAATTAAAAGGTTTCTAATAAGTAATGAAAAAGTTATGACATTTTAAAAATAAATGTTTGGTCGAAAGTTTAGAGCGGATACTTCAGATAGTGGAGGATGCTCCATCATCACTGCTAAACTTTGAGTTTTCTGCCGAGCGGGAGCTTCATTTTCTCAATTGATTTGCTTTAATGACTTGTTCTAGCTGCTACACTGATTTTTCTGAGGTTACTCTTCACCCTTTACCTTCTTCCTCCTTTTATAATAGCTGATTCTTTAAAAAAAAAATACACAATTAACAAACAGCCAAAACTCTATCTCAGAGCCTTAACTAGTAGCGGAGGGGGGACCCAACAATTGTTGAGATAAGGATCGGACATGGTATCTCAACTCCGGGATATTATGCTCTTACCAGCAGCTGAGCTACAATACATCCTTTTGATAATAGTTGATGGGTGAAGGTTGAAGGTTTTTTCATATACACATAATTTTCAAAAACACATAAACACTAACACAAATTCTCTTAAATATACCTCTCTACAAAGTAGTATATGATTTAGATTTTAGAGTATAATGTGAATGTTAATGAAACATTAATAATACTAGACGTAGTAGTATGTGTTACAAGTTCATGGTTTTTATAACATGTTTTGATGATCATAACTCATTGGAAAGATGAGGAAAAGAAGCAGAAAACAGAAGTTTTTTGCGACTCGCGAAAATAGTGCACGACTTGCGAACATATGTCTGCAGGATCCAAAACGAGGCAGTATCAAATCGCGACCCGCGAAGGGGCGTCACGACTCACGACCTGGGCTCGCGACCCGTGACTACCTCGCGGTTGCTGCTTCTTCATGCGGTTTATTTCTGTTGCAACGTATCTTTTCTTAGTAACTGCTTTGAGCGTCCAATATGGAGATATGCTATAAACAATTTCTTTTTGGTTGAAGAGAGAGAATAATTTCAATTTCATCATCTTCAATATAAGTTCCTTGCATAAACATCAAAGTGAAATCCTCCATTGTTACACTCAAACACCATACTTGTTCTCATTTTTGTTCATCAATCTTAGGCTTGATTAACACTATTATTTGTTGTATGTCAAAAGTGAATTCCGTGCAACCCACGCTCTAATATAGGGTCGGAATATTACTTTTGGGAAAGTGTTCTTCGTACACGCCTCAAAGGTTTCATTGTTGTTTCACACATACTTGTCACCCTTATAATTACAAATTTCCCCAACAACATTTGTGTGACAGTGTCGTTTCTACCTTTGTTAACGTGTCGACGAATACGATCTGCACCTCAATCACGCCGAATGTCGTTTTCAATGAAATATTCCATATGCCACAACACAATTATCTTATTCTAACTCTTGTATTTTGTTATGTATATCTCAAGGTCATGTTTAATAATCCTTTTTGCTATACTTATTACCCTTTAAAATTTCGATCCTAAGCTAATATTCTGTTTGGCAAATGCGTAGTATTTAATGAGTGAAGAAAGACAAAATTAAACAGGTGTTAATTTCTCATCACTTTGCATTGCTCTATCTCTCTCTCTCTCTCTATATTTATATCTACTTAACATACTTCATCTCTTTAGTTTAATTCTTATGTGCTTTTAGTTTTATCATTGACTGTAAGTAATATACAGTCTTTTTGTATTTAAAAAAAAAATTGTCTCTTTTAATATGGATGCTTCTTCCATTACTACCTCTACTTCTATACAACTATGCAAGGAATCCATGTCTAAAGATCAAGTCACTAAAAAAAGGTGAGTCAATTTTTTGGCATTTAATTTGCATGCAAGAAAAAAAAAACTTTTTTTGTTCTTTAAATTATTGTATTTTTTTAAAAAGATCTTCTTTTTAATTGGGTGAATTGGTCCAAGTGTTCTCCGAGGTCACGGGTTCGACACCTCAGCCCCAACCGTCAAGGTTAATTCCTGAAATAGGAGCCTTGTGTGGTACTTGATATTGTGAACCTTTTCTCAAAAAAAAAAAAAAGAAAAGAAAAAAGTTAGTACCGTTCAAACTATACTAACAATACATTTTATATTTCACAAAGTTCTACTTGTTTTTTAAAAAAAAATAATAAAATTGGTCCATTTCATAAAGCTTTAGCTATGCTTTACCTTTTAATCGGTAAAGATTTTTATTTTGGGGCATTTTTTTACATGCTAAAATATATGGAATGGACTCAATTTTGTAGTCTATCTCATAAGAATATCATGCTGGCATTGTCCAGAGTCCGATAAATCATTGCAAAAGATTGTTACTATAGTATTAATTTTTATGTTAAGGCGTTGATCCCAGTGGTACTACCGTACTACACATCACCGACCTAATTTGATTTTACGGAATACGTAATAAGTATAATATATGGTCTTTATCTTAAAGAGAAAAATTCTTAAATCTAAATCTAAGCATTTGTATAGGATGAAATTCAAACTTGCATGTAACCTCCATATTACAAGTTGAATTGGCTTGATTTTGGTAAATGTAATGTGGTTGTAGGAAGGTGCAAGAGGATGAAAAGACAATAATAAAGATTAACAAAGATGGGCCTCCTTCTGACTCTTGGACTTGGAGAAAATATGGACAAAAACCCATCAAAGGATCTCCTTATCCAAGGTTAATTTCTCTCATTTTACTTCTTTTTTTTTTTGCATTTTCAATTTTAAAGCAATTTTTTAAGTTTTAAAATCCGAGGTTTGAGTTTAATCCTACTGGTTAAGTCTTGTGTATGCCGAACTTTGAGATCTTGGATTCGAACTTCATCACTGTACACATTTGTAAGGTCCTTATATTGCCCTTTCAGATATGTGTGTCGGCCAAATTGGGTGACCTGTAGTAGAGCCTGATTCAAGGTTTAGTACCACCCACGTTATCAGATTATATAAAAAAATATATAAAAAAACCTTATTATTGTAAATATTATTATTATTATTATTATTATTATTTTCAATATTATTGAATTTTAACCTGAATTTTAAGCTTTTCTTTTCAATGCTTTTGCTCCCCAAAACTGCAGGGGTTACTACCGTTGTACTACAACAAAGGAATGCTCAGCTAAGAAACAAGTAGATAGGTGCAAAGAAGATGCTTCAATTCTCATCATCACTTATACTTCAACCCATAACCATTCTAGCCCAAACTCAACCCAAGCCCACAAACCTCCTAAAAAGAAAGCCCAACGCAAATATCCAATCAACAAGGCCCATTCCAGGCACACTAAAAAAGAACAACCAAACAACAAGGGCAATGTTGAAGATACACCTTATGATGAAGGGTATAAAGGTCATTTACCTCCACTTTATAACCCAAATGAGACCCAAAACAAAGAAAAGCATGATGAAGAAAAGCCATATGTTGTTTCCCTTGACAATTTAACCCCTTGTGATTCACAAAATAACTTCTTTATTGTAGGTGAACAACCCTTTGATGTTTTTCATCAAATGAAATCAACAATTATTACTCAAGAAAACTATGACTTCTTTGATGAATTTGATCATCTTTAAAAATGTTTTTGTTGTAGAATGATTGTTCATCAATCATCATTGTGTTCCTTTTCTTTTGGATAGTTTTTAGATAGTTTAATGAACTAACAAAAACAAAAAAACAAAAAAAAAAAACAATGTATGACTTTGAGCACTAGTTTTTTTGGTTAGATTTAGTTGGAGTGGTTTGCAACTTTTGTTTACTTGGAAATATATGCTCAAGTGGAAAGGAAAATGCATTGTATATAGTATATATATATTATGTAAATAAGTTTGTCACTAAGGTAGTTTTATCTTTCTTTTTACCGATAAGGTATACAAACAAGACCCACACACAAAACTCCTATAACAGGGTAATAAATTGGCAGGAGGGAGGGGTTGTGGTACATGGTTTGAACCTGAGGCATGACTCTTGGGAAGCATGACCTTTACCAATAGTCAATGCTTTGACCTCGGGTAACTTTTTTTGTCTTTTACTATATGAAAAATTAAAAAAGAAAAAAGTAGAATTGACCCCATTTGGTTGAACGTAGGAAGTCTCATTTTATGGGAAATAAATTACTTTGTCAATTTCCTAGGAGTTGGCTATATGTGTTTGGTTGAGCATAAAAATTTACAATTGACACGGTAATTTGCATTTATCAGGGGGGGTATGTGATTAATTTCCTACAATTCATAAAAAATTCTATTTTCTATGCCTGTGGTATATCCTGTTAACCAAACACAAAATCATTTAGCAAATTCTTAAAAATTTGTATTTCAAAAAAAAATACACTTCAACCAAACAACTTCTAAATTTATGTAGGGAATACATATCACTATACATGTCTTCCTTTCATACTTTGGCTTGTTTGGATAGGAAGGAGAAAAGAAAAACGATAAAGAGAGATCCATTATTCTATCCTTTTCAATTAATAATATGCTTTTCTTTTCTTTCGCATTTGTTTTTTTTAAGTTCTTTGGTAAACAAACAAACAAACTGTTAAAGTTCATAATAGAATTGAGAGGAAATATGAGTTCATATTTAGTTGGATGAAAATCGTTCGTGTAGGTTGCAACAAATTTTAGGCTATCTAATTGATTTTATTGATAATTAAGGATAAATAAATTAGTATAACATATTAACATAAGGAAAAGAAAACTTTATAGGTAGTTTATTTCCTGAGTGTAATGATGATATATACGTACAATTCTATATAAGCATTCAATACATTTACTAAATGGCTAAAATTTAAGATTGCATGTCAAAATCATGCGTTATTCGGTTCACTTAATGTTTAATTTAAGTCAATATTTTCACTTTAACACCTTCCAATCTTCCATAAACTGTATTTATCATTTTTTCTTTTTATAATCATCGTTTCATCAACTATTGTTCCAGTTTTTATAGATCAGGTTACTAGGTCTCAGCGCACGGCTCCTCTCACAAAAATATTGAGCTATCATAGTAGCATTGCACTTAAATTTATTAGAGAATGATGCTAATAAGTATCAAACCCGCAATCTATCGGTTACAAAGCGCTCGAGGTCAATCTTTCGTAATCCAATATTGTTACATACTAGTACTAATTTTAGTATGTCATTGCATTCTTCTAGGAGAAACAGTAGTTTGCTAATTGCGAGTAAAATATTTTGTGTTACGAGAACTACCAAATTTGCATATGTGATGTCGGACCATACATTTTTTCGTGCGTGCGGCTTATTGTGTTTGTATGTTATTTTGTGGATAAAAAAAATTATAAAAAAAAAAAAAAACCCCCCTAGTAGAAAGGAAATTGGAAAAGTAAATATCTTTTGAAAATTACTATTTATTGACATAATTTTTGATAAAAGGATGACGTATTTGACTTAAAACACCACAATAATCATGATTTCTTGGATAACAACCTAGAATCCACGAGACCGAACCACGACCACTATCACCACTAAGACTACCACTACCCCACAATCAATTAAAAATATTCGCCATAAAAAAATAGAATTGCTATAGAAGTGATTAGCAAAAATAATTATTGGCAATTTACTTTATATGTTCTTTTATTATTCATTAATAATTTCCTTATTTGAAAGTTTCATACTTACCCTATCCCAAATTATAAACAACTTCTGATTAAAAAAAATCACAATTTTTTAGTCAAATGTTGCTTATAATTTGAGATAAAAGAGTACGTATTAATTGCAACATTGCTAAATTTTAAATTTTTTTTCTTCTTATCACATACGTCTACTTTTTTTTTTTTTTCTTTGTCCATTCCTACAAAATTGTGCATGCCCTCAACATTATACTCCCTCCATTGATTGTTGTTAATTATGTTTGGGAATTTTGTTTTTTGGTGTTTAAAGAGCCACAAGGGCGAGAATGAGAATCGGTTCCAGATCTCCTGGAACCGGAGAAAAAGCTCTTACCACCTGAGCTATCCCTCACTTTCTTTTTGGAATCTTTTTATGAGAGCAAAAAAAGACGGCATAACTAACTTAGGGTCCGTTTACTTTGGTGTAGAACATTTTAAAAATGATTTTTCATGAAAAACATTTTACGTTAGAAAACTCATTTTCATATAAATTTCCCAATGTTTACTTGCACGGAAAATAAGTTTTACTCCCAAATTTGGAGAAAATATTTTCAATAGGGTGTAAAATGAGTTTTCACCCAAAGTAAACGATGTAAAATAGGAAATTTATTTTTAGGGAAAACATTTTTCGTTCTAGTATACGGACCCTTAGAAGAACAAAGACTTGACTATTGTAATGCGTGATGGAGTAAAAAAAATTCAAAAGATAACCTCACAATAGCCAAGTCTCATTAAGAAACCTTGAAGGAAATTTTACAAATGTTACAAATAGCCAAGTCCCAGCCAAATGCCCAGACCATGGTTGGGGCGTCCAAATCAGATGCCCCTACCATGGCTGGGACGTCCTTACCAAGGTAGCCTAGTAGGGGCGTCCAGATCAGACGCCCCGGCGTTATTGGATTAAAAAATAAAAAGTTGTACGTACATCTCGCGGTGACCTAGTGATGACGCCTCTCCCAACATTGTTGTCGCTATTGTTGAGCTGCTTTTGGTGGTGGTGGTGGTGGTGGTAGTAGTGGTGCTAGTGGTTCTGCCGAGGGGTGGTGCTAGTGTTGAAGTGAGAGAGTGAGAGAATGGAGTGTGGAGGGGTGAAGGAGTGGAGTGGTGATTAATGAGAATAAGGCAAGAAGGTAATTTCAATATAAGGTGTGGGCAATTTTAAGTAAAAGATGGGCGACGTTTAGCAATCCATAATTTTTATCCTTGAAAAATCTTGCATTGATTCCATGATAGGCATTAAAAAATTAATTTTAGGTTAAAAAATTACGCATTTACACTCTTTTTTATCTAAAAGTTGATTGGAACCCCCGAGTATATTTTCGACCATTTTCATCCGGGAGAATTTGATTTTATGTGTTATACTATTGTTGCAATTATACTTTGATTGGGAAAACTTTATGGAATGCTATGCTTGTAACAAATTAAACTTGAGGAAATATAGCAATTTTTTTATGTAATTATTATCTAATCTGAATTGGTCTAAAATTAAACCGAAACTATATAGTCGCACGAGGAAATAAATTGCGCCTTTGTAGTTTTTTTAAAAAAATAATAAAAGTAGGAGGTGTAGATCCATTCATTGAAAAACATAATAATCATCCAATATATACAATATTCATCACACTCGATCAAATTTGAATTAATTCATACTTACATAGTTACATAGGAAACATACCAAAGTTTTGGAAGAAAAATAAATAAATTAATAAAATAAATAAATAGGTAAATAAATAATCACACTTAATTAGACTTGAAATAATTTATACTCTGCCACCAATCATTCTCCTTGCAATTCCATCAAAACTCGCAGCAGTAACATGAATTGCACCCGTACACAGCAGTTGTGTCCCGCTCAATATTATCATTATTACCTCCAAAGTCCTCTGTTTTATTGAAAAAATTAATAAATTAAAAAAATAAATAAATAATTCACACCCCGTAACCTAAAAATTTCAAAAATTGTATTTTTTTTTTTCATATTTTGAGGAAAGGATTTAAGGATGTAAACAAAGTAAAAAGTGGTTTTACCTTTTAATACAAGTACGAATGTGATTATATGTTACTAATGTCAAAATTATTTTTGTTAATTTGGTCGTTTACACTCTCAGATTGCTTCTTTAAAATGCGTGCGAAAATAATTGTTAAAATTTTTGTGTTACAGATGGAGTATAATAGTTTATTGGCTGAAAAGGCATATGTAAAAAATACAATAAAAAATAAAATATCCCTTGCCAAAAAAAATAAAAATATAAAATATAAAAGCCCAAAAATAAGATCATGAAAAATTGTCTCCATATGTCTATAATGCAAAGAAAAAGTTATTACTCAATACTCACCAAGTTAGTATCCGTGTATCCAATATCAATTTCCTTAGAGGCCAATCTGCAATCACAAAATCATGGTTTATACTTCCTAATAAATAATAATCACTAATCAGTTTTTTCTTAGACACTAGTAAAAAAAATCATTTATTGCAACGTCCTATTGTAACTGACCTAAAATTTGTTAGTTACAAATCTTACCATTAATCATTTTGTAACGAGCATTACAAAATGTTAGTTACAATAAGCCATAAATGGTAAATAATAGGGGAAAAAAAATTATACTCCACCTCCATTCCAAAATACTCCGTATTTGTTACATTTGAAATTTTGGGTACGAGAAGATCAATATAAATGTTAACCATGAAATTGCTTGTTATATCTAAGAAAAAAAAAACATTCATGTTACTCATGTACGATATTGTTAGATTTATCTAAATGCATGATTTTTTAAATATCTAACTTTTACATTTCTACCCCAAACAACCTTTCTTTTCATTGGGTAATGAAATTCACTTTTTTAAGTTACACAAATAGGGGAAGTGAAATTATAATACTTCATCCGTTTCGAAAAAAACGCAACAAATTGGATGGCACAGACTCCTAGTCCATTTTTTGTTGTGAGAGTAAAAGGAATAGAGAGAGAAAGTAAGGTATTTAATGATGTGAGAGATAGGAAGAAAAAACTTATTAAAATGGAAAGATTAAATTGTTGCATTTATTTTGAAACTTCCTAAAATAGAAATTATTGCGGTTATTTCGAAACGAAGGAAATAATAAAGTTTGAACCCCTTTGCCCAAAAAAAAAAAAGTTTGAACCATGTCACCCTTAGACACGAACTGAGAGTGAGCACCACTTTGTTATCCCTCATAACTATATGATGCAACCTTTTAGAGATTTCATTTAAATAATAGTCCATAGGCTGGATTATTAAAATAAAAATCACTAAAAATTTAAATTATTCAAAGTAATTTTTTCATATTTTTTTCATTTTTAAAAAATATTTGTAGTGGCAATAAACATATATATATGGTGAAGAAAGTTATACCCCATGGCAAGAAGTGTGAGTGCCCATGTCCCTAGAGAAGAGGAAGAAGCAGCATATAAACTAGCACCACTCCATTGCATAACATTGACCATTCCAAGAAGAGACGTTGTGATACCAATAACTCCCACAAGAAGTGAAAATATTATTAAAAATCCGGTTGCCATGTTTCCAAATGGGAAGTAAATGGGGAAAATTCTTGCAGGAGTTTGTAGTATTGAAGCTGGAAAAAAAAAAAAAAACCCATATATATTAGCCAAATTGTATATCATTTTTTTTTATAGCAGGAAATGTATACAAGACGGATGATTCTAGTGTAGTCTTATGACTACCGACTACCGTAGTGGATGGCTAGGATCGATTGATTTTTGATTATTTTTAAATCCAAAATCTAATTTAAAATCCTTGTTAAAATACTTTAAATAGATTTTTTATTTTAGAAAAAGAATTTCTGATTTTTCAACAATAAAAATCAACTTTAGGAAAAATCAAAAATTAGGTTCCTAAAATAAAATAATCTATTTAAAGTTTTTTCAAAAGGATTTTCAATTAAATTTAGGAATTAAAAATAAATAAAAAATCGTGCAATCCTAACCATCCACTATGATAGTCGGTAATCATAAGACTACACTAGAATTTTCAATACAAGACTGGTACAAGACTTTCTATCTCAAGAAAGAACCTTGATAGGTGGGGCTGGGGGGGCATGGAATGTTGGTACCCAATTCTCGAACTCAGAGACCTGTAAGTTAGAGCTTGAGCTCCTAACCACTGGGCCAAGAGGAACTAATATATTTGTTGGGTTGATGCCCAGTTATGCACAGTGCTATGTTTTTTTTATGTTTAAAAACATAGCATAATGGCATACTTGTAAATATTACGAATGAATAACAGTGTGTGATGATTGTGTTAGTTTTGTTTTTTTTATCAAAAAGTAGTTACCTGAAGCATGGGTGTTTTCAATTGCATGATTAACAGCCCAAGCAGCAATTATCATAATAATGAAATAAAGGACTAAATTGATAATCAACAACAGCAGAGCAGCTGATCTTGAACCTTCTGAAGCCATTATTAATCAATAATAATAATGAATTTAGGGAAGAATTAAGAATTGAAGAATGTACAATTATTAATCACTAGATGCATGAAATATGATGCATAATATATGTGTTTGTGTGTATATATATGAATGTATGCATCAAATGAGCAATTAAGGAGTGGTTCTTTGCTTGAATTGTTTGGCATGAAAAAAGAGGATAATAAAGGAAACAAAAGCTGTTATGGAATATTACAATGAAATGTTTAATGTTTTATAAGAAATATAAGAATAACTTTTTTTTTTTTAATAGAAGAAGAAGATAATGGAAGGAAGGAAACATTGGGTTAAGGTTGCTTTAGGTTAAAGAAAATTAAAGGTTCCAACAAGTGCTTGGATTTCAGCTTTTCCTGATCAAATGGCAAAGAATCACTGTTTTAGCACAATAGTTTAGGAAATCATGTGAAGCAATAGTAAATTAGGAATCATTTGAAAGTAAAGGTTTTTGTTAAAAAGATAACAAAAATAAAGGTAAATTACAAAAGTGTTGTTAAAATGGGTAGAATTTATATAAGCGTGACATATCAAAATATAAATATAACAAAGTAAATTGAGATATTCATATAAGAAAAATAAAATAACAATACATTGCGATTCGGTCATGCCTACTACAATTTTCAAGCATCTTAAAAATTAGTGAGTAGTTATTAGTTAATATGAAATCCTTTGAAACAAGAGTGTAATTTCTTAAAATAAATCCATAACTTTAGTTAACGTTTACATAAAAAAATTATGATAAAAATTTACAGGACTATTTTTTTTAGCAAAAACTTACCCTAAAGGACCGACAAGACAATCTAATAGAAGACTTGCTAATTAGTTAATGGGTGAAGAAACAAAAAATGAATTTTTATTCAAAACATCCTAACCCAGTTGCTTGTTTTTAACTTCACACAGACACACCACAAGATAGCAACCAAAAAGGGTTGTTGATTACCGCACCCTAAAAATTGATTTCCGCACCCCACGTTTGCAGTATTAATACTGCAAACGTGGGGTGCGGAAATCAATTTTTAGGGTGCGGAAATCAGTTTCCACCAAAAAGGTGACCATATTCTCAGATTGGATTTGAGGCGAGAGGGAGGCATGAATTAGATATTTGCTCTTTCTGATAACACAAGAAGAAATAACAGCCTGCACATTTGACTTGAATTCTGATTATATAAAAGAAAATATACAAAATATTCATATTTCAACAACTGGGATGAAAAGGAATGCCCTCAACCCATAAATTCTTATAGGCCCTTTTTAAAAATATAATGAACGAACCAAATGGAACTGTAAGAATATATACATCATTCCACAGTGATGCAGAAACATCAGTGCCTTGCAGCCTCATCAGAAATATGATAATTGGTTCTCCAATGTACCCTATTGACCTGTTCATCCTTGGAAAGCATTGAATGCTTGCTCAGTTGATTAGAAATGAGTTGCTTCTTCAATCTCTTTGAATGAGAGTGATCAGACAGAAAAATTGGCCCATCATCAACTGTATCATCGACCTTCATGAAGATCTTCAGAGAAAATTGCAGCTCGAGCTATGTTTTCATCGAAGGTACTCAAACCGGAGTAAGGACCGGATGAGAAAATTGAGGAAGTTCCATCAGAATCAAAGGTAGTTGAGGACTGTCTATGGCTTGGTCGCAAGTTAGTTGATCCCGTAGCAGCATCTTGATACTCGGTAACCCGTTGTACCATTTTAAGGGATTGCACCACCTCGCCCATTGTGGGCCGTTGATTTGCCTCGGGTGCAACACAAGCGGCTGCAATTGTGCAAACTCGTATAAAATCTTCCTTCGGGTAATTTCCCTGAAGCTTTAGATCCACAAGCTCTTCCAAGCGATCTTTATCTCTCAAAATTGGTCTTGCCTGTACAATAGTAGACACTAGACACTTAGGGATGCTTGGTAGCACTGTATAAAAGGAGGAATTAGAAATTCACATGGATTTGCACATGAAGTTGTTTGGTTGACAATTAAAAGTTAAAATAGAGGAATTAAATCATGGGGATATTTGAGTTCCCACAAAACATGGGAATTCGCTTACCAACCTCCCTTACCATACAAGAAATATAAATTCCCATGAATTTTACAAAGGGAAATTATTTCACATGAAATTGAATTTCCAGTAGGAATTTAAATCCCGTGTGAACCAAATGACCTGAATTAATTGAGTGTACCCTCTCCCAAAAGAGAGAGGAGAGAAAGATAGAGAGACATCAAAATACAACTAACCCAGGTAACAAGGTTCTCTTGTCCAGCTGGCTGTGCCATTTCCACAGGCTTTCTTCCGGTAAGTAACTCAAGCAAGACAACCCCATAACTATAGACATCACTTTTAACAAGTAGATGACCAGTCATAGCATATTCAGGGGCTACATACCTGTTTGCATCAAGCAATTGCATTTCAGAAATTAATATTCTACATGTGGAAGTAGTAGTGTGGAACTAATATGGCTTAAGCAACAAACAAGTGAGAGCTGACCCGAATGTTCCCATAACTCGAGTAGACAGATAATTTTGTCTGCCTTCGGGTGCCTGTTTGGCAAGGCCAAAATCGGCAACCTTAGCATTGAAGTTATTCTCAAGCAATATATTTGATGCCTTGAAGTCTCTGTGGATGACACAAGGCTGTGAGTCTTCGTGCAAGTATGCAAGTCCCCTAGCAGCATCAAGTGCAATCTTCATTCTTGAGTCCCAATCTAATGGACAATTCACCCCCAAAGGACCTGAAATATAAGACAGATTTTTTAATTAAAATTAGTATAATAAAAGATAACAAACACATATTATACGCAAGAACTTCTGCAAGAGACTTGGAGGTGAAGCTGTTAAATGCCTTTTGTTATATCACAATTACCATGAAGCCATTCCTCCAGACTTCCATTAGGAACAAGTTCATAACAGAGAAGATTTTGAGAAGCTTCACGACTGCTGTAATAGCCCACAAGTTTCACAAGGTTACGATGATGCAGCCTGCTCAGCATTTCAACCTCAACCAGAAATTCTTTATCACCTTGAGGCCCACCATTTGTAAGCCTCTTGATTGCAACAGCCGTGCCATCACTCAAAACACCTTTGAAAACTTTGCCAAACCCACCCTCTCCAAGTATACTGGCCTTTTCAAAATTATTAGTGGCCTTTTTCAGTTCTTCATATGGCAGAAATCTTGTACTGCTAGGGTGTGGAAGAGATCCTCCACCTGGGGTTGCATCAGAAGTTCGTGGCCTTGATGCAGAATTCTCTATAGAATATTAAAAGGCAATAAAATGTCAATACACCAGTCTACCAGAGCTAATAGAAGCAAGCAAACATGAAAAAAGGAAATTACAGGTTGGGAAGATGATACTGTTTATACTTTGTAGCCTAGTAGGTATAGATAAAACATTTCTGGGGGAGAATAGTATAGAAATGAAGCCCGACAGTTATATTTACTAAACTTTTTAAAACGTATAACATGCCCCGTCCACAAAAATAAGCCTTGTTTAATCATAAAATGGATGCAGATATGGCAAACAAGATGGATGAAGCAATGCCGTAAAAGGTGAAATAAGCAAGAAAACATGAATACAAAGAAGACGAAAAAGATACTCCCTCCGTAATGAATTAGTAGCAACATTTGGACTAGCACGGACTCTTAGATGAAATAGGTTAATTGTGGTATTAGGTGGTATAATGATAAAAGTAAGAGAGAGAAAAGTAAGAGAATGAAAAGTAAATGGGATATTATGTGGTATAATGATAAAAGTAAGAGAGAGAAAAGTAAGAAAGAGAAAGGTAAGTGGGGTATTGTGTTGTTTTTTTTGCCAAAAAAAGAATAAAATGAAATTGAAAAAAATTGTTGCAAGTATTTTGTTACACCTAAAAATGGAAATTGTTGCTAGTAATTCGTTACGGAGGGAGTATATAATAAGAACCTAGGTCAAGGGCAATATGCTAATTCTATAACTCCAACTTTTGCAGAACTTGGTGACAACCAATGCCTACTCTAGTAATTGATGCATTATTATGAATATAGGCAACTAATACATCAATTTCAAACTTTCAATTGAAGAACCAAAGACAAAGCTCAAAAAGAGCCATAGACACTATATCCATAACATAGTAGCAACCAGTATAAAAGTTAGTTGCGGCAGACAAGTAAAAAAAGGCCCATGTTACTACTAAATTGTTCAATTGCTTCAGATATTTAGAGAGATAAACACCTATCAGATAGTATGGAAGGTACCAAAAAGATAATAGAAAGGACAGTCATAATCCTTTAAGTATTCCATCAATAGAAAGGACAGTCATAATCCTTTAAGTATTCCATCAACAAACCCCAATTTATGACATTAGAATCAGTTGCGTCTGGTTTTTGTATGGTTCCATCAACAAACCCCAATTTATTTTTTGTAGACAAAGCTAAAATCATGGCTTTCTTCCAGAAAACCAGAACAAGTGAAGATGTTTGATACTAACTTCATTCCAGGAACTAGAGAAACATCAATTTCTGAATTTGACATTCTTGATGAGCAATTGATTGAAGAGTAGTTTTCTGAACAAATTTCGAAAGAGAATCTGAGGAAAGATTGCTTTGATAGAATCATTTTGTGAAAGAATGAATTAGAGATGAAACTTGAGAAAAGGTTTGTGTGGTCGCAGGTCTTACTGCTGTGATACCATGTCAATGGTGAGAGCAAGAATCATGCTCACACTTACAGTAGAAAGAAGATACAGAGCAAAAGAAGAAATGAAAAGATAAGGCTGTATATGTGTATCTGAACTACGTCTATTACAACCTATATTTACAGGAGAGACCCTTTATTGCATCATACCAAACTTCTAACAACCTGACATCATCACTAACTAACAAGTAGTTAGTTATTTACTACAGGATCAACAAAAAAACTGTTATTGATGTACATAGATGTAGTGTTGAAAGTCATACCTGGATCTTTGGGTGATGGTTTAAGCTTTTGGCGGGATGAACAAGAACATATAACAAGTACAAACACAATAGCAATGATCAGGATTCCAGCCCCAATAGCGAAAACAATAACCAAGCTTGAGTTTTTCCCTTTGGTAGGGGCAACTGATGTAGTAGAAGCTGCAGCCTGATGAGTAGGGTCTTTCATTGGTGCGTCAGCAGATGATAAAGGAGCTGTATATTGAAGAAAAAAAATTAAAGTTAATACAGGCATTAGTGCACAAAAAGATTCCCGGGGGTTTGGGAGGGGGGGGGGGTAATGCACCAATCTGCCTTTTCTGTGAAAAGTGTACATTAACAAAGAGCATTAGATTTTTTTTTAATTAAAATTTAATTAAAAAAAAAACTTTGCCTCAGGGAGAAAACCACCTCAGCAAATACAGAGCCAGCAACACAAGTCCTTGCGGTAGAATTACCTGGTGATGGGGCAGGGGGCTGATACCAGGTCACATTTAGAAGTTTGTAGTCAACCACACCTACTAATTTAGGTATGGATACCTTATGCGACAAAAGTGAGGAGTTTATAGCAGATGCTGCAGCAGCTGAGAAACTGATCCCAGTATGTGGAGTAATGTCCAAAGAGATATTTAAGCTTGTCAGAGTAACCCAATAAAAATTATTTATTTGCATCTGAGGAACACGGAGACCCAGCCCTTTTGAAATTTCATCAAGGAAATGGCTCCAATTTGGATTTGCTGACACGTTCAAAAGGAGAAGATCAACCTTAATTGGATAAACACAATGACAGCTTGGAGTCTCTCGTTTCTGTACCATATCAGGTCCACAACAATCTGGAAGGAAAGCAAACAGATTAAGTCACAATTGATGAAGATATGAGATATTATGCCAATATGCTTGTTATGCAAAATATAATTGCTTTGAAACAAATCCATGTATTCATGACGCAATGATTTAGTCATTTAACACAGTCCATCTATCGTGCCTCTAATGCAAAAGGTACAACACTTGGTGCCAGCATGTCAAGCACATAGGCTGCTCGTGCAGGCAATAGCAAGCTAATGAAAGCAACAACAAGCTAGGAGAACAGTGTCAAACATTCATAGTGCATGTATGTCTTCCTCCAGACTCCAGAGCCTTGTGCGCCTATTCTGCACCTCGTGCATGCAAGGCGATAGATTTGCAGTTGGATGCATCACAGAGCAATGGTTATCCACTTTTCAATCAAAAAATGCTGTACATAACTACTAAGAGAAAGAGGTCTTACTTGAGACTTCTGGAGATAGAAGTGGCTTAGGTAGTCTAGACTGTGCTGGACCTGCTTCAGCGAAGGGCGGTGGCATAAGGCCCTCAACAGGTGGTTCTGATTCATCACTCTTCTTCACCATGCTAGACAATCTAGAAACAACAGTAGAGTGACTATTGGTTAGTAATGACTCATATGGAGCCTGATCTGGTGCTGATGCAAGATTCCGCCTTGAGTATTGTGACGAGCGCTTTTGCTCTGGTCCAATGATGAGTGGGTTGGCCTTTTCAACAAGCATAGGAGCAGTTGAAGATATTTTAGCTTCATATACAAATAATGACTGTAATGATGCATCATAAGCTTCCACAGTAAGAAGGAATGCTGTATAAAATGATACTAGCAGCCATATCAAAAGGATATTTGGCAACCCTGCAATGTTTTGAGGCCAATAGGAAGAGATAATCAATATACAAATGAAAAGAAACAAATGAAAAAATGACAATAAAGCACATAACAAACATGAAACATTAGGATAATAAGATGGAGCAAAAAAGGCAAAGGCAACAAGAGTTTCATCTACATATAGTAGCTAAAAGCAAGGTGTTGCCACTTAAAATAGTCTCCTTAAACAGTAATCAAGGGGATAAGGAAAGGGCATAGCAATAAGAGGTTTGTTCAAAGGTTTGTATCTACTTTTTGAGGTTTGTGAACAAACCTTCTTATTGCTACCAAAAGTTACTATGAGAGTGGTTACTTAATAATAAACTTGTGTAAACAAACACGAAGTATATTTGTAAACTGGGTCCCATACAAAAACACTTTAATAGATTTGTCTATTGTTGATAAAAGGTGTAAGAGAGGTTTGTATTTTGATGATACATTATACGGACAAACCATTTGTGGGTTTGTTCTATTGCAATTGTTCATTACTCTGATTGTCAGTTGACATTTTAGGGACACGGTTAGTGCACTTTCCTCTGGAAACATGTGAAATAATAAATGATTCTATGTCTAGTAGTTCATTTGAATGCCAACTTTTCCACATTTTTACGTTTCAAACTATTAGATAACAAACTAGTTTCTTGAACGAAAACGAAGCATTAGCTTTGATATCACATAAAAGGAGCACTGTGAAATAAACCTTAGCTGGTGGCTTAAAAATCTCCTGAATGTATTCATCGATTAGACACTAACTTAGCACATAATTACACCTAAGAATATCAGTAGATAAAATAAGAATCCAAAACCAACATGTTCCCTTTCCATTTTTTTTTACACTACTTTTTTATTCCTCCATTCTATTCAGCTTCTGTCTCTCTTTTCTTCTAGAATCATAACATACTTTTTTTCCGGTCCAGCAACAAAGCAATCTAAGCTTTGAGTAACAAAGCAGTGATTAGGTAAGTACCCAAGCATACCACTTTCCTTTCCCATTAATACATATGCATGCCTAAGCAATATTTAGTCCCTTCTATATTCAAGGCATATTAATTAGTATAAGATTCATTTACCATTCATGGCTAAAAGAACATGTCATTTTGTATCTAGTAAAAACAGTGCTACCCTATATACTCAAAATTCCAAATATCCAACCCAAGCCACCACGTTATATTCCAAGCATATCAGAAACAAATCATTAGTAGCTTTCCATCTTCCACCTTGAGAAAAAGAATCACTAGTATAAATTATTAGCTACCTTGAAGGGTAAAAGAAAATGGCAGATATACTATGTTACCTGGGCCCTATTCTTTTGGACTGAATTAATCTAAAATAAATTTGTCTGAAAAATAAAACTAAATTCTAGACTCGGTACGAGACTAGGAGCTATGCCTGAATTAGTCTGAAGTGAACTTTAAAGAAATAAGTCCAAAAGGGCAGGGCCTTGGATCCTCAAACATAAAAACCATATCACCAGATATAGCTAGCAAATTGCCTCAAATTCTTGATACCCTTACGCTCTAGTTTCCAACTCATGTATAGTTTACTCGGATCTTTCACCTACCTTGCTACACCATGTATAGTTTACTCAGATCTTTCACCTACCTTGCCATACCATATTCCATTTCAGACACAGACATAGGGGTGATCCTTCATAAAAGCACACGTTTATATAACTAGACTATATTGGCAGACACCCTATCTCACAGAAATTCAAATTCACGAACATCTTTTCTTTCTTTTCAAATTCAACTATTCACATAGTAGTATATTTTTACGTCCAACAGCATAAACCCTCAAATTTCAACATATCCTACTTAATCAATCACAAATAAACAAATGAGTAAACTTGTTTATACACTAAGAACCCATAATAAAGGTACATCAAACACTAGATACAATCAAAAACTACTAATTGAAGAAACACAAGTTACTCAACCTAAAATTCAAATAAACAACATAGTTCTAAAACCTTCAAAAGCTTAAATGGTACCAAAAAACACACCCATAAATGAATTTCAGCAAAATTTCCAACATTCCACTAAATTACCGACATCAACTTTTAGCTAAACAACAAAGCAAAATCTAATAAATACTAACTTAAAGACAAACATAAATAATTCCAATTAAAATTAGTATATAAGAATAAGATATATCATCCACAAAACAAAACAAAAAAAAAAAAAAAAAATCAAATTGAAATGAATTACCGTGGTTCAGCAAAATTCGTTCCATTACCGACAAAATAAAAATGAAGAGGGGAAAAAAAAAAGAAAAAGAAAAAGGAGAAGCTAAAGCAGTGTTTGGATCTGAAGAGGAAATCGTCGGAGAAACATGAAAAAGAAGCTTGCAAGTAAAGCAAAGCCAAACAAGGCGTTAATAGGAGTAGAAGAGTTAGCAGTGGTAAGAGTACTAGTAAGAGCAACAGCAACAACAACCATTAGTTAGAGACAACAAATGAAGAAAATGGTGAAATTCAAACACTCGGGTTTGGAAAAGAAATGGCTGAAATTGAAGAGCGTTTCGAAACTCGAATGCCATTCTTTGAGATTTTTTTTAATGAATGAGAGAGAATGAAATCTGAGGATTCGAGGGAAGTTCAAAGTTATTGTTAGGAGGAGAGAGAAGAAGACATTCACTCTTTTGAGTGATAGTGGTACTTTCTCTCCAACTCTTCTTTATTTTATTTGATGACATTTTGTTTTTGACACTATTCATCCAACTGACCGTTAATTGTTACTTATATATATAAGAAAAAAAACATTTTTTAAAATTTATATATAAAGAAAAACATAGTCACGTGAGATCATGTTGGATTCACCTCGGAATACACATTTCAAATATATAATTTTTATAATTTTAACACTTATATATTTAGAAATATTACGAGTCTAAGTTGTGTCTCGACAAGTGTGAGAAGTGAAGTGTTACATCTAAAAAAACATATGGAGTAGTTTTTTCATACATGCAATGCGTGCGATCTTAAAAGTCGTTAGAATTGTTAACAATATAGATTGACAATAAAACCAATAAGTTCTGACATAATTGTAAAAACTTTTAAATATTTTTTTTAAAAAAAATTAATCTAATTTTTCCCTTTTATTTTTACATAGAAAGTATATTGCAAATTGAGTAAATAAGTTATTTCTCTAAAAGATTGTTATGGAAGATTTTAGTACACAAATGACAAAATTATCACCAACTTGACTAACAATTATAAGAGTGGTATATACAAACTGTATGCATTAATTTATTTTAGATTAATTTAGTCCAAAAGAATACAATAATTTTTTAAAAAAATATACATTTTCACTAAAATATACACCTCCGCCCTTAATTTTTGGGGAATTGATATTGGCACAACTAAAATTGACATAGGCACAACTTTTATGAGAGGAGCATAGAATGATGTTCTCTCACAATGGGTTGTGCCTATATCAATTTAGTTGTGCCTTTATCATTTCCTTAATTTTTGCTATGTTATTATTTTTTAATTCAAACACTTATTACTTCATTTGTTTCTTTTTAAACGTAACACTTCAATTTTCAACTTATCGAGATGTTTTTCTTAATAAATTATTATAAGAGATAGTCAAGGTATGATGAATTTAAATTGTCAGGGTCAAAGGGTTGCAACTAAAATAAATGTAACAAGTAATATGCATTAATTTTAGTTAATATAAAATTATAGATATAAATGGCAAAATATGCTTTAAAGAAATGTTATTTACGACATTCACCAATTAAGTCAAAAAATAATCACTTTGGTTGAATCTGTTTTTAACTTCTAAAATACTATACTAAACACCCCTTAACCTTGAAGAGAAAGGGAGTTGAAAATATTGGCCTAAAAGATAATACAAGACAGATTTAAGAAAATTAGCATGAATGGTTACTAAATACAATCCCACTTTGAAAGGAGGAGATAGTTTGAAGGTAAATTAAAGAGCGGGCCCAACTTAACGATTCATCTAAGGTTTATTTTTTTTACTTGATAAGGTAACATAAGTTGTGGTTTGTGACTCTTCTCACAAAATTATTATGCTGATATTGTTCAAAGGTTGAAAGAGGAAATTTATCGTCGGTAAGAATCAAACTTTATACCTTAATATGTGAGGTCACTCTAATGTCACTATGTTGGATTTCGATACTCGCATCATCTAACGCTTGGTTTTTAAAAGGTGAAATTTTAATTGATTTTGCAAAGTTTAAGACTTTTAAATTGGTAATTTTAAAATAATAATAAAATACAAAAATGTGCAAGACATAACTCCATGCAAATCAGGAAATCCTAAACATAAAGTGAACTGCTAAACAAAATGAATGTACAATTAAAATCATCGTGTCAATTAAAGAGTAAATTAAAGTGTAATGCTATGTGTCAATTTCTAAAACATACAAGGCATATATACTAAGTATATAATGGACAAAAAGTTATCCCAATTATATTAATAATTACCTTGTGATAAAATCAAGGCTCCGGGTTTATTAAATGGGTAAATATTAGTTTTTTTTTGTAACTATTAGTTTAATTTGTTGTACACAAATTTTTATAGTATACACGATCCGTAGATTGAAAATAAATATTTAGGATGCTTCCTAATTAGGCAATAATTTGGATTGCATATTAAAATCATGAATAGTTCGACGCCATAAATGTTTGGTTTGAATTAACATTTCCTTCTTCACTTTAAACATCTTAAAGGCTGCTTATAAAGGTGCAAAATGAGCTGATGTATTTGTGAACATATCGCGAACAACATTGATCAAATATCAGTTAAAGCTTGGTCGAGAAGTATGTAAATTAATAAGCCAAAAAGTACATAAATGAATACGCTTGAAGACTCGAACAACATTTCAAAGCTCGTTTAGTAAACGAGCTAAGCTCGAGTATTATTATGTTCGACTTGTTTAGGCTTGCGAACAACTAGTTAATAAACTTCGTTATTTTCAAAATTTTATTTATAGTATAAGAAGATATGATCGTTTTTTTTTTTGTAAAAAAAAAAAATCCAAAACATGTTGATGTAATAAATCTTCATGAATTTTCATAAGTATAGAAAAAAAAAATCTATAGTTAATTTTTTTCCATTACTCAGTTAGTCAAATTTAGATTGAATCTAGCTCGTTCGTTGAGGCTCGAGTTTAAGCTCGTCGACGACATCCAAACGACCAAGCTCGAGCTAGAATACGCTAAACAAGCCAAGATCGGATAAGGGCAAAAATGTTTGGCTCAAGCTTGGTCATGCTCGTATAGTCGAACACATGTTAGCCCAATTAAGCTTTAATTGAACAAGCAAATACTCAATTATTTTTTAAAATTAAATTAAAGGTGTATTCTTCTCAAGTTCTTATGAAATTATCCATCCCGAATACAATACAACTCCTAGTGACTAATGCAATAAAATCCATTCCAACCTATTCTCATCCTTTTCACTATTTAAAGTAATTCAATTTAGGCCATGTTTGACAACAACTGTTGGCTGGTTTAATTGGCTTGTTTGACTGGCTGGAAGTATTGGTTGTATGTATTGGCTTTTTAAGTTGGTTGTTTAAGCCAACTGTTAGGAATAGTGTTTGGTAAAATTAATTGTGGTTGTTGGCTGTTTATTAAAGGGCTTGTGGGCCAACAAGCCAAAAGCCAACCAAAAAAGCTGCTCCAGACAACTTTTTCATTTTGGCTTAAAACTAGCCAATAACCAAAGACATTTTTTTTATTGTTTGACCATATTGAAAAGTCAAAAGCCATAAGCCAGCCTAAAAATTGGTTTCCAAACTGGGCCTTAAAATCCGGGACGAAGATAATCTCCTTCTAAGGGCGCGTTCTCTTCAAGTTATTAGACTTGAACTTATCTGAACTAAATTAACAGACCTGATTTAACTTATTAGAACTTAATAGACCTTATTGGAACTTATTAGACCTTATTGAACTTCAGTGGAACTTAGAACTTTTTTTTTGGTTTACACTTATTAGAACTTATTGGAACTTATTAAACCTGATTGAAACTTATTGGAACGTATTTTATATGATTGAATGAAATAAATTAAAAAAATAAATAATAATAATAATAGTAATGATGATGATAATAATAATGATAATATTTTATACATTTGAACCTATGTTTTTTTATTGTTGAATTACTTTCAAGAAGGTAGTAATAATTACTATCTCTTTTTTTTTAACCCATTATTAATTAATATTATCAATTATAATAACCAGGGGTGTCCAAAAAAAACCCGTAACCGTTAACCGTGACCGTTAACCGTGTAACCGGTACTTTTTAACGGTTAATTTACTGAACCGTTAATTTTTAACGGTTGCGGTTACCGAACCGTTAAGCTTAACGGTTAACGGTTTTAATAAACGGTTAACCGTTAATTTTTTTAAGAGGCATTAAGTATGCTTAGCTCAATTTTCAAATAGCCTAAATGCATTATTTTTAACAAACCTACATATGTTCCTAACCATATTTCCCCCATATGCATAACTATGATTCATTTATCATTTTATATTTTCATCTTCCATCATTTAATTCATCTTCCATTATTCTTAACGGTTAACCGTAACCATTTTAACGGTTAACCGAACCGCTAAGCCTTAACGGTTCGGTTAACCGTTTATGAACACCCCTAATAATAACAACTTATCTACATATTTAATTTTTCTTAATTCACTTGTAGCAAAATTAACAAACTGAAACGGATGGAGTAATAATAATATGGAGGATGGGTAAAGTTTAATTTGGACAAAAATTAGTAATAATAATATGGAGGAGGGGTAAATTTTAATTTGGACCAAAATTAAATCAAACCCAAAATAAATAAGTTTTATTTTATAATATAAAAAAATTAGTTTAATTCAATCTAACTAAAAAAAATTATAAAACGAATGATAGAATAAAATTGGTTTATGTTGTGCAGGAGTGATTGAAGGTAATTATTAATTTAATTAATTTAATTTAATCAATAATTAAAAATAATAACCTAGACCTGGTTGGAACTTATTAGATCTAATTGTAACTTATTAGATTGGAACTTATTATAACTTATTAGACTTGATTGTAACTTATGAAACCTGATTGGAAATTATTAGACCTTATTAAAACTTATTTGAAATTATTTGAACTTATTAAACCTGAAAATTATTTTTTAAGGGTGAAAAGAACACTCTAACTAGAAATCCTAAACCCAATCCAACCCGTTTAACACAAATTATAACCCGCCCGTCATTACACCGACCCTTTCCTTCCTAGTTCCTATCTGTGTTTCTCCTCCATTCCCAATCATCCCAAAAATTAGGGTTTTACTGACAACAATTTCTCCACTGTTTCTAGCTCATCTCCAATCTTCAAACATGTCGAAGCGTAAATTCGGCTTCGAAGGCTTCGGAATCAATCGCCAGCAAACATATAATTTCGAACGCTCTCAACAACAACCTCAACGTCTCTTCACACCTTCTCAATCTTCTTCGCGACCTCACGATCACTACGAAGATACGGATGTCGACGACATCGACTTCGACGAAAATAACAGCCACAACTACGATAATAGCTCCGACGTTGGAGATGCTGTCGCAGATGAAGAAATTGACCCTCTTGACGCTTTTATGGAGGGAATACACAAGGAAATGAGCGAAGCGCCACCACCGAAGCCGAAGGAGAAGCTTGATAAGTATAGAGAAGATGATTTGGATGAGGATGATCATATGGAGAGTTTTTTGAGGTCGAAGAAAGATGTTGGGTTAACATTGGCCTCGGATGCGCTTCATGCCGGGTATGATTCCGATGAGGAGGTTTATGCTGCAGCGAAAGCGGTTGATGCTGGAATGATCGAGTATGATAGTGATGATAATCCTTTGGTTGTTGACAAGAAGAAGATTGAGCCTCTTGTTGCTTTGGACCACAGTGAAATTGATTATGCGGCGTTTAATAAAGATTTTTACGAGGAGAAGCCTTCAATTTCTGGTAAATACATTAGTCTATGAAGATTATTGCTAAAGGTTATCAAATGTTTGGTTAAAAACTTAAAATTTTATACTGTGGATGATTATGCGAATCATTTGATGTGTTTGAATTTGGTTTAAAAAAAAATAATTTCACGAATGCTAAACTATGCTGACAGGTTTTTCAATTAAGAAAAAAAGACATTTAAGGTTTTAGAAAAACCTTGATTTTACTACTGAGGAACTAATACATAGAATCAATCAATCAATTGGATGCTTGTTACTGTAGTTGTTAAGCTGAGCTTTTTGTCTTTAATATGTTAGTATTGAGCTTCTGATGAATGTTTGTTTATTGCTATAGACTTATAGGAGCTAATTATAGCTTCATTCAAAACTCTTGCATTAATTATTCCCATTGATTTTTTTTCTAATAGGCATGAGTGAACAGGACGTTACAGATTATCGGAAAACCTTAAGTATACGTGTCTCTGGTTTTGATGTTCCAAGGCCAGTTAAAACTTTTGATGATTGTGATTTCCCTCCACCATTGATGAGTGCAATCACAAAGCAAGGTTATGAAAACCCCACCAACATACAATGCCAAGCATTGCCAGTAGTACTCTGTGGGAATGATGTTATTGGTATTGCAAAGACTGGTTCCGGAAAAACTGCTGCTTTTGTGCTTCCGATGATTGTGCATATAATGGACCAGCCTGAGCTTGACAAAGGGGAAGGACCTATTGGAGTAATATGTGCACCTACCAGAGAATTAGCTCATCAGATATATTTGGAGGCTAGGAAATTTGCAAAGCCTTATGGGTTACGTGTGTCTGCAGTCTATGGTGGGATGTCCAAGCTTGATCAGTTTAAAGAATTAAAGGCAGGAGCAGAGATTGTTATTGCCACTCCTGGGAGACTGATTGATCTACTGAAGATGAAGGCGTTAACAATGAAGAGAGCAACTTATCTGGTTCTTGACGAGGCAGATCGCATGTTTGACCTTGGTTTCGAGCCTCAGATAAGATCTATTGTTGGTCAGATCAGGCCAGACCGTCAGACTTTACTCTTTTCGGCAACAATGCCTCGAAAAGTTGAGAAGTTGGCAAGAGAAATCCTTTCCGATCCTGTGCGTATTGCAATGGGAGAGGTAGGGATGGCAAATGAGGACATAACTCAGATTGTTCAAGTGCTTCCATCAGATGCAGAGAAATTACCTTGGCTCCTAGAAAAATTGCAAGGAATGATTGATGAAGGTGATGTTTTAGTCTTTGCTTCTAAGAAGGCCTCTGTAGATGAGCTTGAATCCCAGCTTGCTCAAAAGGGGTTCAAAGTTGCTGCTCTTCATGGTGATAAAGATCAGGCTTCTCGGATGGAGATACTGCAGAAATTCAAGGCTGGGACATACCATGTTCTTATTGCTACTGATGTTGCTGCTCGAGGTCTTGATATCAAGTCAATTAAGTCAGTAGTCAACTTTGACATTGCAAAAGATATGGATATGCATGTACATAGAATCGGTAGAACAGGTCGTGCCGGTGATAAAGATGGAATTGCATACACTCTTATTACACAAAAAGAGGCCAGATTTGCTGGGGAATTGGTCAATATTATGATTGCTGCAGGGCAGAATGTGTCCATGGAACTGATGGATCTAGCCATGAAGGTACTTTCTCTCTTTCGTTTTGTTACTTTCCTTATGTTTTTGGATGCTTCACATGTGATCTTTGATTTTTGAGCTTTAGAATAGTACCTAAACCCGTTAAATAGTTGGTATTTATTTTTATTGCTGTTCTGACTAAGCAGATTTTTAGGTATTTTTATCAAAGATTAATTGGATATCGTAGATGTTTGAAATTATGCCATTTTGGAAGTTATAAGTGGATGTTGAAGCATTCCAATAACTTTTGAATGTTCCCAAAAAAATTCGTAATTCCTATAGATGGGGTTAGTTGCACAAAGCACTCAATGCATCATGTGCATCGTCCTTCTAAATCCTCTTGCTCCCCCCTCCCTCTATATAGTGCTTATTACTCCTTTATATCTAGACTCTTCAAATTCTTTTTCTAACTCCTTACATAGGGTCACTTTCCTTGCTTTGTAGACCTGGTAGCTGAATTTATATATATAGGCAATTTAGTGCTTCTGTTTTGACACAAGTGATTAAGTTCATATGGGACTGCTTTCAATGGATTGTAAAAAAGAAAAACCAAAAGCTTTCAACATCAAATGACACTACTTTAGCTAGGTGCTTGGCTGTAGTAAAACCATCCAATTTAACATGAAACCAATCCTTGAATTAAAGTACTCCATTCCTAATTCCTAAATGATGGTTACAGATACTATTGCTCTAAATCCAATGTGGGAGAGGAGATAGGATGTATTTGTGAGGCTTGTTTTAGAAAAAGTAAGAAATAGGATGTTGAAGGGTAAAGTAGGAAAATATTATAATTATTGCCAAATATAGAATAACGCAGAGGTATAAAAAAACAAAAAAGAACAAATGAAAACAGATAAGGTAACTGACGAAAAGCAACAATGGAAGTGTCAGCTAAAGACCTAAATTGGAATTAGTATATAGTACTTGAACACTTCATATATTTATTATCAATATGAAGGATATAGCAATGGTGGCTGTGGTGCTTCTGGTTTTACAAGTGTCTGCATTTTGTTGACTTTATCTTGTAAATCATGCTCAGGATGGACGATTCAGGTCTAAACGTGATGCAAAGAAAGGAGGAGGTATGACTTCTTTGGCTGTTGGTCTTTCAAATTGGTTGCTGATTTTGAGTTTTATGCTTGCCTTTCTAGTTCTCCCTGTTACCCCTTAGAAAACATTGTTCTTTTTATTTGTAATGTATATCTTTTCGGAAAATGGAGAATAGTAGGATTGAACAACATTTTTACTGTTCACTTTCTGCGAATGATGTTTCATGTGTTTGTGCAGGTGGAAAGAAGGGAAAAGGAAGAGGAGGAGGTGCTGGTCGAGGTGTACGTGGAGTGGATTTTGGTTTGGGTATTGGTTATAATTCAGAATCTACCAATGTACCCCCTCAAACCAGCAGCCGGACTGCTGCTGTTAATTCGCTCAAGACAGGTATGATGGCGCGTTTCAAAAGTAACTTTGTGGCCGCTTCACCCAGCTGTCAGAATCAGGTGACTAGCAATTCTAACAGTCTCAACAACAGACCAGCATTATCTGGTTTTGTTGCGGGTGGTACTATTGGCGGGGATGCAAATAGACCCCAGTCAACCCCTACAACAAATTTCGTGCCTGCTTCTGGTGGGAGCATCGGTGGTAGGAATTCGGATCAGAAGAACAATGAAAGGTGAGCCACTCTCCTCTCTTTAAAAAAGAATCTTGTCATAGCCTCATAGCCTCATAGGTGGTTACCCTTGGGAAGTGTTTGGTTCAACCTATTATAGTGTAATGGAATGAATGTGATACTGTTAATGATGAAAAAGTAGTTTGTTTGGGGTCATTTGAGTATGAAATGTCATATCCAAGTTTCTCATCCCAAATCTCGTACCCATTATCGCTCCAAAGATAGAGATTACATACCACCCCCTCTTACTAATGAATACCTTTGAAGTTACTTTTAAAAAGTAAGGATTTTCAATCCAAACATGTGGATTTTCATACCAACCCATTCCAACTTTCTAAACACAAGCTCAAAATGTTTAATTGTGTCTTGCTGACATACCATTAAAGGGCATTGCAATTGCAAAATCTTTTTGTTTATGTATTGTATTGATTTATATTGCTTCTAAAACCTTTCTTGATGTTAACTTGTGTTATCTTCAACTTTGCAGTGCGAAAGAGAGGACAAGAGAAAGACGAAGACCCTCAGGCTGGGATAGATAACAGAATTGTTGTTATCTATGAGCATCATTGTAGCTCTGTAATACCCAAAGAAAATGATGTTTGTAACAAGATTCATGCATAGCTCAGTGTTCAAATTTTGTCTTATACATATTTGTAGTATTATTTCTGTTTTATAGTTCTAAATTTTTGCCTCATCACTTCTCATCTATTCGTTGGTTGTTGAGACTTGAGAGATTCAATCATTCAAGTTTCATGGAAGAATCTCTGAGGTTTTGAACTTTGAAGATTGAAGGTAGTATAAACGAACGGTAATTGTAAATTTGCAATGTTCTAGCTCTTTCTTCTTCTTCTTTTTTTTTTTTTTTTTCCAAATCAACTCTTTTCATTGAGGGAAAAACATAACTCATTGGACAACTTAATAATTTAACTCTGCAGTAATTATATTTTAATTCTTCGCCAGGAGTGGGTCAATTACTTGTATATTGTTAAACATTTCTGTATTTTATTGTTTTTTTTTTTTTTTGGGTGCTATTCTGTATTTTATTGTTAGTGGGTTATTTACCTTGTTATTCGCTCATTGGCCAGAGGATGAGGTGGTGGTCGAGGCATTAGAATTACAGACATTAGAATTACAAGCACGAGTTCCTGAGTTCAATTATTAATACACGCATTTGTAAGAATTATCTTTCGTCTTACAGATGAGTGTAGTGTGCCCAAATGTATTTCATTAATTGACTAGTTAAAGTAATGGTTAATCAACACTTGAAATTTGCACTTTAAAGTTTTCCTTCTTTAATTTGGTGATTTAGAATAAAGGTAACTCCGCATTCAGAGGAAAAAATAAATCCAAAAAAAGGGGTCACCTTAAAGTTTTCCTTTTATTTAATGTTACTCTTGTTATACAGTAAAAGAACTTAATTATTGCATTAATTCTTGTACTTGTGTTGGAAGAAAGAATTTACATCTACAAATATTTACACTGTTTTACAACTTCAGTTCCAGTGAAAAGTCTACCAAATACTCCAGTATTGGAATTAAAATACTTTGTCTTTAAGTTCATTACATGAAGGGAAAGGGATATCGAAATCATCTTTTTAACAAACTACTATTGGGGGAAAAAATATGGAGTAGTAATCAAACCGTTTAGCCCTTGTTTACGAAAATTAGAGAAAATTGAAAAACTCAAATCCTTGTAAACCAAATCAAAATTCCAATAGAAAAAAATCGTATTCCAAAAACTGAACCAAATCAAAGAATCAGCAAGGTAGCTTAAATCGGCAGAATGGGCAAAAATGGTTTCTTCCAAGCCACTGTATGATACAGTCTTTATGGTAGATATGCAAACAGGGTAACTCAATCCCTTGAACTCCTCCCCCGAACTTCTCCAAACATATCGCACATTCGCTCTCATCATCCACCGCCACAACTCTTTCGATCTCTAAACTCTCCACCACCGACTTTTTCGCCGGTAATGTCACCGCCGCCGCATCCACCATCACTCTGCGGCTGGTTCTTTCACTCTCCCTTTCCCTCTCTCTCCTCCTCCCAATCGCCGCCGCTCTCTCCGGCGATATCTCCTTCACATCCAAACTCACCGATACATGAATTGATCCTCCACGATTGCTACTCATCCTCGATAATCGTTCAAGATAGAAGTTAAAATGCGTCGCTAAATCAACGCGAGGTGTTTCAGGAACATAGAGTTCTTGCAATACACTCGCAATAAATGATTGCGTCGTACCACGGCAACAACGGATAGATCTTTGCTCTTCCAACTCAAGAGTTTGAGATGCAGATTGAAATTTTCGGTATCGAAAATCAATCTGGAATTCATTGACATCTTCGATGACGCCGATTTTTGCGATGGTGAAGTTGTAAATAAAATTTCCATCGAGTATCTTCATCGTATAACTAAGGAAGGAGATTAATCGCAGATTTAGAGGATTTGAAAGACTCAATGCTAGGGCATGCTGGAATATTTGTAGAAAGATTGAAGAGGAGAGAAAGGGAGAGGTTTTATACAAGTAGCGTAAACATGGCGATATGGAAGTAGCAAAGGAAAGGAAAACCCTTATATAGTTGTTTGAAGCCAATTATTTTATTTTATTTTATTTTAATTATTTTAATTTAATTTTTGAAATTAGGGAAAAAAATTAAAACCTTGATATGGAGGCGGCGAACAATGAACATTTCTTGCATAAACCCTACTCACTGTTTCTTTTTTGTTCCTATATTTTTTTTTTTTTTTTTTATACGTAGTAAAAAAAATGGCAGATCACTGAATTTTAAATATATTTCTTTTATTTATAGTACGGAGTAGAAAATTAGAAAAATACATTTAATATAATAAAAAAAATTAATTAGTTAGTCAAGTCGGCGCACTTGCCCCATTACATTAGTCTTTCACTCCAACCCGTAGATATTCATGGTTTTATAATACCTTGGCATGCAAGGAAATTTGTGTGTAGTGTACAACAAGTACAAAATGGGAACGATGAAGTCATAGTCCAGTGATTAGGGCTTCAGAATTCAGGCACGGGGTCTTTGGTTCGATTCTCATCGCACGCATTTGCGGGGATTCCTTATTATCTTCCTTACAGATGCGTGTGTTGGCTAAAATTGGGTCGGATGACCTGTAGTAGGGCTCGATTTCAAGACCTAATATCCCACACATTATCCTATAAAATATAAAAAAAAGTACAAAATGGGAATTGAGTCGGGTTTATGTTGACCCGTACATATAAAAGGGTTAGATTTTATTAACTTTAACCGATCTGTTTATTAAATGTATCATGATGTGTTGATCCGCTTGTTTAAATAGGTCAAATTAATTACTTGATCAAAACCTGTTATTAATGGATTGTTTTCGTATTAAGTTGACTAGGCATGTATGCTTTTGTATACTTGGTATTAAATTAAGGGCTCGTTTACTTTAGCTAAATTGAATTGAACTGAACTGAATTGAACTAAGCTGAATATAACTGAATTGAACTGATCTAAGTTGAACTGAATATAGCTGAAAGTAATATGTTATAAGAGAAGGAAATTGAGAGCTGAACTGAACTGAATACAGCTGAAAGTAATATGTTAGTTATAAGAGAAGAAAATTGAAAGCTGAACTGAGCTGAATTTAAGTTGAAGTAAACAAGCCCTAACAATAGGATATATCGATATAATTGTATAAGACGGGCCGACGTGAAAGCTAGATGAGCACGCCACGAGTTTTAGTTTTAGTGTTTATATACATTTCTCTTTAGTGTAATCCCATGTAAAATTATCTTTTTATTTTTCTGTTTTATTTTTAATGTTTAAGCTTTTTATTTATTTATTTATTTATTTTAATCTTTTATTAATTACTTTCTTTAATCTTTAGTGTAAGATTGTAAGATTCAATATTTAGTTCTTCAATTTAAACTCATTATCCTTAGTTAAGGTGGGATATATGGTTATTTGAATGTATCGATGGAATTCTGTAGATCTCGTTTGATTTATTTCGATATGTACTTTCGAAATGTTCATCCGTTTCAAAATACGTGTGGTGAGAATCAAACCCAAGCTCTCGTGCCTGAAAGTCTGAAAGTTTAACCATTAGGCTAACACCTCATCTCAATTTTTTTTTCCTTTTTAAAAGAAAGATTGGAAACTAATAATCCCACCTTTCATATTTATCCCACTAAAAATCTCAACTTTCATAAATCCAGGAATAATCCTACCTTTTCATATCGTATTTAAGGTCTGTTAGACCTTTTAATAATATTAACCTGATTTAAGGTCAATTTTGGAGGTCTGTTAGACTTAGCACACTAAATTCAGCCTCACAGTTGACTTGGCACATGTTTCTAAGCCCAATAGACAACTAAAACTAACCTTAAATTAGGTCATTATTGTAAAAAGGTCCAACAGATGAATACAATATGAAAAAGTGGAATTATTCCTGGATTTATGAAAGGTGGAATTATTAGTTGGATAAGTGTGAAAGGTGAGTTTATTAGTTTCCAATCTTCCTTTTTAAAATTGGTTAACTAGACTACTCTACTTGTTTCAGGCTTTCAGCTATGTAAATATTAAATGATTTCGAACTTGGTGTGCAAGGAAAACTAAAGCTCTAGTCCTTTGAATTATGATGTTGGCAAATTCCAGCACTTTGAAATTCTCAAATCTAAATCTAAATATTTAAAACAGGATGTTTTATTGCCACATGTCCACCTTTTAGCCCTCTTCCCCATGACACGTCATCTCACCCACTCATTCATCAACCCACTCATTAATCTCATCCTAATCAAAACTTGTGAGTTACTTTTTTATTTGCATGACTATTCATTTCAGTTCCTTGCTCCTCAATCGTCGCTCCCCTTCATTATTGCTTGTCTTTCATCTTCCTGCAATCAGTTGAGCATGACTGCCACAATAATAACAAATAAAATAAGAAATTTAATGATAAATTACCTAATCATCTTCCTAATCTCTTTAACTTCCTTATATTGCCTGATTTTTTAATTCATAACTTTTTTTCATATCTTAATTTAATATTAAATGTATACTTTTAAACTCTTATTTACCGAGTACATGCTTTTATTTATATGCATTTTTAATTTCTTTATTTTTTTAATATACATTTTGTATATGAATAGACATTTCTTATATATTTATAGTAAAACATTGTAATTTTTATCTTACGTAGTCAATTTATAAGTCAAATGAAATCCCGTGCAAGGCACGAGGGTTAAAAGTTAAAACTAGTTATTCTTTTATACGGAGTATTAAAAAAAACGTTAGCATCACCTTTACTTTCCTTACCATCACCCTCAATTTGACATGTGACATAGAAAAACTAAAATTTAATTATTTAAATTTTTAAGTATAACTTCTATTCTTCACTCTCAATAGCGGGTCGTTGGCGGTCGAGTCAAAAGTGAAAATAAGGATATACAAATCTACAAAGGTAATTATTTTTGTAATAATCTATTTTTATTTAGAAAAATTACGAGGCTATTATTTATAACCTTGTATAATAGATACCCTATTAAATAAACTCTAACGACATTTCTATTGGGTTATCATATCCAATAACTAGGTCTATATCTAATTCTATTGTCCATCTTTCCAACCAAAAAATTTAAAAATAATGGCCTCAAATCTACACAAGCCTGAAGCAACCATCAAGATCCTTCTCGTCTAGTTGTCTATGAAATGCTGGAAGAAGGGATCAATCTTTTCTGCAAGCAGTTTTCACTTTTCAGCCACTGCTGGGTGCTTCCATATACTGTACTTGTGACCTGAATTTAATTGAAATTTGTTCAAGCAATATGGCTTCTTTTGTTTTAGCTGAAACTATTTTCAATGAAAGTATTGGAGCATAGAACAAAATAAAACAAATATAGAAAATATAAGCAAAAAAGAGTGCAAAAGGAGTAGAGAACAAAACAAAAGTAATACATTGGGTGTGTTCTATCCGCCTTATTTTTTATGATCTGATGTGATCTTATAAGATAAAATCTCAAAATGTATGAAAATTTGAACCTAATATAATCTGATATAAGTTGAAGAAAACACACCCATAAAGTAAAAATTGTGACATACCTTGATTAGGGGTCCGTTTACTAAAGCGAAAAATATTTTCCTTAACATAGTTTTCACATTTTACATCGTTTACTTTGGGTGAAAAAATAATGTAAAATTTGGAGTGAAAACTCAATCTTACACCATAGTGGAAACATTCCCCCAAATTTGAAAGTAAAACGTATTTTCCATGCAAGTAAACATTGGAAAATTTCTACGAAAATGAGTTTTTTAAGATAAAATGTTTTTCATGAAAAAACATTTTACACCGAAAACATTTTACACCCAAGTAAACGGACCCTAGAAGGAAAACGGTTTTCTTTCGCAAAAGAGTAAATTTTCACTTTAAAAAAAAACATTTTTCTCCTCCTTATCAAACAAAACAAAGGAAAATAGATAGAAATAGTAAAGAAAATGTTTTTCCTCCAAAACAAACAAAACCTACAGGGCCGTCCGATTGAATTTTGGGCCCTGTTCTCATACAAAAATATTGGGCCCTAAATATGAAGATGAAGAATTAATTCAAGGAAATTTAAGATTTGCAATTAATGAATGATTTTTTTTAATGTGAAAATGGAATATGGAGCAATTAGTTGACATTCATTGTAGATTACAGTTAATTTGTTTCTTTCTTTCTTTTTTTTATATTGGGCTAAATATGAAAATGGGGCCCCTTACAATTGGGGGCCCTGTGCTATTGGTCACCTTGCACATGTGCAAGGACGGCCCTGAAAACCTATATAGTCTACTGGCCCTCTTATTCTCTGTTCAGCCAAATATTCAGCACCTGCTGCCCTCTTAACTATATGTGCAAATCAATGCACAAACACAAGCCCTCAAGAAAAGTATATACATTTCACTGCTATAGGCAGCGATGTTGCTGCATATGGTTGAACCCGGCCTCCATAAATGTATTTTCTTGAACATCATGCACAATAGTTTTTATACGGCCAAGATTAGATTAGTAATAAATCCAGTAGTATTAAATGACCATTTTTACTTTACCAAAAGATTAAGCTGATGGTTGATATCCAAAATTACATTATACTCTATCAAGTAGTAGAGTGAGTTAGCTCTAGTGGTAAGAATTCGATTCTCATACCCGCTCTTGTGGCTCTCTAAACACCAAAAAAGTGGTCTGGTTTCTAAAATATAGTTATTTTGTATAAATAATCAAGAAGTAACTTGCAAATTAAATAATTACATTGAATGTCCTTACCATACATAGAAGGCAGTCACAACTCACAAGCCAGTATACAGAAATCAGCAAATCAGCAACTAGAAATAAGATTTTGATATATACTAATGATATGGAGAGTGTTCAAGGCACATACAAGAATGAATAAGCTTCACCCAAATGATGTCTCATGATCTAGGACATTGTTTGGCATTTGACATTCTATCACTAACTTTCGAACCCCTTTGAGCGACATATGGACAGCTATCCAAACATGGCTCTTTCAAAGCACTATCACTCTCTGCTGGAGGAGGGAGAACCCCGAAATTGAACTGTCATATGCAATGAACACTCATATCAGTATATCAAATCAATGTCGTAAATTCACTATGCCTACGCAAGCGATTAATATACGCATAAAACCTTGAAAAGACGAGAAAAATTAGATACAAAAAAGGAGCATGTAAAGTGAATACGCTATAAAAAATTACATTAATCAAGATGATTTACGTATTATTTGGATAGAAGGAAATAGAGAGAAAGGACGGGAAAGGATAGAGGACACATCTCTTCATTTGGGAAATAGGTTCGAGTTGGGAGGGGGGGGGGTGGTGCATCCATTTTCCCTTCTTTAATAACCATTATCTCGAAAGAAAATGGAGTTCCACCTTCCCCTTCTCTTCTTTCCCTCCCTTTCCTTCCCTTCCATGTTGCTATCCAAACATAGTGTTAGGACTGTCTGAAAGAGCACAAGAGATCATTTACCCCACTTTGTGTCTCATCTTATGTCCCATTAACCATGATTCTATCACATTATCCACAGTTATCAATTGAGAATAGCATAAAAGGATTCATTTCAAGTTGGATCAGGAGTCAAAATCAGGAATGGTGGAAGTGTGGAACACAAAATTGGACATTAAAATCACAATAAGTATGTAAGTGATCCCAAACTGTAGATAACATTAAAATACAGAATGGTATATAAATTCTAAACTTATAAAGTCAAATTGGTACAAATTTAACAAAAGGAGAAGTTTTTACCTGACAACTATAGTCATTAAAATTCGGTTCCATTAGAAGTGGAATTCCCATATGATCTTTGAAGAATGTCTAAGGCATCATCATAGATAACATAAAAGTTGTTTGTTAGATGAGAAATTTTGTACACACAAAGTGATGGTCAATTCATGTTTTTCCCACTCACCTGAGTTGGAAGTTTACATGTATTAACACAAATCCCCACACATTTGCTTTCCTCCAAGTACTTGCACCTCTCTACAAGAACCTGTATATGACAAACATCATACAATATAAAAAGCAATAATATGTTATTGAAAAGTTAAAATAACTCCAAAAAAAATGCCGTCTAATGCGACATATGTACATTATGGGTGTGATTAGATAATATGCAATATACAAGCTAACATACCCCACTTTGGCATGATGATCCATCACGAAGTTCGATAGTGTTAATCGAGCATGGTCCCATGAGCCATTGACAAGTAATCTTTGTTACCCTAGCTTCATGTTCAAGATCAAAAGAAAGAAAATGTGATAAGTGCATTAAGTTAAATAAGGTATGGTGTTCTTATGTGTAAAATATTTTCTCAGTTCTTTGTGTTTTTCTTTTAACAATAGTTGAATTAGGATAGATGTAAATATTCACCCCACTTTGACATTTTTTTTACACAAAAAGATTTCGAATGAAACGAACATACTTACCAACCATAATAGCAGCAATTGTCCCCCCTCCAATTGGTGTTATAAGCATTCGATAAAGTTCCAGCAGATAGGGAGGAAATAGGGATTTGAGTATTTGAACCTATCATCGTCATCAAATATAGAAAGTTAAAAGGAATGCATATACTGTTTCATAAGTTGGTGCCTGGTTCTAATTACTGAAGAAAAATATGGACACATTTTTTTAATAATTAGATAGAAATACATCCCATAGCAGTAGAACTGTAGAAGTGAAGTTGAAGAAGAAATAGAAGTGAAGCTAAACGAATACACTACACGATTTTTCAATTTTATAGAATCTGTAATGGACTCACTGGTACCTCACACACACAGTAAATAAGCAGAAAATAAAGAATAAGGAAGAAGAAGATTGAACTATTGAAGCTTTGTAACAATGACAAAAGGAAGATTACAAAGGCAACTTTAGCCTGCTAGTCTCTAGTGACTTTATGTCATCTATTTCTAAGTCTTTTACAGCAAAATTATACTCATCCCTCTTCTTTCCTCTCTTTCCCCTTTATACTACTCCCTCTGTCCCGAATTAACTGCTCCATTAGGGTTTGGGGTGTGATTTAAGTTAGAACCCACTTTTTGTAAAAAGAAACTATAAAGTTGTAAGTAGAAGTAGGTAAAAAGTAGTGGGTATTAAAAGTGAAACAGTTATTTTGGGACGGAGAGAGTACTACTACTGCCAGTGGCGGATCCACCTTATAACTAGTGGGGTCCGTTGACCCCACTTGAACCTAAATGTGTAAAAAAAATTGTTGTAAAATTTAGAAAATTTTCAAATTTCCCCTATAATTTGGAATTATTGACCCTATTAAATTTATCAAATGCATTTTGACCCCACTAAACATTTTTCTAGATCCGTCACTGACTACTGCATCAATCCCTAAAAGGATGGTCTTTCTTGATCTGGTTAGGTGGCTTCATCCCCTTAGAAATCAGCCTTGTGTTGTGTTGTGGTAGTGGTTGTGAATATTGTAGTGCAGTTCTGTCCTTGTGTGTCTCCCTGCTTTCGTCTCTTCCTTCTCATGTATGCGTGGACCGCCTTAGTCCTTCGGCTTAAATGGATGTATTATAAGAGAACCCTTCCATAGACCACCTTAAAAGGGGTCAGTCCAGTTGAAGAGTGTGGAGTTGTATTATAAGAGAACTCTGCCCAAGCTAACCATTCTACCCAAACCTTGGGTTTCTCATTCGAAAAATACCTCAAATACCCTCCAAAGCCTTGTTCACAATCTCCAGCTCAATTTTCGAGAGATGGCACACATCTAATCATTGTATACTAACCCAATACAATGGACAATAACATTTTTTTTTATAAAAAAAATGTGAATTAAAGAGGGAGAAAAATCAGGAATATTTTGAAATCTATGTAATTGACTAATAGAATACCACTAGAAAATACCCGAGCAAATGCTCGGTTTATTTAACTAAGATAAGTATTTATATCTAAATTACATCTTTCTATGCAAAAATTGTTAAAAAGTTATTGTAGATGGAAAATTTATTTAAGTACTTTATTTTAGTTATATTGGACAATAGAGAATAAGTAATACCTGATATGTACATAATTTTTAAATTAACTTATGCAATAGATTAAAATTAGTTCATCAGCTATAATTTTTTTCTCTAGTCATTTTGAATTTGGATGATATAAATGAAATTAGTTTTTGTCATAATTTTTCATGTTTTCTAACATTGGCAATGCAAGCTTCTACATTTTTTTATCAAGATTATGTAGTTATTTCTTCGTTTCTTGTAATATAAAATAATAAAATTGTACTATTGTAAAAAAAATAATAAAAAACATGTATGGTTATCTAGTTGCTAATTTTAATAATTTTTAGAATAAATTGTATTAATGAAATTCTCTTTCATAATTTGTTAATAATAAAAATAAGTATTTCCAATGTAATAAAAAAACGTTAATGACAATCAAATCACTTATTTAAAACTTCTATGCAAAATATTGAGTGATCTCAAAGAATATACAATCACTAACGAAGTAAAGCTACAAAAAATATTTTAAAAATCAACACTGATAAGGATTTTTTTGAAAATGTATGGATTGGTAGTAAGTAGTAACCGTAGTATACTTTTTATTGGAAAGTAAAGTACACGTAATTATAATTGTTTTAGGAAAAAAGATAAAAACACATGTATCTTTTGAAAATGGATAACATTTAATATTTTGGTAAATAATAAGTAAGGAGGGGAAATAAGGGCTTAGGAGGGATTTTTTTTTAGTAACTTGTATTTTAATATATACGAAATAGTATAGAAGAAGTATATAGATAGATAGATAGATAGATAGATAGATAGATAGATTGTATGTAGGGTTTTCATAATTCATACAACCATTGTATGTGTAACTTAGGGCTGTTGATTCCCGTTTTTTATATAAAAAAACAAACTTAGGGTTTTTAACGTCGGATATCCGAAAAATTTAGATCTGCCAAATTCCGATCTGAAAAATCCGGATATTCGATCCAATAAATTTGGGTACCCGATCCGAAGATCCGACAAACCTAGTTACTGATCCAAAGTATCCAATAAACATCCACATATCTAATCCAAAATATCAGAAAACGCAAATTTTCAATCCGAAATGATAAAAAATTAAAAATTTTGCCATTAACCACCTAATAAGTGGTAATTGTTGTCAACAACTATCATAAATTTTTTTTATTTAATTTAACTACCAAATAAGTTATAAAAAATTGCAAACCACCACCCATTTTTAACACAGTCAACTCAAATCACAATTAAACCTTAATTAAATCACTTAAACCTTAAAAAATCTAGAAAAAAAAAAAAGAAAATTAAAAAAATCTGGAAAAAAAAAACCCTCAGCCACCCCTCCCCTCCAACACCAGCACTGCAGCCACCTCCCCCACTGGCAGTGCCAACCCCTCCCCCTCCCCCTCCCCACCGGCACACCCCAACCCCGATTAGGCAGCACCCCCACCACCAGTCATTTTTTTTCTTTTTGTATTTTTTTTCTCTCTTTTTTTTTTCTTAATTTTTCATTTTTTTAAATTTAAAGAAAAATAAATTAAGGGCCAATCAAATCGCGACACGCGTCACAAACTAATGGCGTTAGCATATTCCGTTAAGTTTTCATGCGTAAGCGGTGATTTATAACAAAACTTAATTTATTTGGTAGTTAAATTAAATTAAAAAAAATTATGGTAGTTGTTGACAACAATTACCACTTATTAGGTGGTTAGTGGCAAAATTTTGTAAAAAATTTGGATATGGAAACATCAATTTTTCCCAATCCAAAAATTTCCGGATCACGGTTCAATTTTGAACACCCTATAAATTTTGAGGTTTTTGGCCCCAATATCCAAAAAGCTCTTCCAAAACCAATTAGATATCCAAAGTTGCATAAACCTCTAATTTTGACAGACTGCGTCAATGGGTATTTTGTTTTACGTTCATGTGTGGGCCCTGGATCCCTGCAGACTACGTAATATGTCGCCATGTCGGCAGGTAGGCCCAATGATATCTTTTAAGCCACTACAAAAGCGTTTAAATAAATAAAACAATGACCTAATAACATCTAATAGCCGTCTTAGCTCAGTGGTAGAGCGCGTGGCTTTTAACCACGTGGTCGTGGGTTCGATCCCCACAGACGGCGATTTTTTTAGTTTCACTTTTTCAATTTTTTTTTTTTTTTTTTTTTTTTTGGGGTTTCCCATTTCCCCTGTTTCACCAAAACCCCAACCTGAAACTGAGACAACCTACTTATCTACTCAATACGGTGTTTTGGTAATTTATTTTCAACAAAATTACAAAAATGTCATTTGATATGTTTGCTAAAAAAATCATTTTGATTTACTACCCATTTCCCCTGCAACTACAAATCATGGTTAGAATTTGGAAACTAAAATTCACTGAATTTTAACAAGTAGCAAAAGGAAGTAAAAGATATACTTCCTCCGTTTCGAAATAAATGCAACAATTTCCATTTCAGTAAGTTTTAAAATAAATGCAACAATTTTAATCTTTCTATTTTTGTAAGTCTTTTCTTCCTATCTCTCACATCATAACATCCCAACTTTCTCTCTCTATCCCTTTTACTCTCACAATAAAAAATGGACTAGGAGTTCATGCCATCTAATTTGTTACGTTTTTTTCGAAACGGAGGAAGTATATGAAAAGAAAAAAGAAATGAAGAAGCAGAAAAGAAAAGAAAAGGTTACTTACAGCAGCTTGATTAGTTTGAAGAGTAGTTCTGCCAAGCATTAGCCCATTTACAAGTTCCATCATCCCTTCATACCCTTCCTTCTCTGATTCCCATCCCACTTCCTGTTATTCCATCCCAAAACTAACTAACTCCAACATTTCTTCTTTTTTTAAAAAATAAATAAATAAATAATAAAAATATTAAGTCAATTTTTACCTCCACTAATTTCTTCCTAAATGAATTCATGAAGAAATCATCTAACCAATTGGGTTTGTATTCTCTTCTAACTTCCGATTTTCCATCTTCAACCTGCCAAAGAAAAAAAAAAAAAAAACTGATAAATTTGGTATTCAATTGAATTTTTCTGATAATTTTTAAGGGGTTTAACTCTTTAAGGATGTTTGATTAATATGTGGGTGTGAATTTACCAAATTTGATGAAGAACAGTGAAAGCGAAATTTAGGGTTTTTGATATGAGGTTTGATATGAAGGGATTGATTCGAGGAGAGAGAGAAGAGCGAAGGAAGTTGAGTATGAAGAGGGTGACAAAGGTTCTGCATAATTCCACTAATTTCACTTCAGATTTTGTTTTTTCATATAAATACTGTATATATATACATAATCTTCCTCAATAAAGATATTAAGATAACGATTAACGAATGTTAACGGGTTTTAGCGGTAAAACATCTCTGGGTAAGGGTAGTAATTTACGTTAGCCCTTATGCCCCTTAATATTTTACTAGGTAATATCCTGCGATGCACGGCTTAGTTCTTTTTGTAACCTAATATTAAGCTAACTAAAAAAAATTCAACCTCCCTTCTCAATTCTTCAATCTTTGTAAATTTGAAGCTTCATTTAAGATCTAAGAATTAACTATTTTGAGTTTAATTGATTTGAAATTTCTATTATGATCATAAGCAGGGTTGTAATATACAGAGCATAATTGTTTTACAATAATTTCTATGCAATGAATGCCAAATTTTCAGCTACAATGAAGCGCTTACAATTAAAAAAAATGTTAAATTTGAAGCAACAAAGACCATATCTGGGATAACAATGACAAAATTAGTTTATGCAAAATATCTTGCAACATGATAAAATTATATTCAATTCAAACATTTATTTGATTCCATGCAAAGTTGAAAGTTTAATAAAAGGGGTAAGAACTAATTATATTGAGTTCATATGAAACTATTTTTATTATTAGAATTTGGAATTTATAAATCCTGTTATATTCATGTTCAATTTTATTTAGTATAAATTAAATTTATGTTGTTATATTTGTTATATATATTTCAATGTATAAATTATATATATTTCAATTTTATTTGATACTTTGGATCTTTTATGCTTGTAACTTTATTTATACAAATTGTGAAAGAAAGCAAATACCATTTTAAAAGCTTGGTACATGTTTTAGAGGTTTCAACGGATTATGTTCAAGATTTAAATGATGTTTTAATAGTGGCATATATTGTCAAAGATAAAATTGTAAACATTGATAGGTAAATTCTTAAAAATGTAAAAATTAATAAAATTTTTAAAAGTAAAAGGTTAAAGTAAAGAGAAGGTATTGTGCCAGACTCGTCTGACAGTAATGTTACTGTCAGACGAGTCCAACTGATCTGGAAAAAATGAACAAACTTGGACACTCATTCGAAATGACCTGGACAAAAAACGAGTAGACCTGGACGAAAAAAGAGAAAACCTGGATACCCACTAATAAACATGGACACTCAAAGATAAACCTGGTCATTCACTCAAAATGACCTGGACGAAAAAAAAATACCTGGATAAGAATTTTAAGACTTGGACAAAAATTAAACCTGGACAAAATAATAATTAACCTGGTCAAAATAAGGGTAACTTGGACCAAAACCATCTTTAAACTGGACAAAAATTAGACTTGGACAGAATAATAACTAACTTGGTAAAAATAAAGGATAACCTGGACCAAAAAGAAAACAAACCTAGATAAATAAGGTTGGATCTGGAAAAAATAAAGTTGGACTTGGAAAAAATAAAAACCTGGACAAAGAAAAGAGGACCTGGAAGAAAAGACAAGAGGACTTGGACAAATAAGAAAGAACCTAGACAAATAAGAAAGAATCTGGAACAAAAAAAAGGACCTGGACAAATAAGAAAGAACCTGGACAAATATAAACAAACCTGGACTAAATAACACTAACCTGAAAAAAATAAAAAAAACCTAGAAAAAGAAAAGAGGACCTGGACAAATAAGAAAGAACCTAGACAAATAAGAAAGAATCTGAACAAAAAAAAAGGACCTGGACAAATAAGAGAACCTGGACAAACAATTAAATCACAGCAAACCTGGAAAATGGCCCATTCTTCTCCTCTGCTTCTTCTCCAAACATCTCTTCGACCATATTCACCACTTGAAGGTTAATTCAACAATTCAAATTCCTCCCTGTTAACCAATTTGATAATTAAACACTTCAACCATATTCACCACTTCGAGGCCATCATCTCCTCCAAAATCAACGAAAATGAACCTTTATCCTTCAACCATTTCAAGCTGATCTGCCGCATCGACGCCGGTGACATCAACACCGTGTACCTCTGCCGCCTCCATAACGACGACTCCGCCGCCGACTATTCAGTTCGATTTCCTATAACATGAATTTGGGTCAAATTTTGGGGCGGTGGTGTTGCAATTTGGTGGTTGGATGGTGGTGGTGCAATTTTGGGGCTTGCTACTATTACCAGTGTTAATTGCGTGAAGGAGATGGAGACACTTAGCCCGTCTGACAGTTTGTATTGGGTCAGACCGTCTGACCCAATACTTTCACTAAAGTAAATATGTCTATTGGTAAAATATTTCCTAGTCATGTGTATTGGAAGTGATAAAACGTAAAAGGTTTGATTTTTTCTAACATTTAGTAATGCGGAAACTATCCACCCATTTAGGCTATGTTTATTTCACCTTATTTATGTACTTATCACTTATTTTAGATCAGATTAGATCAAATAATTTTTAAAAAGTTTAGATCAAATTAGAAGAAAAAAAAGCTTTGAGTAGGCTTGTTAATTTTATACGACTTTTTCAAACTTTAATTTATATGTATTTAATTCCGTAAATAAATTATAAAAATTGCATATTTAAAAACTACTCATTAATACAAATAAAATAAAATCACAATTGATATATTTTTTCCTTATTCAATAGCATATGTGACGACCCGACTCGCTTAAACCGGCGCGGAAGAAACCGACGAGTCGAATAGTCAGTTCTAACAAACTAAAATACTTAAAAATTAAAACAAAACCTCGAAATATTATTACTAAAACCCAAAACGTACAATACCCACAAGTTTGTACAATACTAAACCCAAAAGTAATCAATACTAATAAGTAACTCCAAGTACGATCAGAGTTAGAATATATGAACTATAATTACTAAGTCCAAAACTAGAAACGAAATACAATCTAAACAAACGAAAAGAACATCGGCACTCGTCCAACCCAAAGCTAAGCAACATTGCCATCATCATAGTTACCTGAAAAATTAACAATAATCCACTGTCAGTGGCGAGTAACATAGCTGTCCCACCCTAACGTGGATACACATAATCATAGAATACATCAAATCACCAAATCAGACATCCAACATACGATCATGCAAAACAACATATCAAACCAACAATAATCAACAATAATAACGTTAATGATAACGACATTCAACAATAATACCCAAAACTTGACTAACTCCCAATACTCGATTTTAATCTTTGGCGCAATCATTTACACATTAGACCGGACTATGCACGTACGAACGCATCTTACGCGAACGAACTTTCTACTATGCCAGGATTGAGAATCTTACTCCCAAACCCATGAAACCCATCTTACGGGAAATCCATATCAAAAGACGACATAGTAAGATCTCCATATATCCCAATACCGCGGATAGGATAGGGGCATCGTCTTAACCCAAGCTGTGACGACCCGACTCGCTTAAACCGGTGCGGAAGAAACCTACGAGTCAAATTGTCGATCTAACAAACAAACTTACTAAAAATCAAAACAAAACCTCGAAATATTATTACTATAACCCAAAAGTACAACACCCACAAGTTTGTATAATACTAAACCCAAAAGTAACTAATACTAACAAGTAACTCCAAACACGATCAGAGTTAGAATACATGATCTATAAATACTAAGTCCAAAACTAGAAACGAAATACAAACTAAACAAACTAAAAGAACATCGGCACTCGCCCAACCCAAAGCCAAGCAACACTGCCATCATCAGAGTTACCTGAAAAATTAACAACAATCCACAGTCAGTGGCGAGTAAAATAGTTGTCCCACCCTAACGTGGATACACATGATCATAGAATACATCAAACAACCAAACCAGACATACCACATACGATCATGTAAAACAACATATCAAATCAACAATAACCAACAACAATAACGTTAATAACAACGACATTCAACGATAATACCCAAAACTTGACTAACTCCCAATACTCGACTTTAGACTTATCTTTACTTAATCTTTGGCGCAATCATTTACATATCAGACCGGACTATGCACGTACGAATGCATCTTATGCGAACGAACTTTCTACTATGCCAGGATTGAGAATCTTACTCCCAACCCCATGAAACCAATCTTACTGGAAATCCATATCCGAAGACGACATAGTAAGATCACCAACTATCCCAGTACCGCGGATAGGATTGGGGCAGCGTCTTAACCCAAGCCTTAGAATCTTACTCTAAGGTTAGGCGTTTAATAGTAAAATCAAGCTAAACTTTAAATCTTTAATCTTTAGTCTTTTATTTACATTCTTAGTTAATCTTAAGTTGCATCTTACGCCTTGACTTAAGACTAACATGTAAACCATCGAAGTTATCCTCAAGATTGCCTTTTTGCCTTTTCTTGAGTCTAACCATAAACATTACCACTTCTTTAATCAATATTAATCATTTCTTTAACTTTCCTTACTTTCTTTAAACCTCATTTAACTTTCTTTTTAACCTTAACTTAATTTTCCTTAATCAAGACTTATATAATCCTTACTTAAACTACACAATCATGATAAGGAATCCAAGACTCAACCAAGAACTCATAAAGAATCATAAAGTACTCATAAAGAACTCATAAAGAACACAACCAAGATTCAAGAACTCATCCAAGAACTCAATCAAGATTCAAGAACTCATCCAAGCAATCAACCTTATAAACATCATCAAATTTACGCATGAACTAGGCAATTAACAACAACAATTTCATCAACTTCCCAACATCAAAACTTCACCAAACTTGAACATGATCAACATAAAATATGAAACTAACATAATCAATCATGAAATACATGTAATCAATGAAAAATCATCAAAACGGTCTAATCTAATCACTTAATCTATACTATGAATCAAGGTATACAAACTAGGTTGAGATAGTATGTTACCTTAATGAGATTTAACCGCTTAAACCCACGAAAACCCGCTGCCCAGAAGTGCTCTCACACGGCTGCACCACCACGACTGGCCACTACGAACACGGTGCACCTTCTTGAACACGCATGGCTTCAATGCACGGCACCACCACACGGCTGGACCCAAACCACCACTTGTGCACGGCCCTCATATGGAACCACCACACGAACCATCTTTTAAATCCATACGAACCAAGACCCGAAAATCAAACCCGAAATAGTGATCTTGAATAAAACTATTGGGGTTTACATTGTGTTTTTAACACTTAAAGATCAATGGAGGTTGAATCTTTAAGTTTGGGTTTGAAAAGATGGATGAACAATGGTTGGGGTTTATAAGCCAAAAATGGCGTGTGGAATAGGGGTGAATGAAGGAGAGTGTTTGGCTTTTGAAGTGATGAGCAAAGTGTTTAAGATGGCAAATGGGACATAAGCCTTACAACCTCTTCTATTTATAGAAGTGGTTAAGGTGTGAACGCAAGGCAAGGCAAACCAAGCCACTAATCAAGAGAGGGCCGGTTAGGCCTAAGGCTCAAATGGGCTTAAATGATCATTTGGGCCATTTGCACTAAATCATGACTAATCATGATTAAATTCGTACTTGGCCCAAACTTAATTAATTAATTAGAAAATTAAGAAATAAAATTCTAATTTAATTAAAATAAAATAAAATAAAATAAAATAAAAGAAATAATAAATCATACCATCAAATAGTCACATTCAAGCAATAAAAATAGTCCAAATAAATTTAGACCATGCACAAAAATTAAAATAATTACAAAGAAAATAGCCCAAAATCTGGGGCGTTACACAAGCCTTAGAATCTTACTCTAAGGTTAGGCGTCTAATAGTAAAATCAAGCTAATCTTTAATCTTTTATTTACATTCTTAGTTAATCTTAAGTTGCATCTTACGCCTTGACTTAAGACTAACATGTAAACCATCGAAGTTATCCTCAAGATTGCCTCTTTTGCCTTTTCTTGAGTCTAACCATAAACATTTACTACTTCTTTAATCAATCTTAATCATTTCTTTAACTTTATTTGAACCTCTTTTAACTTTCTTTAAACTTATCTTAACTTTCTTTAACCAAGACTACATAATCTACACTTAAGACTACATAATCATGATAAAGAAACCAAGAATCATCATTCATAACTAAGATACTTCAAGGCTCATCAAGAACTCATAAAGACTCATAAAGAACTCATCAAGATCCATAAAGAACTCTTAAAGAATCATAAAGAACTTAACAATATTTCCAAGAACTCAATCAAGATTCAAGAACTCAACCAAGAACTCAATCAAGATTCAAGAACTCAATTAAGAACTCATCCTCATATACAACATCAAAAATCACGCATAAAACAACAATGTTCAACAACAAACTCATCAACTTATATACATCAAAACTTCATGAAAATTGAACATGAACATCAACAAACATGAAATCAACATATTCAATCATAAAATACATATAATCAAGGCAAAATCATCACAAAACAATCACCCAAATCAGCCCATATTCACGCATGGACATAGGGTACTAAACACCAATTTTCGGTCTAACTTAGTCATCTAATCTATACTATGAATCAAGGTATACAAACTAGGTTGAGATAGTATGTTACCTTAATGAAGATTTCACACAAATATACACAAAAACTCGCTACCCAAATACCAAACCACACGGCCAGAAATCACGCACAACACGGGCACCCCCACGACCTTGCACATGAGCACCCTTGCACGGCTTCAACGCACGGCCACCACCACGGCTTCGATGCACGGACCACGTTGCAGCCCACATGGTCACCACCACACACGACCCAAACCCAAAATTGAAACCAACCCAAGACTTGATCAAGGCAATGAAGGCTACTTGTGATTTTAGTCACTTAAATATCAATGGATGTTGAATCTTTAAATTTGAGTTTGAATTTGATGATGAACAAATGATGGGTGTTTGGAAAGCCAAAATGGCGTGAGGAAGAATGGCAAGGATGGAGAGAATTTTGTGTTTCAATTGTGGGCAAAAGATGGCTAAATGGGCAAATGATCCCATGTCTTACTAACTACTTCTATTTATAGAAGCTAGTTAAGTGTGAACACATAGCAAGTGGCAAAACAAGCCACATATACACAAGGGGGCCGGTTGGGCTTAGGCTCAAATGGGCTTAAATGATCACTTGGGCCATTTGCACTAAATCATGACTAATCATGATTAAATTCGTACTTGGCCCAAACTTAATTAATTAATTATAAAATTAAGAAATAAAATTCTAATTAATTAAAATAAAATAAAACAAAATAAAATAAAAGAAATAATAAATCATACAATAAAATAGTCAGATTCAAGCAATAAAAATAGTCCAAATAAATTTAGACCATGCACAAAATAAAAATAATTACAAAGAAAATAGCCCAAAATCTGGGGCGTTACAGCATATATACACGATCATAATTTAGTCAAATAAAACAATAACTCCAGATCTGATAAAAAAATAAGTTCATCTCATATATGCAAAATAAGGTCAAATAAAAAAAAATGATGAACCAAATATAGCCTTAGTAGTATTTATATAGTAAAAAAGTAAATAAGTCCCATCGTAAAAGTTTTTTTTTTTTTTTTTTAGTTTCTTGGTATAGGATATGTAAAAACCAAAAAAAAAGCATTAATTGCATGATGTATTCATTTTTCTATGTATATTTATTACTTGTAAGTAGGAGGGAAAGTAGAGTTTAGGAGGGAAAAAACATTTTTTAGTGGTTAACCTTTTAGTAGTGTGTGTGTGTATATATATATATATATATATATATATATAGATAGATAGATAGATAGATAGATAGATAGAAGATAGATAGATTTTAGTAAATTGTTGCATGTTTCTACTTAACATACACATGATAAGTTGATTTGATACACAAACTATATAATATTCTCTCTATATCGGTTTAATTGCAACAAATGGATTAATACGGTTTCTTATGGACTTTTTCTTAAAGCAATGTTAAAGGGTAAAATAAGAGAGAAAAAAATGATATGTAAAGTACTTTTGGAGAATTTGCAAGATTTAGGAAGGTATATGTTTGCTTATGTTTTTATTTTAGGGATACTTTGTCATTTGAGGTCAATGGCGGATTTTCTAGGGGGGCGGATGGGGTTCGGCCCCTGCTGGTTTGACCCTCAAGTTCAAACGTTTATAACTTTTTTATAGTATGTCGGAATTGGGCATATGACTTATCGTTGGAAAACTCTTTGAATCTAGTTTTCAATTCCGCTAAAATTGCATCAATACAATATGTGTAGCTTAAATTATGCCCAAAATAGTGAGAGGTGGTCAAAATCCTTCGAAATTTTTTGATTAATTTCAAGTCAAATCTTCACTATTATATTGTCATCATAACCACTCTAACCAATCTTTAGGTGATTTTCTTAATCTTTTATTAAGTTTGAGTCATCCCATTTCTCCATTTGATTCCTTTTATAGCCTTAAATCGTTGTTTTTTGCGAAAACTCTTAATTTTGAATGAAGTATTATCATTGCATTATATTTTTTTATTATTAATCTAGATACACACTCATATATCGTGTTCATTTTAATTGAAAGCATAATATTACTCGGCCCCCGAAAGAATTTTACTCAAAATCCGCCACTGTTTGAGGTCTAAAATTTTACCAAGTTCTGAAAATTATCAATTGTTGCAGCTATTGTGTTACAAGTTACAACCTTATTTAGAAATGTTATATATAAACTCATACAAATGGATTATAAAATATGGACACAATAATATATAAATATTTTAGATAATAATGGCATCTTATATCAAGCTTTTATAATTTTTCAAAATGGATCTTTAACTTTTGATAGATTACACATAAGTCTCTGTATGGAAGACTAGTGTGCAAATATTTTAGTAGGTAATACCATTACATATAAAGGGCTGTCATTCTCGGTAAAACATCATCGATTAAGGTTAAAACTCTTAAAAGAGTGGGGTGGTACGATACCGGTATACCACTCCAAAGGTCGATTGTGGGTACGGTTTACAGGTTTCACAATATTTACTGTGCATATTCTCCAATTCATCAGATAGAATACAAAACAAAGGGTATCCAATGAACACAAACAACAAAACCAATGAACACGTGTAATTTGACAGCATATTAGTAACTTATTAAATACCAAAAGAACATGAATTAATACCTAATCTACTTCAATTTACCATGGCTTTTCGATGTCTTCATTTGTAACTTTTTTTTAATTATCTGCAAACTAAAACATCAAATTATCATGCCTCTCATAGTCTAATGGCCTTATGTTATTGAAGCTATAAGGGAGTGTTTGATATAAATTTAAAAATAACAATGGAATAGAAACAAATTAGAAAGTGAAATGTTAATATTAAGGGGTCGTAGAGAATCACTTTAGAAATGTAAATGAAAAAGAATGAAAAGTAAAAGTGTTAAATTTAATTAGTTATTTATTTAAAAAGGAATGAGTTTTGTCTCCACCACACACCACACCATCACAAGGGCTGTTAAAAAGATCTGATCTGAGCGATCCGATTCGTGATCCGAGTGATCCGATCCGAAAAATCATATAATTTTTATGTTTAAAAAAAAATCAGATATTTCGGATCGGAATTTTCAGATCGAATACGAAACGGTAAAAACGAAGTTTAGGAAATCCAACATTTATAACATTTAGGATCGGGTATCCGGAATTTCGGATAGAATATCAACATTTTTGGATATTTCGGATCGAAAATCCTTGTTTCCGAATCGGATATCCAGATTTTATCGGATAGTTTAGGCCGGTAGCCGTGTTTTCAGGTCGGATTTTTCAGGTCGAATATGCTGAAAAATATATTATAAACAAAAAAATCTAACTTGAAAAATGTTGGATCGGATATTTCGAATATCCGAAATGTCGGGTACCCGACATTTTCGGATCAGGAATTGGCTGATCTGAAATTTTTTAATAACAGACATTTCAGATCGGATCGATCCGAATGAGCATCCCTAACCACCACCAACCCAACCACTAACTGCATGCCACCACCACGGGGGTAGGGTTTGAGGGTGGGGTTGGGTTCGAGGGGTGGGGCTAGGTTGGAGTTGGGATTGGAGTGGGGTAGGGATGGGCGGCTGGGTTATGGTGGGGCTGGGGTCGGGTTGTTGTGAGACTAGTTTAAGGGTGGGGTTGGGGTTGGAGCGCCGTTGGAGCTGAGTTGGAGTGGGGCTATGTTCGAGGGCGGGATGGGTTGGGAAAAGGGAAAAGTGGTGATCAATAGTGGTGATCCTTTTAGGTTCTCTATTTTAGAAATAAGGAAAAAGGGATCATTGCTTGTGGATTTTAATTTGAACCAAAATGAAGGAGAGATAAATAAAATGGGAAGGTTTCCGTTTCTTTAATTGGGCTCCACTCACTCTTAAAATGAATTAAAAAAACTGAGTATGAGGGAGAAAATGTGGTGAGGTATGAACAGGTAAAAGAGAGAAGGTAAATCAATGGGGAGGTTAATGAATGTGGGTATGAAATTGTGAAATGGAAAGGATATGTAATATAGTTAAAGTTAGTGGAAATTCGTGCAGACTATGAGGTGAGAAGAAAGAAATCAAGAAGAGAATGATGAATGTTGATGGTCTTATGACATTTGTTTACTTGCATGACATTTTGGTTTTATATTGTTTGTTCTAATTTATCCTGAAAAAATAAAATAAGTAGAGTGACCCCGACAATCCAAGTTTATCCCAAGGTACATCCAACATCTAAGTCTCGACTATTTAGCTTATTAACCTTTGTCTTAAATATCTCAAAATTTTCTTAGTTGACTTAATTAATTCTCAATCATGCAACTAAGCTACTTTTAAACTCTAAAAATGTTATCTCGAAAAATTATCTATTTAGACTTAGGGCTTGTTTACTTCAGATTATATTCAGTTCAGTTCATTTAATCTCTATTCAGTTCAGTTCAGTTAAGTTCAGTTCAGTTCAGTTCATCTCTATTTAGTTCAATTAATACACTTCTATTCAGTTCAGTTCAGTTCAGTTCAGCTCTATTCAGCTAATGTAAACGAGCCCTTAATAAACATTAATTAGAAATGACGTATGTTTTATTTTGTTTTGCGGCTTAATCTTTGATTTTTTTTTATTAACACTAACACAATTTTAGAAGGTTGAGGTTGATGCTAAATTGCTCAATAGTTTACATGCTAGTAAGATTAGTATATCATATTTTTAAAAATCCTACAAGTCTAAAAATCCTACATTAACACAATCTTGTTTTTTAAAATACACAAAATAAATATATATGTAGTTCGTGGTTTGGTTTAATATTATGGTAACACAAACCAAAACACATTAAGTTAAGGGGCGACATGTAGGGCTGAGTAGAGTGCGGTCTGAACCGCACCAAACCACAAACCAAACCGCAATTCTGCGGTTTGGTTTGGTTTGCGGTTTGAGAAGTGCGGTTTGGTTTCTAATTTTTTCAAACCGTAATTTTGCGGTGCGGTGCGGTTTCCGAAAATTTTGAAACCGCACCAAACCGCAATTTTTTTAACGAAAAATTCACATAAATAATCCGACCTTTATGCGGTCTTCTCAAAATGGTCCGACCTTTTGATTATCTCAGAATAATCCCACCATTCAACATCACCTTCTCAAAATGGTCCAAATGACCTAAAACCTACATAACCGGCCATTTTTGCATAAAAAATAAAATAAAACTAAATTATTATTTAAAAAAAAACCCAAATTCCCCCTCCCCAACCCCCCAGCCATGCCCCCCACCCTGCACCTCAGCCTGACCACTGCCACCCCCGAAACCCACACCACCACCTACCCAACCCACCGATAACCCCACACGTGACCAACCCCCACCCTGATTCCCCCTCCCTAGCCACCCTAAAACCCTAAACAAGATTCCTCCTCCCAAGCTACCCCAACCCGATTCCCCCTCCCCAGCCACCCCCCACCCGTTGATTCCCCCTCCTCAGCCACCCCCATCCCGATTCCCCCTCCCCTGCCACTCCCCACCCTGAAACCCTCCCCCTCCCAGCCACCTCACCCCGAAACCCTCCCTCTCCCACCGTCGTCCCTTTTCGACCCCCAACCCCCATCTCCGCCCCTTTTCGACCCCTCTCAACCACCACCACCCCATCCCCACCCCCACCGCCCTCCCCTAACACTGGTAGTTTAGGGTTTATTGTTTTTTTAAAATTGATTAATTAACTAATTTAAGTAAATCAAATTAAACTTTGATTAATTAAATAAGGACCAATAAGAATGTAACACGTGTCTAATTAACCTGCTATAACCTATTCTAACCGGTCACAATGGGTCAGGGACCATTTTGAGAAGATGAGGGTGAAAGGTGGGATTATTCTGAGATAATCAAAAGGTCGGACCATTTTGAGAAGACCGCATAAAGGTCGGATTATTCATGTGAATTTTTCCTTCTTTTAATTGTTCTAAAATATTTAATTTCAAACTTTTTATTTGGCTTACTACCCTACTGAAATTATGCCTTTTATTTTTTTTCTTGGGCCTTATCTAGTTATCTAGTTGTTTAAACCCGCAACGTTATAAAAATTTCCTAACTCTTTACGGCTCTAACAAAAAATAAATCTAGTGTTTTTTTGTCATTATCAATTACTAATTATAAAATTAAAACTTAAAAAGTGGGTTAAACCGCAAACCGCACCGCACCAAACCGTATTTTGCGGTGCGGTTTGGTGCGGTTTGATATAAATTGCGATGCGGTGCTGTTTCAAAACATGTCAAACCGTATTTTTCCTGTTTGGTGCGGTTTGATGTCCAAACCGCACCAAACTGCACCGCTCTCAACGCTAGCAACATGACTAGATAAAACCAAGCCACAAACCAAACAAAATAGCAAAAATGTATTTTGATTTGCAGTTTGGACCACACATCCACACTTGCTCAACCTAGAAACCTAGTAGCAACTCAACCACAACTAGACCCGCCAAGATGATCTGAGATTCGAAGTTAAGTGTATTCGAACCATGATCTGAATCCTAATCCGACTTGAGACCCATTTGGCCCGTTGCAAACTGACCGGATTAGAAAGCAATCAGAAACAATTAAGTTATATTATAATAATAATATCCATGACCCGATTCTTTCTACTTAGCATTTTTTTGTGATCATCCATTTTAATTTTAATCGTCAATGTCATGATTAAATTTTAATTTAATGTCCATTACTATTACATAGATGATGTAGAAATTACCTTCTACTTCTTCTGTCCCTTAAAGTTTGTTATATTTACTTCTTCACATATTCTAAAATATAACTTTAAATGAATATATATTTGAATACATGTTAATAAAAATATAAAATTATATACTTCCTCCGTAAATGAATTCTTGCAACATGTGCATTCCCAATTATTGCGTTTTTTTTAAACGGTGGAAGTACTCCCTCTATCTCAAATTACTTGCTACATTCTATTTTTCACATCTCCCAATACACAACTTTAAATTAAAATATCTTGAACTACACATAATATATAAAAAATTATAAAAATTATATATTTGAAAAGTACATAGTGAGACGAATCAAACTAGAGATCATGACTATATTTTTCATTATGTACACGAAACTATAAGCAGTCAAAGTTTACAAATGAATAGTGCTCATTTTCAGAATGTAGCAACTAATATGGGACGGAAGGAGCCTTCGTCCCAATTTACTTGCTACATTCTCTTTTTCACACCTCCCGAGACATAAGTTTAAATAAAAAAATCTTTAACTATATATAATAAAAAATTATATATTTGAAAAGTACATGTTGAGACGAATTAAGCTAGATCCATCATTACTATGTTTTTTCTTACGTATATTAAATTAAATAAAGTCAAAGTTCACATATGAACAGTGCCCAAAGTCAAACTGGGGCAAGTAAATTGGGACAGATAGTGTATTAAAAAGTATACATCAAGACAAATAAAATGAGATCGATTTGACTATATTTTTCTTTATATTTATAACATTAGAGAGAGTCAAAGTTACAAAGTGAAAGATAATAATTGGTATCTTATGAGTATTATGGCTGATTAAATTACATATATTAGTATTAATATTGAATTAATTTCTAATACAATTTTCGATAAAAACGTAATATGAGAAGAATAAAATTTAAAAGCAAAAAATGATCGGAAAAATAATATCTCATCCAATCAATGAACCATTTTGATTCGAAGTCATTTGACCCAAAACCTTGATTTGATTCGAAAAGCTTGATGATCCGAATATAGTTCGAATCTGAAATGATTTGATCCTAGAGTAGTACAAAACTAAATTGATCCATAATGGTTTGATCAAAATTAGTCTAATCCAAATCAAATTAGAACAACCCAATTGTCATGTCTAACCTCAACCCAATATGACAATAACCCAATTACCCATAAGTTAGAGTGAAGCCCATCAGCTATTCACCTAATTGTAGAAGCCCTAAAAAGCGAAAATGAGAACTGCTAAAATGGAGTTCGTGGCACCACTACTTCAACTTAGGGCTTGTTTACTTAAACACTTGCTAAATTGACATTTCTGCATTATAGATGTGACTCTTAGCCTAGTGGTTAAGTTTTGCGAACGTCGAATCTCACCGCATGCATGTTCGAAGATTACTTTTTTTCCCCTTGCAGATGCGTGTGTCGGCCAAATTAAGTCGGGTGACCTGCAATAGGGTCCGATTCAAGGCTTAGTACCCCACGCATTATCAAACTAAAAAAAAATTGACATTTATTGTTTGGATTCTTTTGCTTTCATGATTATCTAAGGTAATTTCTAACATTGTTGTTTTTTTCTTCATTGTTTGGATTGGAATTTGTAAAGATTCTTTCTTTTGCTCTTTTTTTTTTCTTCATTTATTTGGAGCAGACAGGATTAATGTCTTTTAAGTAGCTAGTTAGTACTGAGTAATAGAATCAAAATTTTGACTTTAGTTTATTGTATGCGGAGTGTGCATTGCATGATTATTTGGCATGTTTTGATGTTTTGACTTAAGTTTCTTGCATGAATGTTTGATTAATTTGATGAAGAACATAACATATTAACATACAGTGAAAGCGAAATTTAGGGGTTTTGATTTTGATTGGAGGTATGATTTCTAGGCATTGATTTGAAGAAATAGAGAAGAACCAAGAAAGTGGAATATCTATTATATATAAGCCAAGGGGGAGTCATTGTGTCTTCCCTGAAAAAGTCTGTATTACCCCCTGAAAATTTCCAAAAAAACAATTAACACCACTCTTAACTATTATGGAAAGTTATTTCAATTTTTGAAATTTTTAAAATGAAAATATTACAAAATATAAATTTCGTAAAAAATTTATAAAAAAAAACCCCAAATTTATATTTTTGAATTCTCTATAAGTTGATATTCATATTGATATAGTTTGTCACATAAAAATTTTACATTTCTATTATTATAGAAATTTGATAACCATTAGAATATAGCATGTAAATACATTTAAAAATCATGTCACACAAAACGTGCATACAAGACTAGTAAGTATATGATCGAAGAGGGTGGCAAAGTAAGGTTGTCCATATAGTTATTACTTCAAGTGATGAAAGACTGTGTGCAAACAATGACGAATTTTATTCCAGAAGCGAAGACTGCACAACTTCTCTGACCATGACCATCACCAAGACCATGACTTGGTCGCCCCAATCCAATCCAAAGGTTACGATTACGGATTACCAACACATGAATATGAAAAGTATTCATGTGACATCACCCTCCTTTTACTATATTCGTATGAGAATATTCGTTGCATAAGTATGCGATACGAACTCTTAGGCAAAAAATAAAATACTCCATTCGTTTTATAAATTTTTTTTCCACTTTCCTTTTTGGTTCGTCTTAAAATACTTGTTATATTTTCTTTTTTTTAGTATCACGGCCCAAGACTCTTTTTTTTTTTACACTTTAACCTTACTTGTCTATCTTAATCCCACTTAGGGCTCGTTTACCTTAGCTGAATAGAGATGAACTGAACTGAAATGAAATGAACTGAACTGAACTGAACTGAATAGAAGTGTATTAATTGAACTTAATAGAGATGAACTGAACTGAATAGAGATGAACTAAACTGAACTGAATATAATCTGAAGTAAACAAACCCTTATTTTACCCAATTTTACTTTAAATCACTTAGAAGCATAATCATCAACTCACTACAAGACAAATTGGTGGGGTCCACAAAAAAATTGAGGATAAAAAGAAATAGAACAGTTTTATGGGACATATGGAATATATTAATTAGTATTTTTGTAATAGTAGTATGGTTTGAAAGAGAGTGAAAGTGTAAAAATGAATAATTAATTCGTCTCTAGTATAAGTAAAGTTAAAAAAAAATATAAAAACTACCATGGGTGTTTTTTTTTTTTTACTAAATATAGTAAAAAAAAATTTGTTGCAAGTATTGTATCACAACTTAAAATGACAAAATTGCAAGTATTGTGTCACAACTTAAAATGACAAAAAATGCGAGTATTGTGATACGGATGTAGTAGAATTTTTTATATATTTGTAATAATTTTGCTTATTTTATACTTACTCAGTTACTCGGCTCCTATATAATTAAAACATTGGCAATTTGGACACTATTCATAATCATTCATGTAATTCGCTTTCGTGTTTTATACATATAAGTAAATATAGTCATGTGAGATCTCTTTTGAATCGTCTCAATGTGCACTTTATTGTGATCCTTATTTTATAATTTTTGGTAAAACAGAATTAAAGATATTATGAATATAAATTATACATTATCAAGCGTGAAAAAAGAAATATTGCAACTAATATAGAGCGGAAGAAGTTTTTTTTTTTTTTTGCTTATTATAAATTTAAAATGAACAAAATTACTCCTTTATTCCCCTTTTTTTTGCCCGAATGTATGTTCACTATGTTCCTTTGACCACTTTGACTCTCTCTAGCGTTGTAGATGTAGGGAAAAATTCCATCAAATGAGATTTTGTTTGATTCAGCTCAAATGTAAACTTTTTTAATATAAAATTTGTATCGTTTTTTAATACACAAACTTGTGTTTCGAGAAATATAAAAAAATAAATGAGTAATAAAATACCTTTGGATACACATATCTTCATATCCATAGTAAACCATTGACTTGATTGCGATTGACTTAGCCATAGGCACCTTCCTCGAAGAATCATCATACTCTTACTATTGAATTGACCCACGCCACACTCAACCGCAAAAACTTAAATCTTTTTCATCCAACATATCTCCCCATTATTTTAATCATCAATCTATATAATATTTCATCCCACCCCCACTATATAATAAAGAGCCCTCCCCTTTTTTTTTGGCGGAAATATAGGTATCAAGTATCATGTATGTATCCTTTACTTTAATCCACACAACTCAACTATAAACATAAAAACCAACTTAATTTTTTTTGGGTAAGCTAGTAGCTATACTGGCAAATTAGTCAGTCAGGTCGGTTTCAATCGATCGATCAAAAACGGGTTTCGGATCATGCGGTTTTAATCTTAGGCTGTTTAACGGATTTCAGATTAGTTTTTCTTGTTCATGATTCACTTTTTCCAGGTCTGTTTTTAGATGATCAACGGGTCGGGTTTATTTTTTCTGAATCTACTAGTAGCTAGTTGAATGTCGGGCTTTTGTAGTGAATATGTTACAACAAATGAAATCAATAATTTGTTATTAAGCCCCAATAAACCAAGTTTAATGATGAGTGGTATTAAGCCAACTAAGGTGAGGAAATGTAAGGCTTCAAAACGACAACCTGTAACGGTACTCAACGCTGACGTGTCGAATTTTCGGGCCTTGGTTCAGGAGCTAACGGGCCGCCCGTCTGCACTCAGGGCACAAAGGGGCCCACTTAACATAAATTTCAGGCAAGCTAAACAAGTTGTTGTTGGTGCTAATAATAATAATAATAATTATTATACTACTACTAATGCTCCCAAAATGTTGCCATTTATGTACAATAATCAACAACAACTACAGCAACAGCAGCAACAACAACAGCAACAGCAGCAACAAGGTTTAGTGCAACATAAACAACAAGTTATGGTATCTTCTAGCAAGGGAACAATTCCAGAGTTATGGGATGAACCCAATACTACCAATAATTGTTATTGGGAAAAGTTTGATGATCTTGATGTGAATCAATGTTTAGATGATCTTACATGGGTTGTTAAATCTAATGTTAGTTGATGGTAAATTGGTAATAATAGTTTATAAATAATAATGTAGAGATCGAAACCAAATATGATTATTTGATTTCCTTTATCCCAAGTGCATGCCTTTATTAATTTTTATAGTAATTAGTATTGTAATAATTTTAAAGGTCAATAAAGTATCATCTTACGTTAGTTTTCACTACTAACACTTTTAACAAGTTCAATTCATTACTTCTATTAGTTTTTGGTTGCAATATTGGGGGTATTACCTTGGTAATAACCCTAACGGCCGTTTGGTAGCCGGTTATAAATCATGGTAATGGGAATAAATTGAATTTATAACTAAATTTGGAAGATAAATCAAAATTCATTCCCATGGTGGTGCTACATTAGCTCCAATTTATCTAATTTTCTTCACTAATATCCATTCTCATCAAATAACACCCCCCCTAATGGTAATGGATGAGAATGAAAAATGAGAAGAAAATTGAAGTTTGGAAATGAAAATTTATTTTCCATGGAGATTATATGGTTCCTCCTTAACAAAATTACACTATAAATTCATTACCATTACCATAATTTATTACCAACAACCAAACGGACCGTTAGAGATGATCACATGTTCGGGTCGGGTTGGGTCAGGCTAGCCCTTAACTAACTAATTGTGTTCAAAGTTCAATTTTTTTAGCGCGGACTTGTCAGGTCATTTATGGATTTTTTGGATCGGACCTTTGAACTAAAAACGCTTATTTTAAGTGTGTCAAAGCATGTAAAATTTTCGGCTGAAGCGTGTCGGGCCAAATACTACAGAGATGTGGCCTTGAATATTAGAATGTTAGGGAGCCCAGCACTCCCGTGATGTGGCCTTGGTAGTTATGAAATATTAGAATGTCAGAGAGCCCAAATTATTAGCGCATAGTTGATATGTATGGAGCCCATGCATATCAATTAGAGGACCAAAAAAAATTCCTCCGTCCCAAACAAAATGCTCCATTTAATTTTTCAAATCTCTCAAGTCACAACTTTAAATATTAATATTTTTAATTATATATTATAAAAATTACATATTTAGAAAGTACGTATTGAAACTAATCAGACGAGATCTGGCATGACTTTTTTTTTTTCTTACATATATGAAATAAAGAAAAATCAAAGTTATAAAGTGAATGGTAGACATAGTCACCTTGAAGCATTTATAATGAGACAAAAGGAGTATTTTATTTTATTTTTTAAAAAAAATGGTAAATTTGTTTATTTTATTTTTTTCACTACATATAACCTTTTACAGGACACAATAAAATCAACTCCAGACAAAACATCACACACCATTACAGAGAATATAGCATCCAAAACTATGTGTTCTGATTTTTGCAATTTATCAAAAAACTAACCAAACAATAATTAATACCCATTTCATAAAAAAAACCTAAATAACAACATAAATTTCACCCGAAATCAAAATCAAAACCCCATAAAATTAATACTACCTCTGTATCTTTTATTTTCAACAAATACTTTTTTACGTTTTTTGAGGAATAAATTTAAGGGTGTAAATAGACAAATTAATTATTAAAAAATTATGTAAACAAACACCGGTAACTTCTAAACTCCCTTGTGCTTGTGTTTAAATTATGTAAATTAATTTGTACTTTTATACCCTTAAATAACTTCCTTAAAATATGTGCAAAACAGTTTGTTGCAAGTAAAAAAAAACGGATGAAATATTAACAAAATCTTTTAAAAAAAACTAGGGTTTAAAAGTATGCAAGTCATAAACATTAACAAAGTTAGGGTTTAAAATTTTCACATTAACAAAAATTTTAATCTGAATAAAACTAGAGTTTAAAATTATAAAACCCATAATATTAACTGTTTAACATACCTTAAGAGATACCTCTGGTTTGGTTTGTGGTTTCAATATTATTGTTTGGTTTCATTTTTATTCAAACCATGCATAATACGGGGTTAGTTTGATTTACTAGTATTATTAAACATAACAAAATCATAAACCATGAATCACATTTTTTTTTTTTTTTTTGTATTTCAAAAATATATTTAAAAATTGTGATTTTTTTTTTTTTGTATAATCTTATTATTTTAAATTTGTAGGATTGTAAAAAATATATATGGTTAAATTACAAATCAAAGTAACTTGTAAGTTATTGAATGGTTTAATGTTGACTTCGCTTAAACCTTCTAAAATTGTGTCAAAATAAAAACTTAAATAATGATTAATATGCAAACCACATTTTATGATTTATTTTTTGTAATGTAATTATGTTTGGTCTAAATAAATTGAAACCGCAACTTTGCAATTTGGTTTGACCGTCAAACTCCAACAAACCGAACCGCACTTACCCCTACTCAATTACTCATAATTAACTAGAATTTTTTTTTTTTTACTCATATATATATAGGGTCGGGATCATGTGAGAAAAGTTCTTTAGGTGAGAAGGCTTGTTTATGTGAGAAAAAATCTTGAGCGTTGATTTATTTTGATCTAAAGGCTAAGATTTTATGGATTTTTTAATTTAAAACAATTTTTTCAAAAAAAACCCTAAAATTTCTCCCATCCCTTCTTTATAATACATAGGATTAGGATTTTTTTCTTTTTTTTTTTTTTTGGTGTACCCATCCGGTTCACCCTTTTGGGCTAATCCGGATTCGGAGCGCGTCCCGAGGTTAAGGTTTTAAACTCCTCCCAACGTGTTTGCGGGGATCGAACCGTGGTTCTCCCTAACAAGTCTAGCCCCTGGCACCACTAGACCAAGACAACGTTTTTTTCTAAAAAAACGGTTTTTTTTTATGACTTTCTAAAAAAACGGTTTTTTTATTTTTATTTTTTTTCTTTATGACTTTCTAAAAAAACGGTTTTTTTTTGTTTTGAATATTTTTATTTTTAAAATATCAATTATATGGATTTTTTTCTAGATTTGTTGTATTTAAAAAAAAAGATTCGAGCGTAATTTAGAGTACGACAAATGAAATTTAGAACATAGTTCATAAAATTTAGAACATGGCTATAAACTTTAGAGCATATACATATATAACTCAATATTCAATTAAAAAATAGAAATTTACATTTTTTATTAAAAAAAATATAATTTTAAGGCTTAATTTTTTAAAAAAGTTACGTTACTAAAAAAAATAATTTTAAGGCTTAATTTTTTAAAAATGTTGTAATTTGCTGTTTTTTAAAATAAATATTTCAAGTTCATAAAATAATCAACATTAGATCAAAATAAATCAACGCTCTAGTTCTATATTATATGGTTTGGAAACTATATTAAAAAAATTTAGAACATGACCCGTACAATTCAGTATATGAATCATAAAATTTAGAATATGACTTATAAAAATTTTAATATTTCATATACTTTTTTTTTATCAATAGTTCATATACTTAAAATAAACCCAACAATAAACTGACATTTTCTGTTAGTAATATGGTATGGAAATTGTTGATGTAACCCTCCAAGGCGTGGAATCTACACTTTCCTTCTAAACTTATTCGCCCCTTAGATCACCGGGTTACCGCGAAATGTTTAGTGAGATACAATGGAGAAAACTTGTACACTCTATATGATCTTAGAGTATACCTTAAAAGGACTTTGTGTTTGTTATGTGTTTAGAACACACTTAGTATAAATTGCAAGAGAATACTAAGTGCAAGCAAGTTGTATGAAGTGTAGAAAATCTGAATATTTTGTGTGTCTCAACCATGAACTAAGCAAGCCTATTTATAGGCATATAAGGCAAGAGGAATCAGCTCAAAAGAGCTGAACAAACACCATCTTAAAGCTCCATAAAATCAGTTTGATGGTGATTAATTGTGTACAATTAACACCCTTGAAGATGTCATTCACTAGGCAACCTTCAAGGTTCTGATTTTAAATCACTTTAAAACCTTGTTTAATACTGCAATGAAACCATTAAACACATGCTTAATACGTACAAGCATCCTAGGAAAAAGCATACGAAAAGTCGAAAAAATTGTTCGAGTTTTCCAGAAGCAAGTCGCGAGCCGCGAAGAGGAGCTCGCGAGTCGCGAGTATTCTCTGTCTTGTGGCTCGTGATTTGTTTCTTTCCAGAAACTTTTCACGAGTCGCGACGGGTCCTCACGGGTCGCGAGATACCCGTTGGACTCGTAGTTTCCATTTGCCTAATCTTCTCTTTCCTTAGTTCATGTAACCAAGCCCATTTAATCATAAATGTTCCAACATTTTCTGCATACATACACATATTAGAACATGACTTATAAAATTTTAAACATGGGTTGTTAAATTTACAACATAACATTTAAAAGTTAGAACAAAACTTATAAATTTTCAACATGGCTTATAAAATTTTGAACATGATTTATAGAATTTGGAACACGAGTACTTATGAACAAATAAACAAATAACTTGAATTTTAGATATTTTTTATTTTATGAAAAAAACGTATTTTTAAAAAAAAACAAAAAAAAAAACAGATTTTTTTTTGTTATAAAAAATAGAAATATACTACTTAAATTAAATTACCAAGTTGCCCTTGCTAACAAAAACACAAGATCAAATAACAACCCTTAGATCTAAAATTATAAGCGGTGCAGATGTTTCTCACATAAAAACCTTCTCACCTAAAGCACCCTTTCCCACCCTTAGATCTAAAATTTCATATTATTTTAATATGCTTAAATACTTACGTACTGTATTAAGGTTTAGTTATAAGAAGATTCTAAGATGTATAAAAAGCTTGAAAATGAGTACTAAATTATTAAGGAAGATTAGTGATCAGAAGAGTATTCACTATTTATCAAATTCTCAATCATCCACGTAATCGTAAACAACAATGAACAAAAGAACACATTCATTCACGGTGCTATTTAATATTTACTACAATTAGAAGACAAAATTTTGGAAAAATTACTTTTAAAATATGAACTATGGACATTCCAATTTTAAAGGTATAAACTTTCAATTATACCTAAATGAAGTAGACTCATGTGAGAATTGTAGTTTTGGAAAGAAGGGTGAGAAACAAATACAACCCTTTGAATTGAATTTGATTTTTCTTCTTTACTCCTTTTACAGTTTGAAGTCAATGTATGTATGGCTTAGAGTCCATGTATTTTTATCAATGTATTTATAATCTATGTTAAATGTACCTATAATTAGTAGTCAATGTACTTATAAGTCATTATTGATAATTTGATAAATCTATCTCTTTCTCACATTTTCACAAAAAAAAATTTCTCAGCTAAACCTAACCCATAACTGAACAATACTAACTATGACATTTACTTGCAATTGGAGGACATTAACCCTTACGGTAGGTTATAAACTTATTAATACCTCCCATTGTAAATAAAAATTTGATATTATTAAGATATAATTGAAAGTTGATATTTTAGAATTAAACTATAGTTTAAACCCTTAAAAGTAATTTTTCAAAATTTTTATGTGATAGACTATACTAAGATATGATGTTTATTTATGTTGTTGTTGGGTTAAAAATTGTAAAGTCCAATCTATTTTTTCCCCCTGAATTACCCAAATTAGTCAATGTATTATGTATACAAATGTTTCTTTCAATAAACCCTAGCGCAGCAGATTCCATCTCTCTGTTTCTTTCACACTATCCACTGTCGAGTTAACTGTGACTGGGTTGGGCGTGGTTTTTGTGGTGCCTTTCCTCCATTAAAGCAGAGTTTTTGAGGTAAGATTTTTTCCCCGTAGAATCAATTATACAATGGGGTTGGGTTCTTCTAATCTTGGGTTTATTGAATATATGAGGCAAGTTCATGCTGAGTAATTTATTTATTGCCAGAAGGAGAATGAATTTCCAATCGGATATTGTTGATTATGTATGTGCTGTACTGCTGTAGACTACGAAAATGGAGGTTTTCTTCCTCTCTTTCCATGGGTCAGGGACGGGCCTGATAGAGATTTGATTTAGCTGATTTGGGTTGTTTTTATTTTATTGCACTATCTATTGCTCTCTTGGTGATTTTAAGGCTATTTGCACCTTTTGATGTTTTGACTTTAGTTTCTTGTATGTGGAGTGTGGATTGCATGATTATTTGTATGGTATTTAGCACATTTATAGGTAGGCTATTTGATGTCCTATGCTTTTCCCCCCTTCCATATATAATGGGCGATAGTTGTAGGATTGACATAATAATGGTATGTATTCCTGTAGATAAGAATTTGTTGGGATCTTAATCTGCTTCTTACCGAGTTTGGGTTGTTTAATATATCAAACAGGGATGAATAACTTGGGTGTTGAAAGGAAACAGATGGAGAAGTGAAGAGGACTAGAAATAACTCTGGTTGAACTGTGTCGAGGTTTAGATCGACATGGTTTTGATACCAGTGGCAAGTGTCGTTGCATTCTACATAGAGATTGAATGCATGATATGATTGGCAGTTTTGTCAAACACCGATCTGTTTATCGAGCTATTATATCTAGATTTGTTAAAGCAGGACTTATAAATCAAGCTATTGAAACTTTTGACCAGATGATTAGTTCAAATTGCCGAGTTTTTAGTATAGATTACAATCGAATTATTGGAGTTGTTATCAAGCATTCCCGTCTTGATTTAGCTGAGCATTATTACCACACAATGATTCCACAAGGGTTTTCTTTGATTTCTTTTACATATTCGAGGTTTATTTGTGCTCTATGTGAGGTGAAGAATTTTCAGCTCATTGAGCATCTCCTGGAAGATATGGAAAAAGTTGGATCTGTGCCAGATATATGGGCGTACAATATCTACCTACATCTGTTGTGCCAGGAAAAGCAAATAGACACAGCACTAAGCTTATTAAATGACATGATGCTGAAGGGCAGGCAGCCTGATGTTGTAACATATACTATACTTCTAAGTGGATTGTTTAACGTGGGGCAATTTGACAATGCTGTTGAGATTTGGCATACTATGATAAAAAATGGTTTTCATCCAGATGATAAATCTTGTAGGGCTCTGGTTTTAGGTTTGTGTGGATGTGGTAAAGTTGATTTGGCTTACGAGCTTATTGTAGATATGATGAAATGTGGATCACCTATAGGAATACTGGTCTATAATTCTCTTATCAGTGGATTCTGTAAGGTTGGCCAGATTAATAAAGCACTAGCTATCAAATCCTATATGAAGAAGAATGGATGTGAACCAGATCGAGTCAGTTATAACATACTTTTAGGCTACTGTTGTGATCAGCTTATGCTAGTGGAGGCTGAGAAATTGATTGAGAAGATGGAAAGAAGTGGATTTGAACCTGATTTATACAGCTATAACCAATTTCTGAAGGGTCTTTGTAAAGCGAAACGACTGGACAAGGCTTACTTGTTGCTTGATGTGATGGAGTCGAAAGGGTTATGTGATGTTGTCTCCTACAACACAATTATTAGTGGACTTTGCAGTAGTTGTCACACGAAAAGAGCTTATAAGCTTTTCGAGGAAATGTTTCGGAAAGCTATCGTCCCTGATACCAAGACATTTACCATCCTCATAAAAGCTTTTCTTAGAGAAGGTAGTTCCATTGTTGGAAAGGAACTTCTTGATCAAATGACAGGAATGGGTATCTTCCCGGATTGTGTTTTGTATACCACAATCATTGATCATCTTTGTAAGACAGGAAATATTGATGCAGCTCAAAGTGTTTTCAATGACATGGTAGAGAATGGTACAACCCCAGATGTAATATCATACAATGCTCTTATAAATGGGCTTTGCAAAGCTTCTAGAACCAATGAGGCTATGAGTCTGTACACTAATATGCAAAAGGGAGGACTTTGCCCTGATGAAGTGACTTTTAAGTTGATAATTGCAGGGCTTATGAGGGAAGATGAGATTTCAGTGGCTTGTAGGTTGTGGGACAAAATGATGGAGAAGGGATTTACCCTGGATAGGTCGATCTCTGAAAGGCTTATTAAGGCACTCCATTCAAAAGGCACTTCATAATAATCTGAGACAGTAGTTGATTTTGGATCTAGTCATTTAATTGGTCCTGTTGGCAACGCGTGACTTGGTGGCAACTTTAATTTTTGGCCTTGATTTTGGGTATAACGAGTTGTTTCACTTGCATGGCTGTTCCAATCATCAGCAGCTTCTTGCAGCTGCCTTGTGATTTCAATGGAATGTACACTGAGCAATTTAAGCCAAAGCACAGGTTAGAATCTTATCTCATCTTGTAATTGATATCATGGCCCTGTTTGATGGCCTTGGATAATACTAATTTCACAATGATCTCGGTGTATTTGATTTGCAAGATTGTTTACACTGAATTTTCAGGTTGCATTTTTTTGTTTCTGTGATTCAAGTCAAGGTTAGAAACAAAGGGGATATGCTTGAAGATGGGACAACCTGCATCATTGCTATTTGCAGCCAATAGCAGGTAGGTTGTTGTCTTTGCCTTTGCGTGTAAGTACTTTTGAATTGGGATATGTACTTCCTGAACGGAGAACTTTAATGTTGTGGTTGGGGATCTCATTGTATCTGGGAAGTCAGTTGCTTGTCTTTGCAAATAAAGTTTTGGTTGAATAAACACTTTTCTGCTGGTATTTATTCATTTGACGTCTTTGTAACCAATTGTTTAAAATTTTAACTTTCAAAGTAACGTGTACTTTCATTTCCCTGAATTTTCTATGCGTTTCACATTATCTCTATTCTATAAGGGAAGAGGGGGTTTGTGTGGTGTCCACTTCAGATTGCTATAATATCCTTGCTCATCCTTCATTCTTTTTATTTGGATAGGGGCTATTTTGACAATTGAATGTCTCATTAATTACCTTTTACTCGATAACATTAAAATTATTTAAAGAAGAAAACTATATGTAAGAGGCAATCAATCATTAAGATTATTTTATCAAACAAAATTTTATATTTTAATCATCAATTAAGGTGCAAATTCTTGTTTTAATGTTTCATAAATCAACCACAATTGAATTTCACAATCATTCTTGATATATTTTGATTGGATTTGGTTACTGTAATATTAATTGTTGTAAGTTTGAACATAAAAACGTTGTTAATTTTTTGTTGTTTTTTCTTATTTTAATTTGAATTGGATGATTTGGATCAAATTAGATTTTACTAAACTTTAGATTGGATTGGATTAAGCCAAAATCTAATCTGAACTTCGAACAGGCACCACCAATATAAACACAATCCTCGCTATAATTCTCTTTTTTCAATAATAGATATCTTGATCTCTCTAATATATGATCATATATTGATATACATGATTATTTTTTAGAAACCGGAACATTAATATTGGTTATAGTTGAATGACATCAATCTACATAAATAATATGATATTATTAAGGAATTTATTTATGTTAGTTTACATGCATTCTATAATTCATGCACGCATTGTGTGTTTAAAAAGGCCAATTAACTTTTAAATCAACTTGGGTGTTTGTTTTTGGCAAACTGCAATATCTCATTTGCATGTGGTATATCCATGTATGGCTATTGATTTCTAATAATTTAGCTGTGGTACATTTAACCATTGTTTCATACACAGATAATCAGATGTGTTTGTTCAAACTGAAAAACTTGTATGACTGGCACATGCTAACATGGTGGCAATTGCTTTTTGTTACTACAATTATGTGATTCATCTTGAATTCCACTCAATCAAAAAGGGCTCCAAAAGACCTTATTTTCATCACTCACCACACATGTGATATGCATAAGCCTTATCAAAAGGACCCCATCTATAGTTTTTGAGTACTTGTCTTATTGCTTTTGCAAAGTTTAGTGGCTTTTTGTGTGCAGATGCTACAGCAGGCTCCTTGATGCTTCAATGTATAATAGTTTAAAAATTACTTGTATGACATTTATTTACTTGGTTGCAAGAAGCCTTATGTAGAGATTAACAATAGTAAATTTTTGGGGCCGGCTAGCCATGAATCAAGTATATGTATCACTATAGTCCTCCAAATAGAACATCATCCTCCAATCTTCTGTATCCGCTGCTAAATGTTCTTCAATTCCCAACATCCTTGTCATTCTCAACCTCCCTTCTCCATGTTTGCTTTGGTCTTCCTCTACCCCTTTCCGTGTCCCCTCTTTGCCACTCTTCAAGCCTCCTTAATGGTGCATTGTACTCTCTCCGTTTTTCATGTCCTAACGTCCTAACCATCTTAGTCAATTTTCTCTCATAGTCTCATCTTGTACTCTATGGAGCTAAGCCCTATTTTTTTTGAATAGCTTCATTCTTTATTCTATCATTTCTTGTATGCACAATTGCACACACATTATTGTAGCATATGCATTTGTGCCACATTCATAAGCATGACAATGCTTCAAAGCCCATCATTCTCTAGAATCTGTACCATAAAGCAATGCCAGCCTAATAGTTGATCGGTAAAATTACCCCCTTGGTCTATGTGGCATACCAAGGTCACAAAACACATAAGCTCCCTTTTATTTCAACCAACTCAATTTTATCCTATGAGCAACATCTCAATCAAGTTCACCATCTTTTTGAAGAATAAATCCTAGATATTGGAACAATTCAAACCTCTAAATACATACTCCCATCCAAAGTGATCGCACTTGTCGCATTTTCCTTGTCCTGCTAAATTTGCACTACAAAAAATCTATTTGCCCCTGCTAATTTTAAAACCTCAAAATTCCAAGGTTTGTTACCATAATTCCAACTTATTTTCCACGCTTTTTTTTTTTTGTCTCATCAATCCAGACAATATCATCAGCAGACATCATGCACCACGGTATGTCACTTTGGATTTGACTTGCCAATTCATCAATACCTATTGCGAAAAGAAATGGACTGGCGGTAGATCCTTGGTGTAACCAATTGTGATATGGAATTATTTTGTTTTTCCTTCCTTAATGATGTCAATGTATTGTTTTGAAATATGTGTCCTTGTTAAAGCTCAACAAAGTTATTTTTTTGATACCCTATTATAGGCCTTCTCTAGATCAATGAAAACCATACATAAATCCTTTTTCTTATCCCTATAAATTTCCATGAGCTACCTTATGAGATGGATTTCCTCCTTTATTAGCCTACCAAATTGGTTTTTCAAAATCCTTACCCTCTTTTTAAACCTTGATTCAATCACTTATTCCCAAGGTTCATAGCATGATTTATTAGTTTAATCCCTCGATAGTTGGTGCTATCTTGGACACCAGCCTTATTTCTATACACCAAAATTATGGTGCTTTTTTTCCACCCAGAAGGCATTGTATTACTACAAATCTTGTTGAAGAAAGTTGTCAGCCACTCTATTCCCCTTTCACCCAAGCAATCAAGCATCTCTAGACCTTAATAGGAACTTCATCTTTCATCAATGAATCTTTTTAATGCCCTTTCGACTTCTTCGTTATGAATTCTTCGTATAAGTCCCCCCGACTAACCATTTCGTGACTAATTTTCACATCTCCAATAAGTTATAAACATATACTTTCCATTTTTCATTTATCTCTTTATCTTCAATCAAAAGTCTTTGATTAGCATCCTATATCCCGAGTCCTTTGGTCCCTCATACGAGCAATTCTTCAAATGTCCCACCCCCCAAGTCCAATCTTGTATAAAGTTCCTGATTTACCTTTGCTCTTGCATCTTGTGTGACCTCTTTTGCTTTTCTTCAGGCCTATATATATATTTCTCATAGACTCATAATTCTCTCCACTACGACATTTCCTTAACCTTTTGTAGCATTGTTGTTTCCGCTTTATTGCTTGTTTCACTTCCTCGTTCCCGGTTCCACTATGATGTATCCTTACTTGGTGGCTTGCTTATTCCTTTTGACTCTCCAAGAGCCTCTTCCCCTACCTCTTTTATGCTATGCTCCATTGTCCAAGTTAAATCTAAATCCAAATTCATGCATTGGACCAAATGTCACTTCCTCGTTCCCGGTTCCACTATGATGTATCCTTACTTGGTGGCTTGCTTATTCCTTTTGACTCTCCAAGAGCCTCTTCCCCTACCTCTTTTATGCTATGCTCCATTGTCCAAGTTAAATCTAAATCCAAATTCATGCATTGGACCAAATGTCCATATTACCTAGTTTAACCCACAAATTCTTGTTTTTGCTCTCCTTAGAGCTTTTACCACTTAATTCGATGCTCGAATTGTGGTCTAAGTTTCCTTATGTATTTCTTGTGTTGATAATCAAGCACCACCAATCTATGGTGCTGTAGTCTTTACAATCAACATAACTCTTTCTCCAAGCCTTCTTTAGTTGGAAGAAATTGATTTGACTTGCTTGAACCCCACTCCTATATGTCACTAGTTGAGGTAGTCTTTTCTCAAACCAAGTGTTCATTATACACAGACCATATGCATGCAAGTGCAAAGTCCAAAATGTCCTTTCCTTGTTCTCCAACACCGAAGCCTCCATGCTCACTTTCATCCCTCTTAGAGCCGACATGTCCATTTAAATCGCCACCAATAATCAACTTCTCCTCGGAACGTTGATGCTGCACCATTTCCTATGAATCCTCCCAAAACTTTTCCTTGTGATTAATGAGTGTAAAGTGGTTGTTTAATGATTCCTTTATAATGGGCTTCCCTGTTACAGTATTGGGATTAAGAGTTAGAGGATCAGAACTTTTTACATCAATCTTTTGATCTGTCTACTTCAGCTGTTAAAACCACTGCCTGTTTATTGAATTGTGCTGATATATGTGTTACTAATTTGATGACTTAAGGAGCTGGGGAACTTTGGTGTGTTTATTGCCTGTTCTTTCTATGTTCTTAAAATATCTCAATGCTGGTTTGAAATTAGGGAAACTGTTTATTTTAACGACGTATGCTTTCAATTCTGTTGGTGGAAGTTGTTTTTGGTAGCTGCTGGTATTATTTAGCTTCTGATTTGGCTCATGTTTTTCCTTTCTCCAGCCTCAGATTGCACCCTTATACTACTTGAAGGGTCGTTAATGTTGGAGTTATCACACCACAGCCACCATAATTGGTGTTGAACGTTGATGTGCTCGGAACAACCTTGTAGATAACTCACTGTCTTGACAAGCCTTTGAACAGAAATCAAATGTAGAATGGTGTATTAGTATTTTTTTTTTGGTAGAATTATTTATTTATTTTTTTTATTTGAAAGGAAGAAAATTAATGATTTTGGTAGAATTTATACATGTATACCTAGTTGTTTGTTTTTCAGATCTAGAGCATCTTTAGTATATTATTGGTATTATGTTTAGTAATATAAGTGGAATTAATTAATCATTCTCATTACTATTGTTTGATTTGAGAGTTTTGTAATGCATTTCCTTTTCTAATGTAACCATTACCTCTATTTGTTATCCTTCTCAAACCTATGGTAACAAAATTCTTTCATTCCTAATATTTTCCTTGATTTTACCAAACAAACAATGGTATCATTTAGGGTGTGTTCTCTTAAATTTATGAAACCTTGTTTTGTAAGACTTAGATCTAAATAACCGGAACCGGCAAAATCTATTGACCTTATAAGACCTGATCATGCCTAGTTATAATACCATGTTAATTGGTTTATAGTTTTACTCCTAAATTTGGAGGAAAATGTTTCAAATAGGGTGTAAAATGAGTTTTCACCCAAAGTTTTACATTTTATTTTTTCACCCAAAGTAAACAATGTAACATAGAAAAACTATTTTCAAGGAAAACATTTTTCGCTCTAGTAAACAGACCGTAGGTGCATGTTGCTTTTACGATTTTTGGAGTTGATTTTAGGTGGAAAACCACTTTATAAGGGGGAGTGATTTTGGCACTCCCCAATTTGATTTTGGCACTCCTTAATGTTACTATTCATGTGAAAAGAGTAAGAGTGCCAAAATCAAATTAGGGAGTGCCAAAATAAAATTACGGAATGCCAAAATCATTTCCCCAAAGCACTCTGCTCATAGTTAAAAATTTAAGTGGTGTAAATATTGGAGCCGACCACGAGGAATTGCTTCGGAAACAACAACAACAACAACATCATCATCAAAGCTTTAAATTTTAATCCCATAAGATGGTTCTGTCAAAAAATAAAATCCCATAAGATAGGGGTATATTTAAAGGTGGGCACAGGCTATGCTAGGACAACTCACGTGTCAAGTCCGTGTGCCTCGTGCCACAACGTGTCGTGCCTATAACGGGTCAAGAAAAATTCGTGCCGTGTTGGGCTCGTGCCAAGTTATAATTTATAAAGTCCATGCACAACTTAACCCACGTGTTGTGCCGTGCCATTGTGCCTTATACTAATTTATATACATTATAAATTTTTAACCAAAATGAGCGTGCCAATGTGCGGGCCGGCTCGTCGTGTTCGTGCCGGTTTCGTGCCAAACTTTTAAAATGTTGTTCATGGGTGGTTCACGTCCCACTAACCGTGCCTTCGTGTCGTGCTCATAACGGGCTCGTGCCGTGCCCGAATCGCGCCGTGCCAAGTTGGCCCGCAAGCCGGCCCAGCCCGGCCCATGCCCAACTCTAGGTATACTTGAGAAGGTAGCCTTAGGGTTGTCAAAAACTGAATTGACCTTAATATTAAGGATCTTTTGTCAATAATTTACGCTAAGTGTATCACTTGTGAAAATAACTAATATTAAGTCTAAAAATGCAAAATAACCTACACTAAGTCTTGTTTACCGGAGGTTGCACCTCATTTAGCAGGTAACTTTGATTTAACCGGTTAAGGGTGGGTCCATATATTCATTTCACCTTGTATCATACACGTGCTTCTCTCTTTCTTCTGTTCTTTTCCTTCCTACTTTCTTCTGTACATTTCTCCACTTTAATTCTCTCAATTTAATCCCAACCACAAAAATTCTTCTCTCCTTTCTATAAATCTGAGCAAAGTAAAGAAGCTGGACCACATTGCTAGGTTTTTTTTTTACTGAAAATGACAACAAATGACATAATTATGGATGAAAAAGGGAGGCATGCCAACCAAAAAATCCACACCCATCTCTTCCCGAGTGGTAATCACTAAATTTGCAAGCATAGAACTTCCTACCAGGGTTATCATGAGTCCAAGAGGTCAGTATTTTAGTTGGTATACCGCACTTGCATTTGTCGGCTCCCATCACCGCTACTACAATTGCATCAATTCAACATAATGAGTTCAAAATCAGACAAATTATACCCAAAAAATATAATTGAATTAAAGAAAGAACATAATCATGCTCAAAAAACCCAAAATTGCAAAAAGAATAAACCCTAGTTTTCGCTATTACCACTAAAATTACACACCAAAAAATATAAATTGCATTAAAGAAAGTTTTACCTTATTCACGAGCTTATACTCTTCTGCAAATATGGAGGAATTGAATTGAAAAATAGAAGTGACAAAGGGAGATTAGAGTTTTTTTTAACCGTTACACTTTAAATGCAGAAGAAGAAGAAGTAGAAGAAATGAAATTGGGATGGATTATGGAAGATATATATAACAAATATATTTGGGACCCACCCTTAACCGGCTAAATCAAAGTTACCTGCTAAATGAGGTGCAACCTCCGATAAACAAGACTTAGTGTAGGTTATTTTGCATTTTTAGACTTAATGTGAGTTATTTTCACAAGTGATACACTTAGCGTGAGTTATTGACAAAAGATCCTAATATTAATGGAACACAATCTTTTTGCTGCAAAATCTGAGTCCTATTCGACTTGTAAGTTGTAACCCATGACACTGTTATTTGTAGTTGCTCTGTTCTGTACAAATTACACTAACATAATTCAATGCCATATTTTAAAAATAAATTATCGAAAAAAAAAATAGAGGCAGTAACACAATCTCTCTCACCTCCAATAAAATTAGATGTGATAAAAATTAAAATAAAATGACATCAATTAAAGATAGAATTACTGAATTAAACAGATGGAGGCAAAAACAAATTACAACTACAAGTAATAATGCTACAATTACCAATTCAACCAACCAAATTATTTATGACAATTACAATTTAATTTGCAGATTATTTATTTATTTAATTTGCATATTTAAGATATCTTATCAAACTCGTCAATGTGTTAATTTTTAATGCCCTAAATAATCTGGTTTCGACACTGCTTCAAACCACCCCAGTCCACCACCACCACCGCTACCGCTACCAAAACACGTACACTCCTCCACGTCGTCCGAAAGACAGGTGTCTCCATTGGCAAGTTCCACGTGGACATCCAAAAAGAGGGGCCCACAATGAGGTAATAATATGTACGGAGAACACTTGCGAATATTTTCAAATACATAACCATGACAACAATAATCAACCCCCATGTGTTGTAACCATCCTTCAATCTTGTTCCATACACGTTTAAGCCCCGGCCCGCCGGGTTTCGGGTATAACCCGTGGACGGTATCGGTGAATGACATCACTTTCTCGGTGGCCACATCCTTGTCGCGGTTGTCACGGCAGTGGATGGTCACAATGACCGTGTCTTGGTTGGAGGTGTCACAGTCGCCGCCGCCATTGCCGCCGCCGTAGGAGACATGTACATGAGACTTCATTGAGACTCCTTTGTTCATCATTATATTGTTTTTTTTTTTTTTTTCTCTCACAAATTTAATAATAGGTATTCAATTAGAGTCGTTTGTTTTTCTATGTAATTCTTGTGATTTAAATTGGTTGGTGAATTCCTTTATTTATAGGCTCTGTGATAGAATTATAGAAATTAAACCTAGCTTGCTTCCCAAGTTTCTAATTTTTTTATTTATTAATTTAATTTGTGTTTTGGAAAGTTTTCTTTTTTACGTGAGTTTTGGAAAGAATTGTTATTGTCAAGATTCTGTCCGCATAAAGTCGGTTATGATTATTGATTACTTTGATATTATTATTATTATTATTATTATTATTTGGAAAATTTGTTAACCCATCTTAGAAAACTTTTTTTTTATTATTATCAAAAATCACTTTATAATTTTTTTATTTTTTTTATAAAAAAAGTCACCTTACTTATTTATTTTTATAAAAAAATGATCACATTTGGCTGAATTTTGGTGTTTAAATCAAACCCCTCATCTGTCATTCTGGCAAACCCACTTCGTACCTTTCCAAGCTGTTTCCGCCCTTTTCCTCCCCTAAACCACTACCCAAAAAAAAAAACGTAAAATCGAAACCCAAAATTCAGCCAAAGGTATTTAAATAAAAAAAAATTAAAAGGAGGCTTATTACAAAAAAATAATTTGAAAGGTTATTTTTTGACAAAAACTTGTTTTATAGAGTGGTATCTAACAAATTTTTCCACCGGAAAACATATTAAAGCGTGATCTAATTAAATTTGTCTCAATATTTATTTATATTTTAATAATTTTTACATACATAAGTATTTAGTAATTGTGAAAATTTAAAATGTTAACATCTTTGTATAATGGAGTTAATATCACGTATAGTTTTTTTTTTTTTTTCTTATGGAAAGATAGTCTGGGTTTAGACCTGTCAAACGAGTCGGGTCGGCATGATGTAAAATAGTTGTGGGCTCAGATTGTAACGATTCAGGCGTCAATGAGTTCAGATCGATATTAGGATTTGGGTTGAGAAATTTTATAATGCCATTTAATATTTCATGATTTAATGCAATATATGTACTAAAATGTTCTTCAAACGTTATAAAAAGTATAAATTATAAGAAATATCTCCATTAATAGCCAATCTAGCGCACATAATTGATGTTATAGTCCAATAAATAATGTTAACTTCAAAATTCTAATGTTAGACAAAGAAAACATTTTTTATTAAAATTTCTCATAATATCATAAGTTTAATATATTAGTAATTAATGATTTTCGGGTCAAGTCGGGTTGAAATTAAAGTAGGTTGGGTCAGGTTAAGAACAAATTATCTTTACCGGGTTCAAAATGGGTCCATGTCATTATTTTAGCGTCAAAATCCACTATTTACGGGTCGGATTGGCATCAGGTTTCGGGTCGGGATGATTTTTGACATATCTATCTATGGGTTGACTTTAAAAGTGATTAACTAGAATTTTCTTTTTCTCATAAAAATAATGAAAATTCTCCTTCATATATTCTTAGTGATAAAATTCTCCTACAAATTGAAAGTTTGTAACTAAGTTGACATTCATGTTGCTATAGAACATTGATTTACTTTAAAGTAGTAATTAAAACACATTTTTAATTCTTTATACACCCATTTATGTTGCTTGCAACAACAGTGTATTGTTAATACGACTGAGCAACGGTTCCAGATACCCACCCATGGAACAGGACCCAGGTAGGAACCAATGGGTAATTACCCGACCCGGTTTAACCGGATCCGGTTTCGATTCCAAAAGTTACTACATGGTCCTAACTGCTTCTGGTTCCGGCTCCAAAAATTTCGGGCTCGGTACTTGGATCAGTGGGTACCCGATTGTAATGGTTTCAGTTCTGGGTGGGTACCCAATACCGGACTCGGGTAATAAGCCCAAATATAATAAACCCAAATATATGATACTTGATTCACTGCTACTCTTTGGCTCTTTTAGTATCTCACGCATCAAGGCATCAACAAGTTATTATTATTGTTGATTTGATTTCTTGTTTATTTTTTGCAGTTCGTGTAGTTTGTGTTTTTTATAAAAAGCCAAGGGTGAAATCCTTAATTACTATGCCATGAAAATTCATGACAATCATTCCATTATGTTTGCAGAAGCCCGAAGACATCAACAATGTTATATCACTAAATATCTAAAATATTTTAATAGAAAGAGAAAATTTTGTTGTCATCAATGCAATTAGACATTTGTGGCAAATTTCTCGGGAAATTCAAAACATTATTCAAGACACTTCTAATTCATCTTAGCAAATTTAACAATCACACTATTAACCATGTTTATAAAGAAACCAATTCTACCGTAGACTATCTAGCCAACAAATTAAAGACTACCATTGTCAACGAATGACTTATTGGTTTGAACCTTACAAACATCTTTTTCTTATTGTCTGAAAGGATACATGTGGTTGACTCTATTCGAGAAGCTGACCGATTTTCTTTACTTATATAAAAAATAAAAAAACTTACAAAAAGTTGTCAATTTGTCACTCCTCCAAACCCAAGCCAAAGTGGAAAAAATTTAGCCTACCCACCGAATTGACTATTCATTATTAATAAAACACTATTAAAGGCATTGATAATAGTCTCACGTAATATATGTAATATTATTTAATTGTTCTATTAATCTATTAATAGTACTACGGTAGGTTATCAACCCGATGGTAAACCTTCATTCCTGAATAGTTGAATGCAAATTGGGCAACATAACCCTTTCCCTAATACACGGTACTGCTAGTTCTAAATCCTAATGCAGTCTTACACAAAACAAGACGCATAAAACAATGCTATGCAAATTGAAGCTTTCACCCACCAACATCCATCTAATTTCCGGCGTTTCTAAGCTTTTCCGTCGTTTCTCTACCGCCGAAAACCCTTCCGCAATCCGTCGAGAATTCAACAAGCATAATCTTTACTATAGATTATCAACTACGCGGTCTTCTGGCGAGAATGTTTCCGATGTTTTGGATCAGTTGTCGAAAAATCACAGCAATCATTTGGTAAAATCTGACCTTATTTTTTGCATTAAGAAGCTCCGTAAATTTCGCCAGTATCAGTGTTGTCTTCAAGTAAGTTAGCTCTCTACATTTTAGCTAATATCTCGATTGTTTTTTTTATTCTGTGCTCATTAGCTATATTTTCTCAATTGAAAATTTGAAGTTTCCACTACCTGAAATGTAGTTCCTGCCTTAATTTTTCTTGAGTTTGATTTTTATATTGATCCTAATGTCTCGAAATTTGTTGAAGTTGAAGCATTGCCCATATTTGGATTAATTAGGTTTTTTTTCCGCAAACCTTTTTGCTTTGTATTCATTTGAATTTCATGGTTTTATAATGTGAATTGTGAGTAATAATTGATATTTTTGTTATTTGTTTGCTTATCTTACTGGATGATGGTTTTTGCTATGTTGTTTTTGGGAAACTAGTTCTTTGGCCCGGCGTTGCCCGGGTTGTGTAATTAGTGGCATAGCAATATCATGTGTTTATTAACGCATTTTGGAGTATAGAATTATGGTATATAATGTAATTATTGTACTTCCACCATATTTTTAGATAGAACACTTTTCTTTTTCCACGTATATAAGACATGTCATATATGATATCATATTTGCTTGTATTAAATTTTCATCAAATATTTAGTCATTAATATTACTAGATCATTCTCTCGATACGCATAAAAAAGTATTCCATCTAAAAAAAAGGAGGAGGCATAATACAGTATTGAATTTGGGTAATTGATGAATATGCCAAAGATAATAGATAATCCTTTGTATTATGCCAAAAAAAGATATAATATGATATTTCAAGTATAGAAAATAACAAAAGTAGCCATGGACAACGAATTTCGAAATAATATTTCCCAACAAAAGATTAAGAATTTTCTCCTAAATGATGAATAGAACTTCTAAAAGTATACTTAAAAATGACTATGCAACAAACTACATTTCTGACATTTTTTTTCTTGAACATTAACTATTTGAGATTATTTCTTTCCTTCATTGCCTCTTCTCTCCCTCTTTTTTCTTATAGAAGTGCAGAATTAATTAAATCAAATTACACCCTCTAATAATATGAACTTTTATAAGTAGGACAATAAGTGTGAAACTGATTCTAATTTAGAGCGTATTTGGTCGAAGACCTTAGTGAATAGGATTAAGAGTCACAAAAAATTTAGAAGTATGTTGTATTTCATTCTTAGAACATCCACAATGGCAAGCTACAAAACTTTTCAAATATGTACTTTGTAGCAAAAAAGAACTCAAATATCCAACCAAAAAAATCCATAATAGAGCAATACTTTGTGGAATGTTTTTAATATAATTGCATATCACATGCTTACAGAAAATTAATATCAAAGAAAGAACAAAATCAATGTACATTATCTATAGCATATACTTCGTAATATGGAAACAATCCATTCAATAATAAAATCCATCTGAAGATATATACTTTTTATTCTATATATAAACCAATTTAGGATGTAACCATCAACTGATATGATGTGAGAATTACTAGTTAACCAAATTATCAAATTATTCATGTACAAAACCCAATTGAAGGAGAAACTTAACATGCCACTAGCAGAAGAACAAAATTTGAAAAGCAATAATAAGCAAAGAAAAAAAAGTAAAACAAAGAGTTGGTTTAGATCTTGTAGAGGTTCTGAAGGGAAAAGAATTGGCTGATTTCTTGGAGCAGCCATATACTTCGTAGTGAAAGTTTTGGATTTTAATAAGAATGGGAAGAATGATGGCTTATTGCTCGGAACATGAAGGGATGGATTGAAATTGAATATGAGGAACATGAAGAGTTCTTCTCTTGTTGAATCAAAATACTTCCTCTGTTTTTTAATTCTTGCAACAAATGAATTTTTTATCTCTCACAAATAATACCCATTTGTTACAAGAATTTAAAAACGGAGGAAGTATCTTAATTAAGTGTCTCTTTGGCTTAATTACCCCTTAAACCTTTGGTTGTCTTCCCTATCAAAATTAAGAGAAGCCAAACCAACACAATAGATAGTAATGCCACGTGGTGCCCAAGTCGCCATCTAAGATTCATGAGAGAATGAAAGGGAGGTGGACACATATGATTTTAGGGGTTTGTTTTTATATATTAGGTATAGATGAGAAACATCTAGGGGACTAATTTTTAAATAAAATATATTTAAGGAATTTTTTGCAATTTAAAATACTTGCTTCATCCAAAAAAAAAAAACGCAATAGTTTCCATTTGAAATGTTTCAAAATAAATGTAACAAATTTTTATTTTCCTTATACGATAAACTTTTGCTACGAAAAAGCATAAGGGCTCGTTTACTTTAGCTAAATACAATTGAACTTAACTTAACTGAATTGAATTTAAGCTCAAGTAAACAAGTTATAAATGTCCTTACTAATTCTTTAATTGTCCTCAATTTCTCTCACTACTTCTTTAATTGTGCGTATGTTTCTCTCCATTTATTTTAATCAACTACCCTCACCTTTTCTAATTACTCACAACAAAAAAATAGCTAGGAGTTCGTGCAATGACAATTGTTGCGTTTTTTTTGGAACGGAGGTAGTGATATATCACCGTGTATATGTGCAAATATTAATGAAACTGGTACATAAATATCATTCACTTGAATATCAAGCTCATGAAGTTGAATATTAATTTGCTTACATGATATTCAACATTTAAACTTTAATATACAACTGGATCTTTTGGACTTCATTTCTTAGTTCAGCTCAGTTGTTACTGAGCCCATGATTTAGCTTAATTCAATTCATTTAGACAAAATTAGTCCAACAAAAGGGCCTTGTTCAACTTCTAAATCTTTTAATTTTGTTTTTAAAAAATCCTTATGTATATATTGTTTTTGCTAATTCATCCCTGATATACCCGAGTATGAATTAGATGGAGCTTGTTTTTTGTGCCTCCAATGCTAGTGATATACTGATATGTAGGAGAATTAGGTCCATCACTCCATTGCAATGTTATGCAAATGAAAAAATTTAAAAAAATATTGTTTTATGCAGATTCTGGAATGGATGAAGAAAGGTAAATTCGATAAATCCGATCATGCGCTGTTCATAAATATCATATATAGAGCTAAGGGTATAAATGAAGCAGAGAAGTACTTTGATAATCTTCCTTCTGATGCAAAGAAAAGCTTCACATATGGAACTCTTTTGAATTGCTATTGTTCAGAAAATATGACTGAGAAAGCATTGGATCTTTTCAAAAAGATGGATGAGATGAACTATGCAAACAATGATTTGGCCTTTACCAATCTTATGTGTCTCCATACGAAACTTAACCATCCAGAGAAAGTGATTCCTCTTGTAGAGGAGATGAAGCAAAGAAAAATCGGTCCAAGTGCTGTCACCTATGTTACATGGATACATAGCTATGCATGCCTAAATGATCTCGAGGGTATAGAACGGGTTATGGATGAGGTTCAAAAACAGGTTTCGTTTGAAAATGAGTGGAAAATATATAGCAGCTTTGCCTCAGCATATATCAAGGTTGGCCAGAATGAGAAAGCTTATACTTCCTTAGAAAGAGTGGAGGAAATTCTGGGTAATTCAAAAAATCCTGATCGAATGGCTTATCATCATCTGATTAGCTTGTATGCCCGTGTCGGTGATTTAGAGCGTGTCATTAGGGTATGGGATAAGCTTAAGTCCAAATTCAAAGCTTGTAACAACTTGAGTTACTTAACTATGCTTCAAGCCCTATCAAAGCTAGGTAGTATTGAGCATTTGAAAAAGTATTTTGAACAATGGAATTCTAAGTATAGAGGTTATGATGTTAGGCTACTAACTGTTGTTATAGGTGCTTATCTGAGGCATGAAATGGTTGAGGAGGCTGAACAGCTTTTAAAGGATGCTGCAGGTCGAGGCGGACAAAAGATACAAAAAGCTCATGTTATTTTTATGGAATATTATCTGGGGAAATGCAAGAGTGATTTTGCTTTGAGGCATTTGGAAGTGGCATTGGATAACAAATGCGAGCTATCGGCTGAGATGCTTGATAAATTTTGGGAGTGTTTCATGGAAGAGAAGGATGTTGATGGTGCTGAAAATTTTCTGCAGATATTAGGAAAGGGTGGTCATTCTATCACCTCAAGTTCCTACTTAAGGTTGCTTCAGACTTATGCAGCTGCTGGAAAAACAGCTCTCGAAATACGTCAACGAATGGTTCGAGATGGTGCAGATGTTGGAACTGAGCATGAGGAACTGCTTAAGAAGGTATGCCCTGATTGAGTTAGGAGTTATAGATTTAGAATGTTTAGAGTATCTTAGAGTTATCACCCTAGTTTGAGGTTTAAGACCCTGTTCTTCTGGACTGAATTAATCTGATCTTAAATGAAATGATTTGAATTAAACTAAATCCTAGATTTAACGAGAGATGAATTGAACTGAACTGGATCATAGTTTGCTTGCCTTTCTTGGTTCGCAATTGTAGGGAGTTTAGAGAACTATGTAACACTAGCCTAAATCGGCTTCATTGTTTCAGTTTAATACTTTAATGTAGTAGATATGTTATGTATCTCTTTCTATTCATCTGTCAACATCTTTCACTGTTAACCTGGATATTCTTCTGCATTATTAAATAGTAGCCGATCAATTATAACCAACCAAGGACTTGTTTGGGAGATAGCGTTTTGAAGGGATTTTAGCCTTTTAGTTTCTTACAGAGTTTAGAAAGAGAGTTGATAATTAGAGTTTAGAAAAAGAATTTTGGAAGCAAAAACTTTTTGGACAGAGGTTTGGAAACAGATTTTTTAGAAAAGAACTCATAAAGCAGTTATTTACCAAATACTTGAAAATAAGCTGCTAATGCAACCAACTAATACAATCAAGTAGTCAAATCAGCTAATACAACTTGCCAACAGCAACTTCCAAACAAGGCCTAAGAAAGGGAAGCCTTTTTCCAATAAAACCAGTACTACTGAGGTTAAATCTATCCAAGAAGCAGAACCAAGGCTTTAATTATTCTTCTAAACTGGATGAATAATTTTTCTGAACAGCACAATTTGCACTTCCAAACCTACATTATTGTGAACTATATTTTCTCTATGGGAACTTTTCCAATACTTCGGTGTGTTCTGTTGTTGATTATAAACCGTGTTAATGGGATAGAATTTTGAGTACTCTGTGTAATTTAGTGAAGGATTTAGTTTTATAATCAAACATATTTGCATTTCCAAACTTGTATTTTCTTCATATATTACAATTCATTACTATTGAAAAAAGTGGTATTGATTAAGAATAGATATTTGTTCACAAGCGTCAGTAGCTACAATATTAGCCATCAAATCAGCGGCTCTATCCACCCAGACTCTCTCCCCGAATTCAATAGGACTAATTTTAGCTAGTATATGTGCTACAACATGGTGCCAAGAAATACAATAAAAAATAATCAGCAAGAACAAGAATATCGTTAATAATTAAAGATAAATGGAATAAAGAAGAGTGACCCGACATGAGAAGCCAACTAACTTGCAAATTATCACATTCAAGCTCGATGTATCGATAGCCACTAAAGAGGGCCAGCTTGAATCACCACCCCAAAGCCCACCATATCCGCCCCATAAAGCCCACCATATCCGACCCTGCCAACAAATGATACCAGCAACACACAAGCTCTCTTCCTTGAAGTGTTTTAATTTTGCCATCAAACAAATTGGAATGTTTGAGGTATTTAGGCTCCGTTTACTAGAACGAAAAACGTTTTTTTTTTAAAATACTTTTCCTCATTTTACATCGTCTACTTTGGGTTAAAAATTAAAATGTAAAACTTGGGTTGAAAACTCATTTTACACCATATTGAAAACATTTTCCCTCAAATTTGGGAGTAAAATGTATTTTCCGTTCAAGTAAACATTAGAAAATTTATATGAAAATGAGTTTTCCATTGTAAAATGTTTTTCATGGAAAATCATTTTACATTAAAAATTGTTTAATAATCCTTTTATGCAACACCCAATCATCATCAATAAAATGTGTTGTCAAACACATGTAACCTAAATTTTGATTGGAAGTCCAACAATCAGTGGTTAAGCAAATCCCATATTTCAAATTCTTGAACACATCTTTTAACTCATTTCGCTTTTCAATAAAAAGATTATAACAATCTTTAGTAATAGTTCTGCGTGAAGGGGGGGGGGGGGGTTTCAAATTAAGGATTTAAGGCTTTACAAAATGCACAAAAACCTTCGCGTTCCACAAAAGCAAACGGTAACTCATCCACAATAATCATTTTAGCAAGTTCGTTTCTACAAAAATCATGATTAAATTGCCATAGTTTAGGAACCGTGTAAGTTTGAGTGGTTCCATCCGCATTCACTAATGTTTTGATTTCTAAGTCAATTATTTTTTGCTTCATATTAAGTTTGAGTGCCATAGTTTAGAAAACTGATGTCAAGAAGAAGATGAACTAAGAATAATTTATAGGCACACAAAAGAAGACACGAACCTAAGCATAATTGTCTGGAACTAGATGGTAACAAAATGTGAAATTAGAGTCTCACAAAAAAAAAGTCAAATTAGTCATAGCATTAAACTTGGACAATGGGAGGTACAACCGTACAAGAGCCTATCTATAATCGACCTAGTTTTTTTTTCTCTTGACAAAGTCGGTAGACATACCGACCAAAAACTCGGTCGAGTTTCTTGCAAACTCGGCTGATGTTTTTTGTTTTCCTGACAACTCTGATCCAAAAACTCGGTCAAGTATCGGGTAAACTCGTTTGAGTTTTTGCCCTTTTTCCTTTTTCCTACCTATAATTCCCCACAAAAGGGGGAAAACAAAAATAGTAGAAGGAAAGGAAAGGAAAAAAATTATTCTCGGGCATGAAAAGACTTTGACACATAACAAGTAATATCACCAAGATGATTTGAAAATACATGCTATTTTCTACAAGCGTAAAGGTATGCGTACCTTGAAACTCCTAAACCCTAAACTCTTAAACTCTTGATCAAAGAGTGGACGACCCCCACACTCATTGCATATTACATCCAATATTATTTAAACTTTAAGTCGTATTATGCTTTTATAGCCAAGCATAAAACTCATATTCTAGTGGAAGCCTTACGGAAATAGCTCAAGAACACTGCCATGATATAGACAAGTCTATCGCTAATCGATCATAAATACATATACTCTGTCCGTAACATATTAATGGCAACGATTGAACATTTTTCCTCTCTACTTTATGTCAAATCGTTGCCATTAATGTGTTACGGAGGGAGTACTATTCTAACTTATAGTTGGACAGGATAGGATTGAAATCACAATCGAAAAAGACCATACTATATAAAGAACATTTGTAATGGAAAAATTATCAAATTACAATTAACCAGGCATACACAATAAATAGAAAATAAACGTGAATTCAAATACATAAATCTAGGACAAAAGTTCACTATAAAAAGTCCGTGGATTCAAATACATAAATCTAGGACAAAATTTCACTATAAAAAGTCCGTGAATTCAAATACATAAATCTAGGACAAAAGTTCACTATAAAAAGTCAGCTGAAAACATTAAGATCTTATTTGGGAGTTAGATAATAGCTGTTATAGGTTAGCTGATTGAATTTTTATTGTTTTGACTAGTTGATTTGACTAACTGATTATATTAGTTGTTTGTGTAAATAGCGGTTAGCGGCTAGATGTTTCCGTGTAAAAAGAACAAAAAAGATATAATCTCTTCCAAAAAGCTCACCGTATGAATTTTTTGAAAAAAAGCTTTTTCATCCCAAAACTCTCTTCCAAATAGCGGTTAGCTGTTAGAGGTTTCAGTGCAAAAAGAACCAACAACATATAAGGGGTGTTTGGGAGTTAGAGGTTTTGGGGGGGGGGGGGGAATAGAGGTTTGAGAGGAAAGTGAGGTTTGACCAACTCAAAAAAGTATTTTTGGTGTTTGGGAGTTAGAGGTTTGGAAGAGAGTTTTGGGATGAAAAAACTCTTTTTCAAATATGAGGAGCTTTTTGAAAGAGCTTATAACTTTTTTGTTCTTTTTACTCTGAAACATCTAACAACTAATCGCTATTTACCAAACAATTTTACACAAATAGCTATTGTAATCAGTTATTCAGATCAGCTATCATAATCAGCTAGTCAAAACAGCTAACCTCTAACAGCTATCAGCTAACTCCCAAATATGGCCTATAAAGCTCCTCATATAAGCTTTTTGAAAAAGAGTTTTTTCATCCCAAAACTCTCTTCCAAACCGCTAACTACCAAACACCTAAAATAGCTTTTTGAGTTGATCAAACCTCTCTTTCGTCCCAAACCTCTCTTTTTTCCTCAAACCTCTAACTCTCAAATGCCTCCTTAAATCACAAATTGTAAGTTTCTTGGTGTTTGTGAGGTGTGGACCCCGCGCAAGGATGTCCGTTTAGATGATCCTATGTTGGCTTGTGTATTGTTTTGGGTCTTACTTCTTCATCATATGATTTTGCAGCGTTTAATATCCGTTGTGGGGTCTTTGTGTCATCCATGGAACCTAATATTTCCTTCGTTTCGAAAAAAACGCAACAATTGGATTGACACGGATTCCTAGACAATTTTTTGTTGTGAGGGTAAAAGGGATAGAGAGAGAAAGTGGAGTATGTGATGATGTGAGAGATAGAAACAAAAAACTTACAAAAATGGAAGATTAAAATTGTTGCATTTATTTTAAAACATCTAAAAATAGAAATTATTGCGTTTTTTTCGAAACGGAGAAAGTAAAAAATTTTCCATATGTTTTTGTTAATGAGCCCGGCCCTGAGAAACAAGAAAAGCATAAACCACATATAATATTCGTTTTCGACTCTTAAGAGGCTATTTCATGGCTTTTTTTTCCTCCTTATTTTTTTCTTTTTTTGTTGTGGAGACCCTGAGGTCTTATAGGAGGATCGTAGTCATTTTAGGCCTTTAAAATGATATATTATAGAGAAGTTATTGTGTAAGACTGGTCTGACAGTAACGTTTCTGTCAGACAGTCCCCTAGATCTAGACACATATGGTTGAATCTGGACTCATATGTGTTTAACCTGGACATGTATTGGTAGACCTGGTCACATATTTTTAAACCTGGACACAAATTTGTAACCCTAGAACATATTTGTAAACCTGGACACATATTGTTGGACCTGGACACATATTGTTAAATCTGGACACATATTGTTGAACCTGGACATATACTGTTAAACCTAGACATGTATTGGTAAACCTGGACACATATCTGTAAACTTGGACACAAATTTGTAACCCTGGAAACATATTTGTAAACCTGGACACATATTGTTGGACCTGGATACATATTGTTAAATCTGGACATATATTGTTGAACCTGGACACAAAGTGTTGAACCTAATGAAAACTTGTTTAACCTGGACACATATTATTAACACTAGACACATTGTATTACCCCTAGACACATATTGTTAAACCTGGACACATATCTGTCTAACTTGTGGACATATATTGTTAAACCTGGAAATCTATTTATAAACCTGATGACATTTGTAACCTGGTGAAACTTGTTTAGCCTGGAAAAATATTGTTAAATCTGGACAAATGTTGTTAGACTTGGACATATATTTCTTTGACCTGGACACATATTACTAAACCTGGATCCCGCCATGAGTTGTTAAAAAATACAAGTGTTGGACGGTCCGACGGTTGGACCGTCCGGCACAATACTTTCACTATATTATATTTTTTTAAATGATTTTTTCGATGATGTCGTACGGTGTTATGAAAGTACCTACTCTGTTATATGACTCTACAACGTCCAATATCTATTTTGGTGGATTCTAGCGCTTAGAACCATGGAAACATTGATTATAACCTTCAATTTTAGCAGGGTGCCCGTTACGAGTTAGATTATGTTTTGCCCAATTTTTTTGTGCTTAGGTCCTAAGCTCTATAACAAAGTATCATGTCCTCTTGAATGATTTTTTGAGGTAAGGCCATGTTGTGTTTTAGGTATTTCTGCTCCATCATATGACTCCACATCGTCTGATATATTTGTTCTTGAGCATTCAATTTTGGTTGTCGAGGGGCCATTCTAAGGTTGGTTTTGTTTTCTCCTAAAATTAACATTCAATCTTCAGCAGCCGCTGCACCCAAAAATAGCATTCACAACCTAAAACCGAGGAAGTGCAAACAGGCGCTTGGGGAATCCAAGCGGCCATTGCACTCAAAATATGCACATACGGTCCTTTTGCTATGAAATATAATGTGAAGGCAGCTTTATCCCAAGCGGGTGCTTGAGAAGGCCAAGCGGCCGGCGGCCGATTGGGCACGTAAATGCCCAAAAGCTCACACAAATTATTAAGTGCACCCGGGACCACCTAGCTTTTTGTGGTTCCTGGTTGATTTATTTCCAAAAAAAAAAAAAAACTCAGTTGATTTTTTTCTCTCTCCTCTGATTTTCGTTTTTCTCACATCTTTTTCATCTCCTCCTCTTCATTTGGTTATCTTCAAACCTTTGTTGCTTATTTTTTCTCTCTCCTCTTAATTGAGTGATTTCGTTCATAATATTCAATAATCAATCTTAATCGCAATTTTTATTTGCAATTATTGTGATGGATGATGTTGTGGAGTCTTGCAATTTGGCATATGAGGTTTGTGATGATATTTAAGCTCTTGAGGATGATAACAATAAGTTTTCATTGAATTTTTTTTTGTGTTTGTTTTTTGTATTGATGATGTAACACCCCGCATATTAGCAACGGCGTTAACGGTGATAACGTCGTAAACAGGCAGTTACCAATCGATTTATAATGTAAAAATGTAACTAAAACTCATGGAAATAATATTTATTAATAATAATAATGAAATCCCAAATAAAAAATAATAAACTAATCCAAACTCAGGGTCCTAAAACAAGAAATAAAACTAGCTGGAAAAAAAAGGAAAAAAAACAGGGGCCTAGACGCTCGTCAAACTCATCCCGACTCTAGCCTCTATCTTGCTTACCTGCAAAATAGAATTGGGGGTCCACCATCAGTGGCGAGTAACTAGACTGTCCTACTTAGAAGTAGGATCACATTACATACAGTAATAGGGTTAGAAGACAAGAAACAACAACGTTCACAGATTACAAAATAATCAACATCAGAGATAGCAGCGGAAATAAAACAATCAACAACAATATCAATTAATCAAATCAAGCCAGTGCAAATACTTCCAAGCACAACACGCACCAATCTCAAGTTCAATAACAAGACAACACTCAGTCTACAACTGATAACATGACAGCAATAAAAGGACTTGCCCCGCACGATTCATCACTGATGAACCGCTAGACGCTCGGTCTTTAACCGCTCGACGCACGATCTTTAACCGCTCGATACGACTCTGACTCACAATCAATCACACAAAACTTGCCCCGCACGATTCATCACAGATGAACCGCTAAACGCACGGTCTTCAATCGCTCAACGCACGATCTTTAACCGTTCGACACGACATGACTCGACAAGACTCAAAAGATGCAAAACAAAACATTAAGCAACTCAAACCATTCTCCATTCATCATCACGCAATATCCCCATTCAACATCACGCATAATACAAGGAGTCAAGCAAATCAAGTTCCAAGCTTTGAATATTAAAATCATGCGCTAACAATAATAAAATCATGGATTAAGTCAACACTTAGATCAAATCTTTGCATCAATAATTAAAGGAATAAACGGTGCAAGCTCTTGAACAAATCATCATGATATTTAACTAATAAACACAAAAACTTGTACTTGCTACACATATTACACGCATAGAATATCAAGGTCAAACCAAGAATTTTCATCATGCTTACAACAGGCATAACCCAAATCAAGATCAAGTTCAAGGATTCATCATAAATAAATAACAAATCAGGATTTAAAAATCAAGACTTTGACTATCCAAACTACACGCATAAAACAAGAAGTAGAGAATAATTCAAGAACTAATCCATACTTATCAAGATTGCGTGAAAATCATCATAACACCATCATCAACATCATAATCGGCAAAAGCAATAATCAAGAACAAGCAACAACTTCAAACATAAAATCTTATTGCTATGGATTCCTAATGGTTCCTATGCAAATCATAGTTCTTATCCTACTATTCTATGCAGCCTAGTCATATTCCTAAGTAGAAGAGATCTAGTTACCTTAGATTAATCAAGACACACAATCACGCACAAGAAACTCGCCCAAGGACTCGTTACCACTCGTCCTATTGCACGACCAAAAATAAGCAACAATCTTCAACAAGGCTATTCTTGGTTCAAGCTTGATGATGGTTTGAAGGCTTGAATCAATGTTCAATGGTGTTTTGACTTGATGAAGTGAAAGAAGAATGTTTGATGGATTTTTGATGAGTGTGCCGTGAGGGCCAAGAAGGAGAGAGGGAGAGAGTTGTTGTTGTGTTTGATCCATATAATGATTAATGAATAAAGGGTGGATTTTTGGAGTATAAATGGATTAAGAGCTTACTAAATAATAGGAGTTAGATTAGGAGGTGAAATAAGGGGAAAAAACAATAGAGAGGCCGACCATAGGAAGTAGAATAGAGGTTTCGGGCTTACTTCAATAATTACTAAATTAAGTCTTTTGGCCCAATTAGGATGTTTGGGCTTAAAGGCTTAATTTCGGGTCTTTACAGATGATGAATATTCATTTTAGATTCTGTTCAAAATGCTATAAAATAAATGTAAGTTTAGTTGAAAAATAAATATTAGTATGAAGAAATGAATATTCAATATACAAAAATGAATATTCATTTGTGTTGTTGCAAAAGTGAAGTAAGTTCGGGTTTTTTGTGGTAAAATGAATATTTCGTATTAAAAAACAAATAATCATTTTAGTTATCGTAAAAGTGAATGTAAATTCAGGTTCTTTGTGGCAAAATGAATATTTAGTATAACAAAATGAATATTCAATATTAGAAAATGAATATTAAGTTTAGTTTGGTGCAAAGTTGATTGTAAGTTTAGGTTCTTTGTGATAAAATAAATATTCAGTATTAATGAAATGAATATTCGATATACAATAATGAATATTCATTTTAGTTGTTGCAAAATTGAATGTAAGCTCAGGTTTTTTGTGGTAAAATGAACAGTATTAAAAAAAATGAATATTCAGTATTAAAAATGAATATAAATTTTAGTTGTTAAAGCTAACGCGCGAGGCCACAATAGCTCTATGTGCTCCCGGGAGCATTATTGTATATTTTTGTTGAAAAAAATCTTGTAGTAAAAAAAATGAATATTGTATTGTACCAAAATGAAGATTAGAGATTAAAAAGGATGAGAATTGTAGTGTAAAAAAATGAAGATTCCCTAACCACAAAAAGCTAGGTGGTCCCGGAAGCACCATCTAACAATTGCAAAAATCTTTCCATAAAATTCCGTCGGGGCTTCCCGACTTACTTCAACGGTCCGAAACGAGCTCGGGACTTGCATAAAGGGAAGAAAACACAAGAGTTGCGCAAAATCGAAGGAAATCACATAAAAACGGGAAGGGGGCTACAAAACTAAAAACTAAACGAAAAGCCTAAAAACGTAAATAAAAGCTAAATAAAATAGAAAATAAACTAATAAAAACTAAGAAAATAACTACTCCCTATGTAACTTATGAGTTAATACTAACTATAATTGGTTTTGCACGCATTTTGAGGAAGCGGTTTAAGGGTGTAAACGAAGGAATTAGTCAAAATAATTTTAATATCAGCAACTTATAATCACATTCCTGTTTGTATGATTCTTCCATTACATTTAATAAAAGTTTACCCATTATCTAAATTACTCCTCAAAATTCACTTTCCAACACACATTTAGGGAGCGTGTGGTTCGTCTGAAATTTTCTAATCTGATATGTTCTTAAATTTATGATATAATCTAAATTTTTCTGACTTGATCTGATTTTTTTTATTGTATTTATAGTTATAATTTTTCTTATATGATATGTATTTTTTTGAACTTATTTGATCTGAATTTTTCTAACTTATCTGATCTGAATTTTTTAAAAATAAGCACACGAGTACTTGAATCAAATGCACCCCTATTACCTTGTCCCATTATACTACGTATGTACTAAATAATTTTTTTTTCACGTTGGTAGTCTTATTATATTAATTGTTTCTCGTAATTAAGGATTCATTTTCCTTAATTCCTCCCCAATTTCAAACAGAATAAACAAAAGATAACGAAGGGTGTACAAAATAGTCGAGTTGTTTAGTATACATTTCATAGGAAATAAATTTTTTCATAATCATCTTGATATTAAAAATCGGGTCTCAAATTAAATTTTCTATAGTTAACTAAAGACTACCTAGAATTACAATTTTATTTTTTCAAATGCCAAAAAAAAAAAAATAAATAAAATCCAATGATAACAAAACACTCTTAGAGTCTTAGGGTATATTTGGTTGTCATGGGAATTAATTTCCATAGAAATTTTCATTTTATGGGAAATTACTTCCCTTGATGAAATTCCTAGGAATTGTTCAAAATTGTTTGGTTGACACATAGGAATATCTATTTCATGGGAATTTTCATTGATGGAGGGTAAGGTGGAAAATCCAATTCCTACATGTATTTCAGCTTTCCCCCTATTTTACTTTTTTTAATCCAACCAAACAACAACCCCATTTTCAAATTCACATGAATTCTAATTTCTTCCATTTATTTTAAGCAACCAAATAAGCCATTCGTTTTTTTTAATTAAAAAGATGTTAGGGTTTGATGTTGGGAAAAAATTACCCAATAGTAAAAAATTGTTAACGAGTGTCATAAGGCGAATATAAAATTAATTTCACCGTTTCACGTTCGTGTTCATACATAAAAAATAGAAAATACACAATCAATTTTCGAATTTCGCACTTTCTTACACTACACTTTCATTCTCCCTCCATTAAAGCACTTCTGAGGTACACTTTTTTTGTTTCTAAGCGTCCATAATTCACAATCTAGGGTTCAACCATCTAACCATCCTCTTTACTGCAAAAAAAATTTCCATTTATATAATGTTATACTCATTACACAAGTAACGGATTATTATTTATTATTATTAATAATATTCTATATATATATTTTTTTTTTTGAGAGAATAATATTCTATATTTTACTTCCCTTTTATTTTTTGGCAAACTCATTATTCATTATTTCACTTATTTTGGTTTCAAACCCTAATTTAATTTCTCAATTTTTCAAAGTATCAAACCTTCAACACTTCAACCTTAATTATTCTCCATAGTTCCATATCAATATCAATCAGGTATTCTTTCTATTCTTTTTTTTGTTTTTTTTTTCATATCAATTTTTCTTATACAGTGAATTGAAGTATTAAGTGATTTTTTATTTTTATTTTTATGTATATTTTGATATATTGATATGTATATTTTTAATCGATAAGTTTTATATATGCCCTAATATGCCAATTGTGACATTGTGTGATGATCAATTCATAATTGATATATGTATTGGGATAGTATATTTGAACCTTCTTATTCTTGTAATTTAATTAAATATTACATTTTGTTGTGATATGTGTTAAGGTTATTTCTTGTATTGGGATAGTATATTTGAACCTTCTTAACTGATGGATCAAGACTTGAGCAAGTTGGATGTGAATAAAATACATCCTCTTTCACCTGAAGTCATTTCTCTTCAGGCCACCATTAATATTGGTAATATACATCTAATTAATCGCAAAGTAATGTAATCTACTTTGATAATTTCATTGTTTTTCTTATAAAATTTGATACTATGTTTTCTTCATATTATTATAAAGGTACTATTGGTCATGTGGCTCACGGAAAGTCGACCGTTGTCAAGGCCGTTTCTGGTGTTCAGGCAATTTTTACCCCTTACTCTTCCATTCTTTTATGCATTACATTTCAACTAGGGCTATGTCGTTCCCTTCTTGATTTGATTTGAATTTTTTTATTTTGGTCTGTTTTTTTTTTTGAAAGATTTGGTCTGATTTTAGTCTGATTTATTTTTAGCAAAAGAGTGACTGATGGTGCATTGTATTCAACTTATTAGACATGAACTGAACTTATTAGAACTTATCACACCTGAATTGAACTTATTAGAACTTATCGTACCTTAATTGAACTTATTAGAACTTATTGTACCTGAATTGAACTTATTAGAACTTATTGTACCTGAATTGAACTTATTAAACGTGAAAATTGTTTCTTTAAGGTGTCTTTCTAACTTATTAGTCATAAACTTATTTGAACCAAACTAATCTAAACTTATTCGAGCTAATATGAAATTATATGAACTTATTAAACATGAAACTTATTATTTTTTTTAAGGTGAAGAGAACACAATGTTTAGGAGAACATAGTCTAGGTTTTAGTCCTTGTTGAATATAGGAAGCAAAAATTCTTAGAGGGTGGATACTTTTTCCGAGAAATGTTTAGTGTTGTTTAGTTAATCATAAAAATATGGGTTGTGGAACTTACCTAAGTTTCTTTTTAGGTAAAGTAAATTCAATTTCTAGTCTCTCTTTTTTAGGTAGTGAAATTTTAAGGAATTTTTACTTCCCATATTTTTTTTTGGAGAAACTTCCCATATTTTTTGAATCAAACAATATATATATATATATAATTTGGTAAATCACTTGTCGTATATTTGTTACTCCCTCCATTTTTTATGAGATGTAACACTTTGACTTTTGTTACTATTCATCCAACACACTTTGGCTACTAATTGCGATTTATACATAAGGTAAAATATAGTCAAACGGATCTTGTTGGATTCGTCTCGGTATACACTATCCAAATATATATTTTTTATAATTTTTACAATTAAAGATATAATCGGTCAAAGTTGTGTCTCGACTCTCGACAAGTGTGAAAAGTCAAAGTGTTACATCTAATAAAAAACGGAGGGAGTATATATTTTGAATTCCTATTAAAATCAAGCAGTTGTGTTAACAAAAATAACTATTTAGGTTTTTTTTATAATAAAATTAAAAGGGTTAGAGAATGATAGGAATGGCAGCATTAGAAGCAAATATTGGAATTCTACGACCCAAATGATGAATGATAATGGAGATAATCTATAAAATGCAATGCATATAATTTAACTGTAGGTGTTCTAATTTTTTTTTTTTAAATGAATGTTTTAAATGCATAACATAAATATTTTGAATGCAAAACGTTAATCTTTTGGTTTAACGTACTGTAGGTGCATAGTTTTTATTGTGCACCCGAGTGTAAAGTTTACAGATTTATATATATTGATGGAAAATGTTATATTTAGCCCTTATGTATTACTATAAGAAGCTCAAAAAGAAAACTCTATTATTATAATCATCATTATCAACAAGTGGGGAACAGACTTCCTAGTTTCGACTAGCATATTCCCAGAATCCTTCCATGTCTCCAAAGGAAGTTAGCAAGTAGAGTTGCATTATATCTTGTGATTACATGAATTGGTTAAAGAGGAGTTGTTTAATGTTTATATTTGTCCAATTTTCTTATTGTGTTCATACTTAGCTTTTGATGATGTGTTGTGTAGTTTTTTGTCATGTCTGTCTTATTGTGGTGGAATTGAGGGAGATGGGTTGGTAAGAGGATTTGCAATAGATAAAGGAAGGAATCAGTGGGAGTGGGATAAGGAATGGGTGTATCCTTGTTATTATGTAACAACATTTTGGAGATTTAAGTATGAATGAGAATGACATCTAATTGCAACTAGATGGTGGGGGAAAGCCTTGTATGGCTGTATTTGTTTGTTCAATTGATTTGTATTTATGCCTTTAGTCTTTTAATGTAATTTGAGCATGCTGGTAATTTGTGTTGTGAATTTGGAAATTGCTTGTTTAGTTTAGTGTTCTACAACCTTCTCAAGGTCTTTAATGTTGAGATACTTATCTTTCATGCAGACTGTAAGATTTAAGAGTGAGTTAGAGCGTAACATTACTATCAAGCTTGGTTATGCTAATGCGAAGATATATAAATGTGAAGATGAACGATGCCCACGGCCAATGTGTTATAAGTATGTTGCCTCTCTTGTATTACCTTAACAATCCACTACTGGTGTAATGATATGTCATTTGATTTCCTTTTGCTTTGCCTATGACTCCTTTTTATTCTCTCTTTTGATGGGAGCTTATTAGCTCGATCAACAACCTTAAATTTGCTAGATTTCTTGTGCCATAACCTGTACAGTTGCTTGTTGAATATGAATGAATTATCTTGAAGTTTATAGTTTATTCCATGTGTTGCAGTTTTGGATTTGTTGTTGAGTTAATGGCCAATTGTTTTGCAGGGCATATGGAAGTGGAAAGGAAGATGCCCCTATGTGTGATATACCTGGATTTGAGAATGCTAAGATGAAACTTCTTAGACATGTGTCCTTTGTTGATTGCCCGGTAATCTACTACTGCAACTAATGGCCTCTAGCTTTCAGACTGATTCTCTCAGTTTATATGAGATGCGTACCTTTGATTTTCCTTGTTTTGAAATGCCTTGAGATTTGTAAATCTCTCCAAGACTTCGCCACTTGAGCTGTTTTTTGCACCCTTTATTGAGCTGTTGTTCTTGATTGGCATGATGCTTCCTATTTGGTATTGATTCTAGTGATAAGATAAGACTAATAACCACTCAACCCGAAAATCGAGTGTATGCTTTTATATTATTGTTGGACTTCTCTCCTTGTTCATCCAGAAAACTTAGATATTTATAAAAAGAACACTATATTCTTGAGTCATGTGCTATGTGGGAGCTCAATGATAAATTTCTCACCTCCTAAACTTGATACATAAAGAAACCAATTCATCTCCCCCTGTCCCAACACCTAAACACATTTGGACCAATACATGTAGACTAGTTAATAATTAGACTGAAAATTGTTCAAGGAGATGGAGCTAAGTTATCTTTTTTAAAAATGAAATTTTCACCTTTTTTTTTACTGACTGTGCTGATACATGTCATCTATTAAAAGGCGTTTGTTATTGGGTATGAGTCGTGGGGTTTTATTAGATTTATCTTGATTTATACTTTGCAAAAATTTATTCTTGTTTTTACTACCTTCTATTATACTTTATGATGATTAAAGATATTGATGGCTGAAGATTTGCCTTGGCAAGCATGAAAAAGGAAGTGTTTACCTCGAAAAAGTTTTGCAATACTTAACCTCTACATCCTTTCGATACACTTTCTTTAATCAGTTGGCATATATGGTGATAATTGTTGAAGATTGGATAGCATGTTATATATTTAGAGTCACTGGACTATCTCTACTCTTAGACCTTGAGCGTCTCCATTTTTGCAGAAATCCTAGTTTTTGGTTATTTATTGTATCTGAAATTCTATATAAACAGGGTCATGATATTCTTATGGCTACTATGATTAATGGAGCTGCTGTAATGGATGGGGCATTACTTCTGATTGGTGCTAATGAGAGCTGCCCACAACCCCAGACTTCTGAGCATCTTGCTGCAATTGATGTCATGCAACTTAAGCATATTATCATCCTCCAAAATAAGGTTGATCTCATCCAAGAAAATGTTGCTGCAAACCAGCATGAAGCTATACAGAAATTTGTTTAGGTAAACTTGTTTTGACTGACTGACAATTGTTTGAATTCATTTAGTGAGAAGCTGAAGCATGTTTCTGATTCGTCCTTTGTTTTCTTCAGTGCACAGCTGCTGAAGGATCCCCTGTAATTCCAATTTCTGCTCAACTCAAGTACAACATTGACGTTGTTTGTGAATACATTGTCAAAAAAATTCCTATCCCTGTGAAAAACTTTGTCTCGCCTCCATCTATGATTGTGATCCGTTCTTTTGATGTTAACAAACCTGGGTATGAGGTTGATGATGTACGTGGTGGCGTTGCTGGTGGAAGTATTCTAAAGGTATGCGTCAAGTTATGACCTGTTGCTAAGCCAGTAAGCCACTATATTGGCAATTGTTTGTATGTGCTGAGATCAATGTGTTGTTTGTTCAATTGTTCTTTGATTTGATTGCTAATTTTCTATATGATTTTCTTGAGGAACTAGGGCTTTGTTTGGTAGTGTGTAAAAAAATTTCAATTAAAGATGATTTTCATGGAAAACATTTTATGGAAAACTTATTTCCATGGAACTTTTCTATTTTTTGTTTGCAGCGAAAATGAATTTTCTTTTTAATCATTTTCCATTATTTGGTTGGACTAAAAGTTAATTACTCCTAATAACATAAAAAAAAGGGTGTAAATATGGTAATATATGGATAACGCTAAGAAGGCACATACGCTTGATATAAGGAGGATTGAAAACGTTGTCCTTAAATTTCGGGAGAGAATGTTTTCAACCGGGTGTAAAATGACTTTTTAGCTTAAGTTTTTCATTTTATTTTTCAGGTCAAAGTAGACAATGTAAAATCGGGAAAACTTTTCTGTGGACATTAGAGGCCACTAGACAATGTCTAAATAGAGGCCTCAAGGAATTAGAAGTAGACACCATATTTGTGATACTTTGAGAAATCTCCTTATCATATGTGCTTTTGAATGCAGGGTGTCTTGAGGGTAAATCAAGATATTGAGATTCGACCTGGAATTGTGGCGAAGGATAATAGGGGCAACATTACATGCACACCCATACATACAAGGATTGTTTCTTTGTATGCTGAACAGAATGAGTTACAATTTGCTGTGCCCGGAGGTCTCATTGGGGTTGGAACAACCATGGATCCCACTTTAACCCGAGGTGATAGATTGGTAGGTCAGGTGCTCGGGGAGGTTGGATCGCTTCCAGATGTTTATGTTGAGCTAGAGGTATTTTTTCTATTTCATTTTTTCTTTCCTTATTCTCTCTCTTCCTTCCTTCTAGAGCTGATCAAAAGCGGCTTGACCCGGCCCGATTTTTTGCGGGCTTTGGGCATGGAAATTAGGCCCGAATTCGGGCCCGACCCGACCCGATTTTTTTATTTTTTAGCGCGGGCTTTGGACACTAAAAATTAGACTTTTTAGTTAATTTTTAGGCCCGGCCCAAAAAAGCCTGCCAAGCCTGCACTAATTTTTCGGGCTTTGGCCAAGAAATTTGAGCCCGAACCCAGCCTGCTCTATGGGCTTTACTACCCGAACCCAGCCCGGCCCGGCCCATGATCACCTCTATTTCCTTCATTTCTATTTCATTTTTGCTTTTCTTCATAAGTTTTCCTCTAATTAAACAAACAAAGGAAACTTTTCTTAAATCCATGTTTTATATTGAAAATTATTTTTCTTCGAAACAAATGGAACCTAAATTGCCCCAAGATCCACATAACTGCCTTAATGTAAGCCTATATTGTATACACAAATCTAGGGTACATCTTAGAATGTGGATTTGATACTAGTCGATTATGTCGTATTCTTTAAATTGATTTTGGGTCCATATGGCTGTGTGGAGATTTCAAGATTAATGGAAAATTATTCAACATGCATAGTGAAATTGACAAACATATATAAGCTTGTTTAGTGAGTGTTTCGTGAGTGATACAACTACTAATTATCTCTTCTTTTTTATCTTTTATACTTTCTATTACCTCCGGAAATGATTATGTGAGATAAAAGAATATTTTATACATCATAAGTGAATAATACTTTTTGTTGCACATACTTCATATATAGTATTTATTTTGTCCAGGTGAATTTCAATTTACTTGGACGATTGATTGGTGTAAAAAAACAAAGGGGGATGAGAAACAAGGAAAGGTTGAGAAGCTAAAAAAGGGAGAGATCCTTATGGTGAACATTGGTTCGATGTCAACGGGTGCTCGTGTAATTGCTGTCAAACGTGATGTGAAGTTGGTGAAATTGCAACTCACTTCTCCGGTTTGCACAAGCCAAGGCGAGAAAGTCGCCCTGAGTCGACGTGTCGAAAAGCATTGGCGACTTATTGGGTGGGGAACGATTCAAGCTGGTGTTACCCTTGAGATCCCACCTTGCTCTTGAAGAACTGAGGAAGACAGATAGAAAGCCATATTAAATACTCACTCAGTTTTTTTTTTAGACATAAGATGTTGAATGTGGACACTATTAATTTAACAAACTTTGGCTACTAATTGATATTTAAATATAACGTAAAATATACTGAAGTGAGATTTTGTTGGATTTTTCTCGGTACATATAATCCGAATATATATATATATATACACTAGTAGAAAATAATTTAAGTGCTGCGGGCTTTTTTAACGTAAATGCTGCGGTTTTCAACCGCATCATTTATAGGCGTATCAGTTGATTTTTTTTTAAATGCTGCGGTTGAAAAACCGCATCTTCTGCACATTAAAAGCTGCGGTTTTTACAAAAACCGCAGCTTTTAATTTAAAAAAAAACTACTGCTAAAGAAAAACCGCAGCATTTAAATTAAAAAACTCCATCTTTTGGTACAATTAGAGCACTGAAAAGCTATGAAAACCGCATCTTTTTGATATATATTTTCAAAATAATAGATTTTAAATTTAAATAATAAAAACATAAATTTAAATTCAACAGTACAAGGGTGATTCCTATTGATAGGGAACCCCAATCTCACAAATCTTGGAGGATGTTATTCGGTGATCATCACTACGTCATTACGCGGGGTCGATAGAAGCAAGAATTAAAAAAAATCATTATATATATATATACAAAAATTTCATACAATAATAACGTTTAATAATAACAAAGTAGTAATAAATCAAGAAATTTACAAATATGTATCATTAATGATAGCTGCACACTTGTCTCGAACTTCATTGATCTCTGTAGATGTGAATGACCCTTCTCTTGGTATGTTGAAAAGCTGAGAAAATACATAACATAAGTGACGTGATTAGTTTTCGCCACAATATATAAAAGCAAGAATTCTACGCACAAATAGGACACTCAAATAAATTATAGTGTTTTTGTTCCTATATTCTCATCTCCAAGCCTATGGCATATATTAAAGTTCTTTTCATGGCATTATGACATTCATTTAAGGTTTTCATAGCTAAATTTCATGTAAACTTTCTATGACTTATTTGCATGATATCGGACAAATTAAGAGCGTTTTAGAACAAAACCGAGCCAAATTGGTCATTTTTGGCTTGTTTTTGGTGTCATAATTCCCAACTTGGCACCGATCAACCTATTTCATGTTTTTAACATCCATTCACGTCCTATTACATTTATTTAAACAATCTATAACTGATTTGCATTTATTTTCCGCAAGGTTAGTGGGTTTTGGAACAAAAATGAACCAAGTAGGCCATTTTTAGCTCGTTTTTTGTGTTTTCGTTCTCAACTTAGCTCCGATCAACCTAGATTATGTTTTTAAGTTTCATTTACATCCTATAACATTGATGTAAACATTATATGACTTATTTGCATGATTTTGAGCAAATTTAGAGCGTTTTAGAACAAAACCGAGCCAAATAGGTCATTTTTTGCTTGTTTTTGGTGTTATCGTTCCCATCTTGGCACTGATCAACCTACTTGATGTTTTAAGATTCATTTATATCCTATAACATTTATTTAAACATTGTATGACTTATTTTCATGATTTTGGGCAAGGTTAGAAGGTTTTGGAACAAAAATGAACAAAATAGGCCATTTTATGCTCGTTTTTGGTGTTTTCGTTCTCAACTTGGCAATGGTCAACCTAGATTATGTTTTTAAGTTTCATTTACATCCTATAACATTGATGTTAACATTATATGACTTATTTGCATGATTTTGAGTTGAGTTTTAGCTTTTTGGAACAAAAACATGCCAAATAGGGCATGTTTGACTCGTTTTGGTTGTTTTCGTTCCCATCTTCTCACCGATGGACCTAATTTTTATTTTTAAGTTTCTTTAACATTCTAAATTAATCATTTAAACTTTATATGACTTATTTGCATGAGTTCGAACAAAGTTAAAGCATTTTAGAACAAAACCAAGCCATATAGGTCTTTTTGGCTTGTTTTGGGTGTTATAGTTCTCATCTTGGCACCGATCAACCTAGTTCATGTTTTTAAGATTCATTCACGTCCTATAAAATTTATTTAAACATTCTATGACTTATTTGAATGTTTTTGGGCCAGGTTAGAGGGTTTTGGAACAAAAATGAACCGAATAGGCCATTTTTAGCTCGTTTTTGGTATTTTGGTTCTCAACTTGGCATCGGTCAACTTAGATTATGTTTTTAAGCTTCATTTACATCCTATAACATTGATGTAAATATTATATAACTTATTTGCATGATTTTGAGAAGAGTTTTAGCTTTTTGGAACATAAAAAGCCAAATAGGGCATATAAAATACAAGTGAATTGAAGAACAATAAGAAAAATAAAGTATCCAAGAGACCTCACCATAAGTAACAACAAATTCAATTGGAATTCTTTTCACACCCCATATGAAATCCCTTCCATCATTCTCATAAACCACAAGTCCGATCCATAACCCTAGATCATCAATATAAGTCCTAGCATCATTAAGATTGCCCGCAATTTTTAACTAATAATCCAACAATATAAAGCTAGATGGTGCATACCACTAATCAACATCTCACTCAATTGATAATGCAACTTATCAATAACCAACACAACATCATGATAGTATTAAAAGGACCTCGAAACCTTAAAAAAAGCCAAAATCTCAAAAGTTAGAGCGTTTTAGAACAAAAACGAGTCAAATAGGTCATTTTTGGTGTTCTAGTTTATACGTTCCATGCAATACATACCAATATCAGTTTACTTTAAGTCAATATCAATTTACTTTAAGTGAATATCCTCTAGCAAGAAAGTTGTATCAATAAAGCCATTGAACTAAGAAAAGAAAACCAGATGCATTAGAACTTCTAGCAAGAAAGCTGACAAAGCTGTACCCTAACATCCTTTGAGTCAATATCAATTTGCTTGATTTATATTAACTAAGCCGCTAAGATTTCTCAACAACGACTTCATATTTTGAGTTTTGACAGCATAAATCATGATAAAGAAATTTTGAAAGAGCACAAGTCAGAACACATGACATTTCAAAGTAACTAATAAATTGACAAGACTACGGATTTGCCAATTAGTTCAAACTTTAATGTTCAAATAAGCCATCGGTTTTGATAGATCAAGTTAATTTTCAAACATATACATGACTATCAAGTATCAACAATAAATGTTCATTAATCCGCAAATAGAATGTCACTCGAATAAGAATAATCTATAAGCCTATCTCTAACTTTTGTAAAAACTGAGAAGAAATATCCAGCTAATTACCTAAATAAAGAAATCATAGCCAAATCTAGACATCTAATTAGCTAAATAAAGTAACTTTTGAAGACAGAACTCTAGTTCTTGATTTTTTTTAAGGAAAAAGAAGTGGGTTAGCAAAAGCATCAAACATTAGGACAATAAAGAAGCAGCTCCACCAGAATAATGAAGTAGCTCCACCTCAATTTAATGGATATATAGTAGCTCCACCTCAATTCAAATAAGCCATCGGTTTTGATAGATCAAGTTAATTTTCAAACATATACATGACTATCAAGTATCAACAATAAATGTTCATTAATCCGCAAATAGAATGTCACTCGAATAAGATCGAATAATGTATAAGCCTCTCTAACTTTTGTCAAAACTGAGAAGAAATATCCAGCTAATTATCTAAATAAAGAAATCATAGCCAAATCTAGACATGTAATTAGCTAAATAAAGTAACTTTTGGAAACAGAACTCTAGTTCTTGATTTTTTTTTTTAAAAAAGAAAAAGAAGTGGGTTAGCAAAAGCATCAAATATTTATCAAATTGGATGATACCACTTTGTATATTTATCAAAAAGTGAAATCTTCAAAAAATAGCTAATATATTATTGCTTATGATATATATATATATATATATATATAATGTATTGTTGATTTTCAAGATGGCGAAAACAAAATATATATTGAAAATAAGAACAACCTTTTATTTAGCGACAATAATTTGCTAATATTCTATAAGTGATGAGAAATAGGTTGTTAGAGACATTCACACAGTCATTGTTGTTTGGGTGTAGAAAATCATACCAAAAACTTGTGGTTCTGTTGAAGCAGAGGAGTAAAAGTAGTGAAAAATTGCTCTATGTCAGCTTTGACGGCACACTAGTGGAAAAAAGGCCTATTTGTACCGGTTTTTATCCCTTATTTGTACCGGTTTTATAAGGGTACAAATAGAGGGGATACAAATAGCTATACTATTTGTACCGGTTATAAAAACCGGAACAAATAGGATACTATTTGTATCGGTTCTATAAAACCGGAACAAATAGCAATTTTTTTAATTAAAAAAAAAGACTATTTGTATCGGTTTTTAAGAAAAACCGATACAAATAACACATTATTTGTACCGGTTTTAACTAAAAACCGATACAAATAGTGTTTTTTAAAATTAAAAAAAAAATATTTGTGCCGGTTTTCTTTTATAACCGGTACAAATAGTTTTGTTTCATTATTAATATTTTATTTTTCCTAATATTTTATTTTAGCTATTCAAGTCCCATATCATCATTGCAAAAAAATATTAAACAATAAGGTAACGAACATTTCTCTCCTCAATCCAACTTCATCGATCCAACTTCAAACAAAAATTGTAACATTCAAAATAGTATTTCCTCCACTATAATGACAACATTCTTTAATTTATATAGATCTACTTTACATAAACACATAAAAATTATTGTTACAAACTATAAGAAATTAAACACGGTAATGAATAGTACATTAAATTTATGACAATAAGAAAATTAAACCTAAAATACTTCACCAATTCTTCTCGAACCTCGTCCAATTCCTTTTGGCTGTTAAATAAGTTCTGCAAAAAAAAAAATGTAAACACGTATAATCGTCAAAGTATAGAGACAAAAATAAAACTAGTGAACTTATTCTTGTATGTTTAGCCACCAATAATAATCTAAGCGTTCTATGACTTATTTGCATGATTTTCGACAAAGATAGGGCGTTTTGGAACGGAAAAGAGCCAAATAGCTCATTTTGGGTTAATTTTGAGTGTTTTTACTCCCATGTTCGCACTAATGAACCAAAATCATGTATTTAAGGTTTATTAATGTCATATCACATTCATCTAAGCATTATATGACTTATTTGCATGATTTTGGGTAAAGATAATACGTTTTGGAACGAAAACGAGCCAAATAGCTCATTTTGAGTTAGTTGTGGGTGTTTTTGCTCCCATCTTCGCATTAATCAATCTAATTCATATTTTTAAGGTTTATTCATGTCCTATAACATTAATGGAAGCATTCTATGACTTATTTGTATGATTTTGGACAAAGATAAGGCGTTTAAGTCGTTTTGGAACGGAAAAGAGCCAAATAGCTCATTTTGGGTTAGTTTTGAGTGTTTTTGCTCCCATCTTTGCACTAATCAATCTAATATTCATTTCCTATATCATTCATGTAAGCATTCTATCACTTATTTGCATGATTTCGGGCAATGTTATACCGATTTGAAACAAAAACGAGCCAAATAGGTCATTTTTGGCTCGTTTTGGTTGTTTTCGTTCCCATGTTGGCACCGCTGAACCTAGTTCATGTTTTAAGGTTAATTCACGTCCTATAAAATTTATATAAACATTTCATGACTTATTTGAATGATTTCGAGCAATGGTAGAGCGTTTTGGAACAAAAACGAGTCAAATAGGTCATTTTTTACTCGTTTTGGTTGGTTTTATTCTTGTATGTTTAGCCACCAATAATAATCTAAGCGTTCTATGACTTATTTGCATGATTTTGGACAAAGATAGGGCGTTTTGGAACGGAAAAGAGCCAAATAGCTCATTTTGGGTTAATTTTGAGTGTTTTTACTCCCATCTTCGCACTAATAAACCAAAATCATGTATTTAAGGTTTATTAATGTCATATCACATTCATCTAAGTATTATATGACTTATTTGCATGATTTTGGGTAAAGATAATACGTTTTGGAACGGAAACGAGCCAAATAGCTCATTTTGAGTTAGTTGTGGGTTTTTTGCTCCCATCTTCGCATTAATCAATCTAATATATTTTTAAGGTTTATTCATGTCCTATAACATTAATGGAAGCATTCTATGACTTATTTGTATGATTTTGGACAAAGATAGGGCGTTTAAGTCGTTTTGGAATGGAAAAGAGCCAAATAGCTCATTTTGGGTTAGTTTTGAGTGTTTTTGCTCCCATCTATGCACTAATCAATCTAATTCATATTTTTAAGGTTTATTCATTTCCTATATCATTCATGTAAGCATTCTATGACTTATTTGCATGATTTCGGGCAATGTTATACCGGTTTGAAACAAAAACGAGCCAAATAGGTCATTTTTGGCTCGTTTTGGTTGTTTTCGTTCCCATCTTGGCACCGCTGAACCTAGTTCATGTTTTGAGGTTTATTCACGTCCTATAAAATTTATATAAACATTTAATGACTTATTTGAATGATTTCGGGCAATGGTAAAGCGTTTTGGAACAAAAACAAGTTAAATAGGTCATTTTTGGCTCGTTTTGGTTGTTTTCATTCCCATCTTGGCACCGATCAACCTAGTTCATGTTTTTAGATTCATTAACGTCCTATAACAATTATTATTAATTATTAGAGTGTTTAAAATTAGAAGTAAGTGATTAGTTACATGTTTATTAATTATTAGAGTGATACAATTGCGATCTCATGCCACAACTACGCCCCCGTTTAAGAATCTAATCACTTACCATGTCAATCAAGCAAAATGGGCACTCATCCCCATTCATGTTCGACATAGTTAGATTTAGATCCTTGAGACGGCCCACGCAAGCGACAGTGAGATTTTTTATTTTCAACAATAAGCGCAAAAGTATATAACTAATCTGCTTGACTTCTTTGTCTTATAATTTTCAAAAGCAAAACTTTCAATAAAACAAAAAGGAAGAAATCCTATTGAACGTCCTATAACATTTATTAAAACAAAAGCAAAGCAAAAGAATAAATCAAGGGAAACAAAAGGAATAAAACCAAACTAAAAAAAAAAAAACAAAAGCAATTCAAAAGAAATCAAAACAAATCAAGAGAATCAAGTCACAAAGACAAGTAAATTAGGCACATAATTCCCAAAATCATCAAATTAGGTTGCGGCCCAACGCCATCAACCATCCAGTGTCCTCATGTTGGGAACCTCATGCCCCTAACAAAGCAAACATCCTCGAACTATGATCTCAATTCTATATCTAATCCTAAAAAACTAACCAAACCACGAAATAAAAGGAGAGTTGAAAATATCTCACCGAGGCAAGCCTAGAAGGAAAGACCTCACTGGCATCGAATCCTAAAATGAACATCGGCCAATTTATCTCATTCCCTTCATCTTACGGCTGATAAACATGCAATTGACAACAAGATCTAGTGTCAATAAAATTAAAAGCATTAAAAAAATCCAATAGAAAATACTGAAATGGATAAAAAAAATACAACTAAAAGGCTAAAATACAAACTGAAAGCCACCCTATATTTTCATTCACATACCCTTGTTCAAGGGCTAGAAGGCTCCATCTTTTCCCACCTTTTTTTAGGGGATAGTATACAAAGGATTAGATGTAGGAAAAGTGGATGTTTCTTGACAAAAACAGGGCCTAAGAAACATTAAATCAAACTTGAAATATAAAAATATTAGTTAGCCACTGTAGGAACTTGAAAATATATGCGTAAACCTATACATTTAAATTTATTTATATTAATTAATATAAAACAACAGAGGAACGCACTCCAACAGCAAGTGTGTAGTTACAAATGATCATGATCATGACTATATAAAACAATGCTGCTAAAGTGGTGCAGATTACTTCAAAAAGGTGCATGTATAAATCAATCATAATCATCATAATTGCCGATGATAATGAGATTTTTAAAAAATGGGGTTTAGACATACCTATTGATGAAATGAATCAAATCCCAAACTCTAATTGAAACTATAATATATCACACAAGTAACAATCAAATGATTCCCCACACTAAGAGGCTGGAGATGGAGAATGTTAAAAAGAGAAACCACTTCGGTTTTCATTTGTAAGAGACTAACCTTGAACTTAGATAAGCATCCAAAAAATCATTAATTATAGGTAGTAACCTGAAAGTAAAAATGCAATCAACATTAATAACACCTAATAAACACATGAGTTCGTTAATGGATCAATTAGGCATTGGATATGAGCATTTCATATGATCAATTTAGAAACTTTATATATAACACTAAAATTAAGATAAGATAAGTTGGACTTGCCTATAAAATATAATGTTGGAACATTTTAAGTTGAATGAATCAAGGTGGTTTCAATTCAAATTCCCGTTATTATAATTTAACAAATGAAAATGTCAAGAAAAATGCGATGCAAAAGGCAAAACCTTCTTCATACTTTATTGGCCAATTGACCAGATTTGTAAAAAAAAAAAAGACCCTTTTCTCCATATAGGTAAAAAGAAAAAGAAAAAAAAAACTAAGACGACATTTTAGTAATTATAGTAAGGACCGGCGAGTCGGCGAGTCGGCCAATTGACCAGATCTAAATATAAGAAACAATACTCAATAATTTACTCTTTGTTGCCATGTAATAAAAAAAACATGAAAAACAAAATTTCACAGTCTCTCTGAACAAAACATGCTAATTTCTAATAATAAAATTCATAAATTAAAAAACGAAATGCTTACCGTGAATATCGCAATTCAAATACAATGCTTACAATGAACCACCACAAAGAGCAATTAAATTCAGATTGAGCTAAAAGTGTTTATAACTTAATGAAAATAAACCCTATATTTCATCAGATTGACCAACAACACTTTATAAATTCAGGCAAATAAATCAAAAAAAAAAAAATCAAACCCAAATTACAAGACCTAATTTCAACAATTGTCACTATTCAACAACCAATGAGCAAGTTAAAACTCCATTAAACTAATCAACAAGTTCCTATCAAAATTGTGAAACGAATTGAAGCAACATTAATTAAAACCTAACAATTCAACAACATATACCTTCAATGTGCAACAACCAAGGCATGAACGCGAGGCAGGAACGCAGGTTCCAGAAGCAGCGGACGAAGGTGGATGGGGCGGCGACGGCAGCCCTCACGTTCGTGGAGCAGGTGTTCGCAGCAGCAACAGCAGCAACATCTTCGAGTAGCAACAGCAGCACTTCAATCGAGTAGCAGCGCAACAGCAGTACTTCCAGCAATGGATGGGGCGGCGGTGGATGAGGCGACGGTGGATGAGGCGACGGTGGATGGGGGCCGGTGGATGGGGCGGCGTTGCTGTGGAGGAATTAATGGGCAGACGAATTGGGGAGGTTTTAAAATTTTGGGAAATTGGATGAAGTGAAATGGGAAGTGGGGGGGGGGGGGGGCGTGCGTAGACTTAAAAAAAACCCAATGTTTATTTGTACCGGTTTGTATAAAACAGGAACAAATCAATGAATATTTGTTCCGGTTTTACACAAACCGGTACAAATAAGGAGTATTTGTACCGGTTTTTATAAAACCGGAACAAATATTCATTGATTTGTTCCGGTTATATACAAACCGGTACAAATAGCTTTCTATTTGTTCCTATTTTTATAGAACCGTAACAAATAAGGGGTAACAAATAGCAATTTTTCCACTAGTGGCATCACCCCCAAGCACCTCCATCACCCCTGTTTAAGAAAGCCAAAAAAGCCATCAAAGTGAGAAACCTGTATGAAACACATCATTTCATATAATGAATGAGAATATTGGCATGATGGTCTAACAAGTCGAGGACTTTTGGATCTTTAAAAATCTAAAGATATTCTCTGACACTGGCATATAATGAACCATATGTAGAAGAAATATTAAAACCTAAAAAAAAGGGTTCACATGGCATAATATCCAGCTAATTAGCTAACTTTTGTCACTCGAATAAGAATAATCTATAAGCCTATCTCTAACTTTTGTCAAAACTGAGAAGAAATATCCAACAAATTAGCTAAATAAAGAAATCATAGCCAAATCTAGACATGTAATGAGCTAAATAAAGTAACTTTTGAAGAAACTCTAGTTCTTGATTTATTTTTTAAAGAAAAAGAAGTGGGTTAGCAAAAGCATCAAACATTAGGACAAGAATATAAGAATGCTATCAAAATGAAAAGCAAGATGACTATGGTTAAATCAATATAAGTCGACCACCATTTCCAATATTATTAAGTACCCAAAATAAAGCTCAAGGAAATGTTACTAAACTAAGAAAACCAACAAGAGCCAAGTAACAAAAGTGGTAGCAGCAGACCAATAACAACACCAAAGCAACCACAGAAAAGTAACAAAGACAGAAGCGGACCAAGCAATAGTAAAGCAACAACAAGCGACAACAGCACCACCCAACGAATAGCAACAATGACTGAGCACCATTAGCAGCATCAGACCGATTAGCAGCAACGACTAAGCAACCACAACAAAGCAACATTAGCAACAGTAGCCTGATAGCTAGAAATAACAAAGCAAAGCACCAAGAGCAGTAGTAGACTAATAGCAACAACACCAAAACAACAATAGTAGACCAATAACTTTCGAAATCATAACCAGGACCATGCCCACCCCACTTATATCCACGTCCACCCTACCCAGACCCTCGCAACAATCAACAGCCAAACCCACACCGAAGCCCCCGCTAAACCAAACCCACGAAATTCCCCACAAAATTTCCCCCAAATTGAAAAACCCTAATAATATCTAAAGTCTAATTAGCACTAATTCATAAAACTACAGGAAATTAAACATTAAAACTAATATTAAAAACAAATATTAAAACCTTTTACCCCTTTTCATTCGATTAAAACAACGAGAGCATAGAGCAGAGAGCAGAGAACAGAGAGCAGAGAGCAGAGAGCAGCGAGAGAGAGAGAGAGCAGAGAGCAGCGAGAGAGAGCAGAGAGCAGAGAGCAGCAGCGTCAGCAACGGTGGCAGCCGGTGGAATTGGTGGTGGAGATGGAGAAATGTTTGAGCAGAGGAAGTTTCGAGTACAGAGAGCAAAAGATGAAGTGCAATGGTTTTGGGAGGGATGTGTATATACGAGCGTTTTATTTTTTTAACAATTCAAATGATGCGGTTTTTAAAAAAACCGCATCTTTTTGACCTTTTTTTTGGGTGGGGGGATTTTTGCATTTAAAAGCTGCGGTTTTTCAAATAACCGCATCATTTGATATGCAGCAAAAGAATTTTTTTCTACTAGTGATATATTTTTTTTATGTACTTTGGTTCTTCTTTGCTTCTTATTCTGGTATCATTCTTCTTCGCTTCTTATTCTGGTATCATAATGCTACATGTGTTGAGTTCTCATTCACTTCGGGTTTTTTGTTTTGTTCCTCATCTTCTTATTTGTTCATTTCTTTTCACCCCCTTGTTCATCAAAATGGAAATTTGGTCCGATGAAGATTGCAAAGAAAGAAAATCAGGTTCCGAAGATTACAAAGCCATTTTTAAGGTTCTGATGAAGATTGCAATGCCAAATTTTTAGGGTTCCGATGAAAATTGACCGCGTTTTGTAAATCTGTTCTGTTGAATAATGCATAGAATAAAAATAACATTTGTTACCAATTAATATTAACCTGATATTAGAAAAATATTAAACCAGTTCCAATGCAGATTGCATAGAGCAATAACATTTGTTACCAATTAACAATCAACGGTTACTAGAAAACTCTTAAACCAATAATTATTGCACTAATGGTTGGCAAAGTAGTAATGGCTGATAGATTTTAGTTTTTGAAGTAGAGTTTTGCAAAAGCTAGCCTTTGGAGTGGCTTTTGCAAAAAGCTACTAATTTCTACTTTAAAATGTCAATTTTATAATTTATTAACTATTTCAAGAGTTTTTTTTTTGGTCAAACATCAATATTGCATCTTCACTTTAATAACAATTACTTCCAATAGCTACCTCTATTCTCATAGCAACCTGTAGTTATCTATAGCTAACAACTAGTTTTACCGAACATAACTCTCAACATTTTACTTGCCATCACCTTAGGCCCTAACTAGATCTATCAAACATTTTAGGTCATATTGGGGCAAAATAGTATTGGGTTCGGATATAATTAATCGAATGTATCTAGAGTAGTATTGGTGTTACAGATTCAGGTTAGCACAAGTTAAGAAAATATTTTAACATTGTTTTTTTTAATGTAATATATATGTAGTATATACTAAAATAATGAAATATACATGAAAAAAACTAAAAATTTCAAATTATAAGAAATATTAAGTACAAGTAGATGGTATTAAAGTAATAAAGATTCACTTTTGCCTAAATTTGCCTATACTATGATAAATTTTCTATAATGATCACGATGTTCCTTTTAGTTCGATCGGGTTGAAAACATGTTTGTTCATTTTTTACCCACTAATTTATGTGTTGTTTTTAGCAAGTTCTCGAGGTTTGAATCGGGTCAATTTATATTTTACCTGTTTAGCCCCAATATACCAATTCAGTTCAGCTCAACCTACTTCAGTTCAGTTCTCAATTTCCTTATCTTATAAAATATTACTTTTAATTGTATTCAATTCAGTTCAGCTGTATTCAGCTGAAGTAAACAAGGCCCAAATTTCAATGGTAACAGACTAACTAGTAACTACTGTATGAATGTATGATACTCCATACGAAGTATTTGTTTATTTACTCAATTTGAGCTAAGGAAACTGTCACAATTTCTTCACAAGCTTGTCAATTTCATAGTTTCATACAACCCATAGTAGTTAGTAGCATTTACTGAGTTGTTCAGAAGGAGATCTATTTCTAAACCAACTGAAATAATTACCACAAGCCGCAGTAATTTTTTTTTTTTTTATCAGTTACAAATATATGTATATACAAAATTTTCAAGCCCAAAGGGCAAGTATGGACATACATGTAGAGCCAAGAGCCAATGCAATATAACAACTCTTCTTCAGCTTTGCTTCTGAACTCATCAACTTGTTATGGAAGAAATCTGCAGATATTAAGTCTACTAGAGCCATGTATATAAGTATACCAGAAGATAGCGAGCCTAGCAAACCTTCGGAAATCAACGCGTTAGCACTGCTGTCATCATAGCCTGTTATTGCGAATATGATCATCCCCAAAAATATCCCCACCGGAGTTGTCACCGAAAACATGAAGCACATATACGCCGTTGTCTTAAAGCTGAATCCTGCCTGGTAGATGCCATCAACAGCATTATTATGATATAAACTTCTATAGTTCTATATATGGTTTTTATTAACATGAGCTTGCTACAACTCTACAAGTCATATCTTTTGAGATGAGCAATCAAAGTAACCATCTAGATTATTAATCTCACTATCTTTAAATCTTTAATTAGTTGTAGAGGTATTTATATTTATTAAGAAGATGACAACATTAGGATAAAATAAGTAGAATAAAGAAGGTAAATGATAAAAATAAAGGTAAAATTCATGTTAACCAATGCATATGATAAAGGAAATGTAGCAAGTAACTTGAGACATCCAAATAAGAAATTTATAACAAATAAAAAAAAAAAACGGAGGAAGTAGATTATTACTCTTCTTGTGCAAAATTATTTGTACAATTTTACAAGACTATCGTAGTTTCTCCATTTCAAAACATGGGACACTTTTCAAAATAATGTAGCAAATAAAAATTATTTGTAAAATTATTTGAATTTTTTCTCATTTGAAGTAAAAAGAGGTCTAATGGGTATTTTTAATTATTTGGGTGAAATTATACAAAAATAAATTAGAATCAAAGCAAGAGAGAGAGTAAATGTATTTTAATTGTTTGTAGGACCATGTGCTTACTTTTATACTCAAAAGGTCACTATAAAATGAGGAAAAAAAGAAGTTAACATGCATTTTGAAATGACCCAAATTAAAATGGTGTAGCTAGTATTTCAAAACCAATGAAGTATTAAAAGTAGTACACCTTACTTTCGTTTTACTTTCGTTTCAATTTATGTGCAACAATTGAAATTTTTTTACTTCACAAATACAAGTAATGCTCAATTGTTACACAAATTGAAAATTCTATGATAACTTGTACAAATTTTTATATATTATGAAATTTTTGTATGATCGTGCCCTACACAAATTTAACCAAAATAAGCGTGCCAACTTGACGGTCGGAGCCCGGCTGTGCTTGTGTCAGGTTTGTGCCAAACATTTAAAATGTTTTCCATACGTGGGCCACGGCCCGCCAGTCATGGCTTCACACCATGTCGTTTTGTAACGAGCTCGTGTTAGGCCGTGCCCAAATCGAGCTGGGCCGAGTTAACCCTCATGCCGGCCCGGCCCATGCCCAGTTCCAATCATAAGTCAAGTATGCAACTTTGCTAAGAATGATGACAAAGTGACAACCTCACAAAGTACAAATTTATGATTCAAAATGGTTTCTTTTTTCTCAACAATAAATTTAATTTAAAAAGACAAAAAAGACATTAATTATGAGTAGCTTAGAGGTACACTAGTTATTCCAATTTCTTCTAACAAGCTTTAGACGCAACTTCAATAGTGTAACCCCACAAAACAAAAGATAATGACCCGATATCTTGTGCTATATATGATAGCAATTAGCAAGTGATTAAGTGAATCATATAACACTTTAAGCTTATAAGTAGTCTACTGACTAGTCAATCCACTATCAGTGTACTAAAATAGACTTTTAACATATACTCCAAAGTTATATAGTGATATTTTAGTGATTCAACATATGTCATCATCACTAATTAGTACTTAATGTGGAATATAAACTAAATGAACACTTGTTGTATCATCACCAACCAGATATCCAAAATGATCAACCAATGATTTAGGACGTTTTTAGTTGGGTAGAAAAAATTACTGTAAAGACTAAAGAGAAAGATGACCAAAATTCTCACGACACTTCAACTATTTTTTTACCAAAAAAAGTACTAAACTACTCGTTGCAGTTGAAAAAAAATTACAGTATATAAGCATTTAAGTATTTTATAATGCATTGTTCAGGGTTATTACTGCTTAATTTTAATTAATATTTTCACTTTTAACACCTTATAGGCTTATACAGCCTTATTACTTTCCAAAACAAAAAAGAGCAAAGGAATAGAAACTCAACTTTGAGATAGTCAATCTAAAGAACTACTCCCTCTGGCTCTAATTACTACATATCATAAAATGCAAACTTTGATGGTTCCTAGTTTTATCTACATAATAAAAAATATAGTCATGATGATAGGGTCTAATTTGATTTGTCACAATATGTACTTTTTAAATATACTCCATCCGTATCATAAAACTTTCAACAATTGATTTTCCACGCTTTTTGAGGAAGCGATTTAAGGGTGTAAACGAAAGAATTAGTCAATATAATTTCAATATTAGGAACTTATAATCACGTTCTTGCTTATATTAAAACTATTTTGACTAATTCATTTGGTTACACTCTTAAATCGCTTCCTCAAAATCCGTGCAAAACCAATTGTTGAAAGTTTTATATTACAGAGGGAGTGTAATTTTTAAATATATAATTTTTATAATTTTTTATTATATGTAATCAAACGTATTTTTATTTAAAGTTGTGTCTCGAGAGATCTGAAAAACAAAATGTAGCAAGTAAAAAATGACGGAGGAAACATTACTATTGCTCGCAAAGGATTATTTGAAGGAAATTTTTAGCTAAAAATTTACTCCTAGTATAACTTTCTACTTTAAATTTATGACATTACATGATTAATTAAGCTTGTATTTTAAAATTTTGGATTTATGCTTACAAATTTGGTGTTTTTTTTGGTGGGGTTGGGGGATATCCCATCAACCTGTAAGACAAGGTGAAAGAATAATAGAATAGTTCCTTCATTTGTTATTGATCATAAAAGAGAAAGTGGTTGAGTAATCTAAAGTTTACCAACACTGTAATGCTTGAATTTTCATTGTTCAATTAATCATCTATATATAAATTTTATTACACTTTTCCCTCCATTTATGTTATGTGCCTAGAAGGATCAACTAACGTTCAGGGCCACTCAAACAATTTCGATCGCAAAATACTCCTCAAGTCCTCATAATTTTGAATACTGTTATAACACAAACCTTAATTAACTGCCAAAAATAATTAACTCACCAACTACAAAAACAACATCGATCGCTACAAGGATAAGTGATATCCGCACTCATCCATCACAGCAAGGGGTGTGGATATCAATGTGTGGAAATCACTTCCCCCTACAAGCCCAATAATCTATTAATTACACGATCTAGGGTCCATGTTTTGAACTTATTTTATACTTAATTGCACTTATTTTGTGACATATATGCTCCTAATTTTGCTAAATATTTAGGTCAAAATGCCATTTGTGACATAGTATGTTAACAGACTCTTTGTTTCACCCCAATTACCAATGTTGGACACTCAATCCTTAGACATTGGTGTGACACTTGGACACTTCATTTCAAACCAAAAATATTCATATTTTCATAAAATTGCCGTGTCTGACACTTAGACACATATCCTTGTCTGATACTTAGACACATATCCTTGTCTGATACTTCAAGCAGAGTCCAAGTAACATAGCAATAAGAAATTGTATCTCACAGTTGATTAACCGGAAATTCCTCTATTTTCATAACCTACAAAACTAAAAGTAATATACTGTAGTAACTAGTAAAGGTCTAAAGGATCAAAATATGCCAAAATCAACAATATATAGCTTAGCTATAAGAAAATTCCCGCAAAAAAAAAAAAAAAAAAAAGCTTAGCTATAAGAAAATAAGATTGTGGCAATTGGCCATTTCTGCACTAATCAAATTAACCACAACACACAAAAGTGAGAGATAACTCAGGTAGTTAGAGCTTCCCTCCAAATTCTACGAGAACTTAGATCGATTTTCATCCCTGGCCTAATAATTTGGCATGCAAAATTACGAGTATGCCATTGGATAGCCCTTCACACTTTCACAGTACAAAACTGGTCATAGCTCAATAAAATTAATTTTTTAACCTAAGAATTATAAACAGGGATTATAATTATATTAATGGAAATGCCTAAAATTGAGATAATAGTGTAGTTTTACCTGAGCAATGCAACCACCAAGTCCCATGCCTTCAAAAATCTGATGAAAAGAAAGAGCAGCCACAAGTGGTTTAATTGTACAAACATTTTGTGACATCCCCATTGTCACCCCTATTATCACTGAATGAAATATTATCCCTATTTCCAACACTTGTGACACCATTCTCTGCCTCATCTTCTCTCTCATCTCTCCCCCCTCTGCATCCAACTCCCCTCCAACCCCCTTCTCTCTACTTTCTCTCTCCTCCACGTCACCGTTCTCTTTCACCACCACCACCATCTCCACCTTCCCTTCTCCGCCGCCGTGGCATCCGGCGGGCCCCTCCAGCCGTGCGTACCCGCCGTGCCCGTGCATCTCTGCATGTGAGGAATTCGCCGCGAGGTCGACTAACAGAGCCAGCAGAGCGCCGATGAGTGTCACCAGCCCCGCGAAGGGGAAGTCCTTCCATGGGTGGCGCGTGGCAACAACGCAGTCGCTGAGCGCGTCGAATGCGTCGGGGAGAACGTGGACGAGGGAGGTTGACAGAATTACCCCCGCGGCGTAACACTTAATTACCAAAGTAGCCTTGTCGTAGGCGGGCTTCCCTGCGAAGGATTTCGCGAGGAACACCGGGAAGGAGATGCCGATGACGCTAGTGATGAAGATCGCCACCGTAGAGATGAGCTTTATGTGGGTAGCAGACGCGCTGTTGCGGCAACTGAGAGCACGCGCTGCTGCTTCCGCGCCGCCGCATGTCGGCATTAGGGAGGGGTCACGTGAGGAGAGAGAAATTCTGATGTAGGAAAATGGTGGAAGAAAGAATTGAAGAAGACGATTAGTTGATTGTGGTAGAAAAATGGGGATTTAGTAGAGGGAATTGGGGGTGAGAGTGACGAATTTTGGTGAGGAGTTTTTATTTAAGAAGAAGAGGAAGTGGCAAGTGTTAAAAAAGAGTAAATATCTTAGGAAAAAAATAAATATTCCCTCTATTTATTAACAGATTGAGCTCATTTATATTAGCTGAATAACACTTCAAAAAAAAACATTAGTTGAATAAAGATTAATTGAACTAAATTTAATCTGAAGTAAACAAGCCCTAATAAATGGATGATCCATTTTATAAAGTAATGGTTGGGATGTATGAAAAGAGAAATATAGAGAATTTTTAAATTATTTATTTTAATGCTAAATGGGGTGTCAAAATAAGGTGTTAAAATCTTAGGATATGAAATAAAGGAAAATAAATGAAGAGGATGCTAATTCGTGTTAAAGTATTGGCCTTTCACTTCCTTTTTTTTAAGGGGGTTTAGTGGTTTGGTGTGTGTGATTTCCATTTACTACCTAGTAGCTTATTACATATTCATTCATGCCTTTTCACACTCTTTGAAGTCTTTATAGTAATCTAAGCTTTATTAGAAATTTTTCATGAATTTCTTTTCAGATTATGTAATACATCTGTTTTATTTTATTTGTAATGATTTGATATAAAATAGCAAGTAAATATGTTTAATTATTGCAAATAATATAAAATAAATGTAATCCTTTTCATTTTAATTTAGATATATAACTAGTACAATACCCTTATACCCATACAGTACACAGTTTATTTTATACAGTACAGAGTAAAGATATCTCATCAAAAGATAAGTATGATCACAATAATTACTATTATGGCCCTAGCAATACCCCCGGTTGCCAAAATTGCGTAGATTGGTGTAATTATTAATTAAGAAAAATTATAACCTACAACCAAAAAAGTAGGTGAATTTGAAACTTAGGACCACTTATTTTATTTATTTATTTTTTCAATATACATCCATTAAATTTCATTACATAATTAAAATACAACTAAAAATAACCTTTCCGACCAATTCAAGCACACACAAACAAAATGTAACATTATTTTTTAAAACAATTTTCAAAGCGATCGAGATTGTATAAATTGGTTGAAAATATATATATTCATATGTAATTTAACTGCTAACGTCAGTGGTTGTAATTTTTTTTTTTTTTTAAAATGTCAATATCTTAAAGTAAAATGTCCATTTTGTAACTTAAGGCAAAATATTTTTTTTACCATTAGCTTTTACCTTCAGTTTTTTTTTTTTTATTTTTTTATTTTTTTTTTGGCCAGAGAGATTTTGATATTATAGGACATAATATTCAACTTGCGCAATGTCTAAAATGGGCCGGGGTTTTCACGCCTTGCCATGTTTGGGCAATTTCAAGGCCCATTTAGTTGATCACAAGTTTATGCTTAACCATTCAACATAAAGTTATGTTTAATTCATCTGATCTAATTTTAGATTTTGTCTAATTTAATTTGATTTTAGCCCAACATATATATACTAGTTTTATATGCACGCTAAGTGTGTGATGTAATTTTTGGCATCGCTTTTACATAATCAGTATTAAAACAAGCCAAAAATTAAAGTAAGACCCTCCGTCCCTTAAGATTGCCCCATATTGACTTTTGCTACTGTTCATTTGGAAACTTTGACTCTCTATAATTTTAAACATGTAAGGAAAAATATAGTTAAATGGGGTCTCGTTTGATTCGGCTCAATGTATACTTTTTTAATATGCAATGCTTATAATTTTTTATTATATGTATGTCAAGATATTTTCATTTAAAAATATGTCTCGGGAGACGAGAAAAAGTAAATGGGACAATCTTTTAGGGATAGAGGGAGGTTCTACTAGCAATAGAGAGATTTATAAACAAACCTCAAAAAATAAACATAAACCTCTATATTGTTAATATCCTTAGCACATTTAGAGACATTCTTTTCGTAAAGAACTTTGATTTTTTTTTTAAACTGCAAATGAAGTAACTGTGGACTAAAAGTTGAAGGAGAAATTAATTTGATTGATGGGATAACTTAACATGATAGCTTTCAATTTATCTTACATTAACAGTTCAACATGCAAGAATAATAGAATAAAGCTATAAGAGATTTGTCCATATAATACATCATTAATATACAAACCTTTCCTCTAGCAACCTTTTTATCAATAATAGACAAACCTATCAAAGGTTCATGCATAGGACCCATTATATTAAAAAAAAAAAATCAAATCTCTCAACAAAAAAAAAAATGACGTCAAGGAAAAAAAAAGAAAAAAAGAAATTGATTGTACAAACCGGTTACTAATTAGTAACCTCTCTCATTTATGATTTCATTGTTTTAGTAGCAATAAGAGGTTTGTTTATGAACCTCAAAAAAAGCAAAACAAACCTCTTGACAAACCCACTATTGTTATTGCCCTAATACGAATTATTATATTTTCCACTTTGTCAAGTGTAAGATGTATTTTTTTAATAAGAAAAGAAATCCACTAGTTCATTTATATATATATATATATAGAAGTAGGCTCATGTGAGAAATGTTGTTTTGGTGAGAAGGGTGAGAAGCAATCATAACCCTTTGATCACCAAATGAAGGGCTAAGATTAAATTTAATTTTCCCTCCTTACTTCTTTGATAGTTTGGAGTCAATGTATATATGGTATAAAGTCAATGTATTTTTACTCAATGTATTTATAATGTATGGTGAATGTACCTATAGTTGGTGCTCAATGTACCTCTAGGTTATAGTTGATGTATTTATCTCTTCTCACATTTCTCACCATAAGAAATTTCTCACCGGAACCCAACCCTATATATATATACACACACACACACACACACACACACATATATATATATATATATATAAAATTACCAGTTCAGTGACAAGTAATGATTACTATTTCATATAACACATTAACCCTTATTGAGAAGAGAGATAAAGAGAAATCTTCAAACAAGGGGTGAGGATCAAATCTGCACCTCTAGGATGTAAGGTGGATTGGTGTAGATGAGCCAAAATCCTCTCCATTTCTTAGAGGAAATGCACGGTCAATTTCCTAAATTAATTATAAATGATGTATGAAGAGAGAAATAGAGGGGATTTTTAAAAATTTTATTTTAATGCTAAATTAGGTGTTAAAATTTTAGGATATGAAATGGATGAAAAAAATGGAGATGATCCTAATCCGGTGTGGACATACTTGTCTTACATTACTTCCTTAGTGAAAGAAGTAGTATATATATATAGAAGTAGGCTCATGTGAGAAATGCAGTTTTGGTGAGAAGGGTAAGAAACAATTTCAACCCTTTGATCAACAAATGAATGGCTAAGATTAAATTTGATTCTTCCTCTTTACTTCTGTATTTAGAGTTAATGTATCTATAGTATGAAGTCAATATATTTTACTCAATGTATTTATAGTGTATGGTAAATGTACCTACATTTGGTGGTCAATGTACCTCTTGGTTATAGTTAATGCATTTATCTCATTCTCACATTTCTCACGATAAAAAATTTCTCACCGGAACCCAACCCTATATATATATATATACAAAATGAATAATTCATTTATTTTGTGATAGAGGAAGTACAATTCTCATCACATTATTAATTACGAGTGCTTATAAAGATGATAGAGGAAGTAATTTTTATTTTATTTTATTTTTTCACAGGTAAAGAACACAGGGGAGCCCCTTCTTATCTCAAGAGGGGGAATGAGGATTCGACCCCGGGGTCAAGGCTCCGGTAACGAAGCCAGTGCCACGGCACTGCACGCCTTCAACCTCGATAGAGGAAGTAATGTACTCTCATCAAGTTATAATTATATATGATGGGTGCTTATAAAATACACTACGGTCTGTAGTCCACATGTTTTTTTTTTCTCTCTATCCATTTCACACACAATTTTGTCTCCCACAAAATCAAAGATACACTTGTGACTACCAATAAAAACTCACGTGATGTATATTAGTTTAAATTTTTTTTTTTGAAAGGGATGTATATTAGTTTAACTTTAATGAACATCAGTATAAACATCTATCTATTGTAGGTTGCATTTATATGAAGAGTCATTCCTTTTGATGGGTTGTACCTTCTATGAAATTAGTATGTATGGTAATGCAGAAGTTTGTGGTACCTTCATGGCATTCCATTTGATGGGTTGTACAATAATTGCCATGATAATAATCATATCTTCTCTGCAAACTCAATTAAAACAAATAACATGAACCAGTTTGTTAAATTTGACAAGCAAATCCTTTCAAGCAGCATTAACTCTATCAAAACATTATTCTGAGAAAATTTGAGCAGAAAAAAGTTTCTGTTTTTTTCCCCAGATACTCACCTACACAGCAAAATCCTACTACTAATACAATATCAGTGCTAATTCAGGGAAAAACAAAATTCCAGTACTATGTACTATATCATTCTTTCCCCTCTTTCAAATCTCTATTTTTAGCAGAGTTAAAGAGGAACAACATATAACAAGCTAGACTTCTTCTAAGCCCCAACTCGATGAAACATATAAACTCTGCTAACAAAACCCCGGAGATGGAGATTCTTGAATTAAGAGCGCAGCTTTCGTATTCGAGCAGCAACATAAATTGTCTATAACTTCTGTTCAAGCGTCACATCCATAATGCCAATGGAAGATTTAGGTACATAATGTTGGTCTGTGTCCACTTCCTCGATTTCCTACAATTGAATGCCATTACCAAGAACAATCAGCAAATCCCTTTTTTCACAAGTCTGTCTGTGTCTAACGGTCTGACGAGATAATGTTTTACTAAAAAATTGTAACTTGAGTTTTGAACATAATAATACTAAACTTTTTATATCCAACTTAACTAAATACATAAAAAAAATTATATACTACATAAAGAAAATTAACGCCAAATGCTCGAAACTTTGAAAGCCCAAGAGTAAAAGTGGGAAGTCGCAATGCTTACCTGGACAACTTCCTCTCCCTTAATAACTCTTCCGAAAACAGTTATTTTCTCATTAAGATCGGGAATGGGTGCTGTAGTTATATAGAGCTCAAATCCTTTTTTGTCGTTCTTCGTCTTGGAGGTTCCAAGCATAAAGGCCTCGTGCTTTAAACTGAACATGAATGAAATTTAAGAATATAGACATACAAGATAACAAAAAGGAAGTTGAGGGGACTTAAATTAAAGCTAGTAGTGAACCTGCTATCAAGTTGGCTGTAGTGCTTCCCCTTGTGGGTCCATTCTTCAGCAGGTCCAATACTGTGAACATCCCCTGCCTGGATCACATAATGCTTAATCACACGGTGGAACTGCATCCCTTTGAAATGCCCTTTCTGACTGCAAAAATCATATTCATCAGACCCATCCATAATTTCAGCACCCATTCCCCTTTCACAATGCAGCAGTTTTGTCAAAGAAAGATATTTATTCAAACACAACAGTCCCTGTTCAAATTTGTAAGGACATGAAAATGGAGTTAAGAACAAACAAGTTCAGTTTAGTTCCATTCAGCTCTTGCTAAGTGCAGGATTTAGTTTAATTCAGTTCAATTGAGTCAAGTCCAAAGGAATAGGGCCTTAGTCAACCCATGAAAGAGAAGAGCTAATTAACCTATGGCCCTCTTCATAAGTTTAGGCAACTCTTCTCTTTCATGGGTTGACTAAGGCCTAAAGTGTCGAGTCCAGTCCCAAAGAACAGGCCTAAATTTATGAAATGATGAGAGGAGAACCTGCCTAAACTTATGAAGTGATTTTTCAAATTTCTATTTTCCAATGTGAACCACTCACGAGTGCAGAGTGCAAAACACAATGGGGCGCACTATTCTAGTTTCACAGAGGCATCTTTACATTGAACTACTCCATCTACTCACCTATACCAATCAGTGTGGCTAAAAAAGGGTATTTTGATAGTGCCAGATCAATTGGTATCAGAGTGGAAATGCATTAATAAATTGCCAACTCAACATCTTAAGATTCTTGACAATAATTCATCCCAAAATAATAGTAATCAATTAGTCACTAGACGAGGATATAAGGACTGTTACTTTGACTCATGAGTACTTGTCCAACTATCGGGTACAACCATTCTATAAAATTGCAAGATTATGGTTTAAAATAAAATATCCATGTGTCATTACCCATATTAGTCCAAGTGATATTCTTATAACTAAAAAGAAACTCAAGGAGATGCAAAAGCTATTGGCCTATTGCAAATGTAGTACTCTCCAAATCTCTACATATAGGAACTTTTACGTTTCAGACGTTTCAGGGACCTTATTTCTCTCCAGTTTTTGGTTTGATGATCCATAACAAATGTGTAGAAGGTAACGAAACAGACTATATATAGCGTGTGAAAGATGGAAACTTTCTGTTAGGAATCAATATAGTGGGGCAAGGGTAGTTTAAGGAATTAATAATCAGTTTGTTATTAGAAGCTTGTAGAAGCTAATAGAGAGTTGGGGGAATTCTCTATAAATAGAGCTGATGAGGAGAGAATTGATAAGCGAGATGTAATTGAGTGAAAGCTCTTGGGAGAGTATGAGCCTTTCGAATGCTAATTTTTAGAAGAGTCCAGTCTTTCGAATGCTTGATAACTATCGTAGTTTGTTTCATTTCATCATTACATTCAGAATCATCTTTCGTTCTTAATATTCATCCATTAGCTCATAAATTTCATCCATTACTCATTTTTAGAAGAGTGGGATAAGGGAGTTTTCAAACAAGGTGGGGGAAACCGAAAATAACTTGGTGGGAATGAGTTAGAAAAGATATGAAGCAGATGGATTTACAAAAGATTGAGGCTCTCGGCCGTAGGGGGTGGAGGAGGAAAATCTTTGTAGACGGCCACTCAGGATAATCACTTTGGTTCATGTAGCTGAACCCGCTTGTGGGAATAAGGCTTTGATTGATTGTTTGCCTCATCTTTTGCAATTGTTATACTTCTTCCTAATAATATCAGCCATTCTAATTGATAACAAATGGTAAAAGTCAAATGTCACGAGACAAAGTTAGAGCTATATAATGCCATAAAAGCATTTGAACCTTCATTGGTGAGAGATATCCAAGCAGTAAAAAAAAAAAAAAACAGAAAATGCAAAAAATTGTATATTACTCCAAACAGCAGATTGTGTGTGAATGTTTAACAAAACCACTTAAGCATGAGCATTAACAGAAGAGTTAAATATGCTAGTACTCACCATCGCTCAATAAATTCATCAACAACTTCAGGAGATCCATCCTTAAACAGTTCTGCAGCAATGGCACCTTTGGAAGTATGGATGATCTAGCATAAGACAAATTGATATAGCTAAGAAAAAAGGAGCCAAGGTTTTATGGGATCAGAGGACAAACAAAAGGACCAGCATTAAAAGAATCAAAGGATACTCCGTCTGTCCTGAAACAATGGTCATGCACTGATGCATACTATTTTGAGATATTAAAAAGCAATTGTCATATTTTCCAAAATTGAAATAAATAATGGATAGAATGCAATACATGGCCCCACTTAAGTAGAATGGAAAAGAGAGGATGGAGAAAAGAAATAAAATGAGTGGTTTTAGTGAACTCATGCAGAATCCTACAGACAATACTAATGAAGAAAAAAGAAAGCAACACATACCGCATATTTTGGAACATCAGTATTCTTCAGATCATTCTTCAGATCCTAAAACATAGGACAAAAAAGATCATAAATAAATGAGCTTGTGAACTGATGGCTTACATAATCTACAAGAGCAGGCAATCTGTTCTCAATTAGCAAGAAAATGATAAACACTGGTGATGTAAGGAGCATAAGAAAATATGTAGAATCAATACTAACATTTTTACCTTACGACCTCCATAATGTATCTGCTCTTCAGTGTTCACTGACCTAGCAAAGATTATTAAAACATTGCTGTCAGTTGCAAACACTCATCAAACTATGCTACATCCTCCATTTTTCTGAACTATGTAAGTTACAGCACACTGATGCAATAAATTATAAAAAGAACTGCCCCAGAAATTTCAAGTGGTAACAATAAGACAACAATGCACTATTTTATTCGTAAAACATAAAAAGAAATAAAGAAATAGAAAAATAGGGCCCAAAGGCTAACATAAATCAAGTACTTCTTCCATTCCTTTTTGTCGGTTAGACTTTCCTATCTTCCATTACTTTTTGTTCATTATACGGAATATTATTCCATTTTTTTGGCAATTTTCTAACTACCCATACCTGCTCCACATAAAATTTTCTACTATTTCTTTTGACACAAACCTCATTTTTCACATTCGCTTTTCTACTTACACAAGCCCCGCAGAATACAAATACACCCTCTTTCCTCATTTACATTGATTTTTGAGGCTATAATAAGTGTTAGTGTATAACTAGCATTTAGAAATGGGGAATTCATGGTTTTTCACAATGATACATTTACCAAATATCTCAAATGACAAATATATAAATAAAATAAAAAAGGGGATGTTAAAGGAAAGTTGGTGTTGCTTGTAAAACACCTACTATTGGTGTTGCTTGTAAAACACCAGAAGTACTGAAGTTGCAGCAGCCATATTACTATTGGTGTTGCTTGTAGATGAAATTTTAAGGAAAAGAAGACTTGGGAAAAGAAGACTTGCTGGTTGTTGTCAAATCTTTTTGTTTTTCAATAACAGTGGTGATGGTGTTAAAATAGCAGGAGAAAACTAGCATTCCCATCATACCCATTTCTATTTCTTTTGAAGAATCATACTACATTATTGGGTCAATACAAGAATTATACTGGAAAAATATAGTGTACAGCTAAGTACAACAATTAGATCTTTAAGGAGTAAATGGGAAAGTGAGCACAAACAAAAAAGAATATAGTATAAAACTGAAAAAAAAAAGTCTCAGGTAGAAAATGATGATGCAAAAATGAAAATTGGAATTTGCTCTCTCTTTTTTCCAGAAACTAAGGGAAGAGAATCAATATTATGGCAGAAAATAGATTACTCCAAAAAGATTTAAATGTTGTACAAGACAAACAGTTGACTTTAATCTTATGTATACAAAAATCAAATATCATTTTATTTTCCAAGAAATTCCCTTTCATACTTGGCTTCCTGCATTCTTCTATCAATGGAGATACCACATTTATGTATACATCTTTCTCGAAATTTCAATTATACATACATTTTGCTCGAATGTTCATAACAACTTCAATTACCCATTCATAGACAATCGAATGCAGCAGCGGGTGCAGGCATCAAAGCTAGTAGTTCTCCAATGCCGGAAGAATTGGAGAATTGGAAGGTCTCTAATGGCAGTGATGTTGAAAATCACGTCCAGCTACTAGAAAGAGGTAGGAAAAGCCGAAATAAGTTAACGGAGCTCTACAATAACTCTCGATAAGCTGTTTACTACGTCAGTTAAATATACATGTGCAATGACATAAATGGCCTTTGAGACATTTGCTAACTTGCTAAGTATATCATTTTGAGAAACACAGCAGCCCTCTTTTAGGAATAGGAATGGACTAACATATAATGAACATCAGCACACATTCCCATGCCAACCAAAAAACTTCTCTAAGAAAAGCAAAATCAAGCTGAAAAAGCTCACAAATCCAGCCAAACTATTAAACATAAACACACATGCTATCCGCAAGTTGAACAACTCTAAACAGAGATTGTCAGCTATAAACCCATGAAAACAATGGAAACTGAAATAAGTTCCCCAAAACTGAACTCCCAATCCAAAACCATTTTGAATAATGTATAATGCAATCTCATGCTAAAAGTTCCCAATATTTGTTTTTCCCCAACTAAGCTAAATAAAAATTGAAAATTTTAACTAAAAACTACATCACAATACAACTTGAGCTCAAATTTGCACAATCAAACTAATCTGGACCATCCTAAGCCCTCTACCTTTGCGAACTAAAATCAAGATTTTCATTAACAGCACGCAATATCAGAGTAAAAAATGCTCTAATTCAGCACTCATATCGAAACAATCATAATAGCAATGCTACTAAAAGCAAGCGATCCAGATTTTAAACCAAAATTTCTCTCAACCTAAGTATCCAACCCAAATCAAGCTTCCTTCAATTATCCAACAAAACCCCAGAAACTAATTAAAAAAGAAACCAGTATAAATTCTCCGAATTACAGCCACAAACAGATTAGAAGCGACATTCAAAGATACGAAAGGGAAGAAAATTCAAAGAATGTAGAGTTACCTGTGAGAAAAATGCCGATAAGCAGAGAAAATGAAAAAGACAACCATGAAAACAATTAAGCAGAACAAGATAATTGTGGCAGGACTGATCCTACTTGGTGCCTTCTTCTTCTTGCTTTGCTGCAACAAAGCTTGTGGCTTTATTCTTGCCATCTACCTAAAAACTCTTGAAGTTCAAATCCTTCTAACCCAGAAAAAAACAAAATGCAAAAAAAAAAAAAAAAGATCAAACAAATGAATCGGCTAATTATAGTTCCATAATTAAGGTTGATCTTAATTGAAATAATGAAAGAACAAAAACAAAGATTTGAAAACATACCCAAATTAAAATTCGGCAAATGAATAGGAATCTTGCAAAGCTTCTCTCACAGACGTGAATCCACCCACTAAAGGTAGTTTCTCTCTCTTTACAGAAGATATTAGTTGGCGTAGAAGGGTTAATGAATTGTGAGTAGATTGATATTGATATGGATGTATTTGTTTGTCTTAGGGAGGGTTTGAATGTTTGGTTGGTTTGGGGTTACAGTAGAGTTCAATATTCCAAATTTGAGAAGTATGAGTAAATGACTATGTGATCTAATATTCAAAGATGTATGATGGAAATTTCAGACCAATTGAAATTTGAGACACTCGGAATTTGATAGGTCAACGAGAATAGGTGATTGAGTGTCATTACATTCTTGCAACAAGTGTATTTTCTTTTATAATTTTTATTTTTACGTGAGTTATGCATGAAGAAAAATATAATTATGGATCTCGTTGGATTCATTCCAACATGTAATGTTGTTTTTATATTATCTAGTACTTATAATTTTTGCAAATATATAATCAGAGATATTAATCGTCAATGTTTTGTCTCGACATATATAAAAGGAAACAAAAAATTATGCGGAGTATGATTTTTGGTTTCTTAGATGGCATTGAAATTTGAGATTTTAAGGTCTAGCCTAGTACTGTATTCATTAAGCATTATGTTGTTGGCACGTCCTTAGATAATTCGTAGGCTCATTAAAAATTCAAAATGAGCCTCGACACTCTATAATATGTTGCTATAAACACTATTCACAAAATGTAATGTTGCTACCAACGTTGTCTTGGTCTAGTGGTGCCAGGAGGTAGACTTGGTAGGGAGAACCATGGTTCGATTCCCCAAAATCACGTTGAGAGGAGTTTAAAACCTTAACCCCAGACACGCTCCGAATCCAGATTAGCCCAAAGGGTGAATCGGGTGGGTACAAAAAAAAAAATGGAATGTTGCTATAAACACTCATTCACAAAATGTTCTTTCACTTATATAGATGAAAAAAAAAAGAGTAGAGGAGACTTTTGGATTGCATGTTGCATTAACTCATTAACTCATTAACAGAAAATATCTGGTTCCTTCTTCATAGAATGTATTTTCGTATTCAATTTGCCTCACTTTTAAGCCTTTGAAAAACAAAATTCATAGAAGGTACACTAATTAGTACCTACAGGTAGAGCTGTCAATCGGGTCGTGTCGTTTCGATTTCGGGTCGACTTGTATACATAAACGGGTTGAACTCTCTAACCCAAACTCGACCCATTTAATAAACGTGTCGTGTCGTGTCAACCCATTTACTTAAAATGTGTCAGTCCTTGACCCAAACCCATTAATTTTGTGTCGTGTTCGGGTCGTGTTAGCGTGTCAGGTCAATTTTTCACTATAAAATTAATATTCAAGTGTAATCGTGTCGTGTTGTGTCAACCCGTTTACATAAACGGGTTAAACTCTTTGACCCAAACCCGGCCAATTTAATAAGCGTGTCGTGTCGTGTCAACCCGCTTATTTAATCGTGTTAAAGTCTTTGACCCAAACCCGTTAATTTCGTATCGTGTTCGGGTTGTGTTATCGTGTCGTGTCAGTTTTTGCCGGCTCTACCTCCAGGGCTGCAGGAGATACTCTCCATAAAAAATACAAACTTACTATGAATACTGAATAGATATTCATCAAATTGACGATAAATCTCATGAGTATCATTCTAATATTACTCACGGTATTCACGTGTGTAGCTTTAAATTTGTAGAGAATGAGTAGATAATGAATACTAAAATTTAAAAATTTCAACACTACACTCTGAGAAAATCGGTACGAGAAAATAAGAAATTTTACAATTGAAAGTACAGCTCCATTTAATAGGGCATTTTCCAGTAAAATTATTTCTCTCTATTTTCAATATTACATTGTTTACTTTGCAAAGTAGTGTAATATCATTTTCTCTAGGAGTAAAATATCTCTTACAATGATGGAAAACTATTTTCCATTCAAAATGAAAGAATATTAATTTCTTTCTTTTCCCTTTTATTTCCCTTATTTTCCACCATTTTTCTCACATGATAATAAACAATGAAAACGTATTTTGTAATTGTTTTTTTCATTATAAATAATTTTCCATGAAAATTATTATATATTATATATTGATAATATTTTACACCCAAGTAAACAAGGCCTACATCACACAAAGTGAAAATTTGTAAAGCTGAAACCCTGGAACTAATATACATAAATAAATTATAGAGACATCACATCTTCTTCCTGTCTTTCCAATACAATGGTAGCAAGAGCAAGTCTGTATGCAGTAGACCTCATATTCCTGACCAAGACGAATATCTCCTTCCTCCTCTTCTTTGCAGGCACACGACTCCACTGCTCATGCCTAAGACGAGCAAGTAGGACAGCTTCACAAAATGCCACTGCTGCTGGTTTCTTGCTGCATGTTCATAATTGTAACAACCTTTTTAGATGTGATATTATCAAGCAAATTCATCCAAGCAACAATCTTTCCTCTATAAGCATAGTTTAAACTATTTATCACAAAAATGAGGTATGAACTTTGATGGATTAGACAACCCCCTATTTTAGTGAATAACGTTTATAATTTTATAATTGTCCCACTAGACTAAAAGAAATTCAATGTTTCAAAATATCTATACGAATGGAGAACTAAGATGGAAGAATATAGTCACGGGAAGAATTATTAACCTTCCGCGAACAAATCCGGTGGAAACAAAACCTATCGGTGGCCTATAAGCTTCCTTCGCAGCAGGATCCTCGGGCAACTGAAAATCCCATTTACCGGAAGATAGCTCTTTAAAGTAGGAGCTAACAAAAGCATGAGGCAGTTGGAGGCCCTCATTGTTCTCCAACCTGTGAAATTGACCATTTATGCAATAATAATCAAAGGCCACATAGAAAAACCAAATTAACGAAATTATCAACACCGTGCTAAAAGCATAAAATATTGTTATAAGAATGTCAATGAACTGCTAAAACATAAACTAAAGAAACAAAAGCTGAAACATGAGTTAATGAAATATAAGCTGAAACTTACATGCAATTTTATAAAGGAAATTTTTGTGAAAAAACCCTTTTATGTTTACAACTTTTTGTGAAAACCCCCTTAAGTTTTTTTTTTTTTTTTTATAAATAAAACCCCCTAACGTTTTGAGACGTTTTTAAATGCATCCCCTAACGTCATAATTCCATCAAATTTAACATAGATGGCCCACTTTACCAATTTCCATACTACTGAATGTGTGAATTGGACTTCATACCCCCTAGTAATTAGTTAATTACACACTCCCAACTTGATTGAATTTTGAAGTATAGCTTGATTGAACTTCTGGAAATTTTAGGAGGTGCATATGATGATGTTTGGAAATTTTAGGGGGTTCATAAAAAAAAAACATAATAAGGGTGAAGTTGGACCCATTTTAGGCCCATCTCTATTAAATTTGAAGAAATTATAACATTAGGGGTGCATTTTAAAAAGTCAAATGTTAGGGGGTTTCATTCAAAAAAAAAAAAAAAACTTGAGGGGGTTTTCACAAAAAGTGTAAACATAAGGGGTTTTTCAAAAATTTCCTTTTGTAAATGTTACTCAAGAATGAAAGTTGAGAAAAGTGAGTGATAATTACCTAGAGGTTAGTGTTGTTATGTCAGAAAAACGAGGGGCACAAACAATTGCTCTCTCATCAAAGAAACCTTCCTTGAAAGCATGTATGACAACTCTGAGGTAACATAATCTCCTATCATTTCTCAAAGTGACCAAATTTGATGCCTGGCTGATCTTTGCTTCATTTATCCTTAATTGTGAAAAACTCATCCTATCTGGCCCATTAGAGAACAATAACAAATTATCACCAGATATTTCCTTCAAGAAAGAAGTCAGCATCCTGGATGTCCTTGCTACAAATACTTCGTAAGAACCACCATTACTAACAAGTGGAATGTCATTAAGTTTGCTTTCTAGACTTGATGAATTGTCTCCGTTACCCTTTAAATGGATAGATAAATCATTGCCATTGCCCTCTCCAGCTCCATTGTTGAAAGCAAAACAATTGCTGTTCCAAGGAAGCTGTATAGGAATTTTAAAAGGTCTTGTAGCAGGAGGATGATTTTCAAATGCTTTATCAACTGCTGCTGATTCTCTTTCTACAAAACAGGTGTTTGAATTGCAATCAGGAAAATCTGATGGAAAATAAGGCAAACCTACCTGCAGGGCAGAAAGCAAATGTTAAAATTTTAAGTTTACCTTAAAAAAAGGAAGAAAAAAAGGATGATTGAAAACTCATCGAGACGTAAAAATGGTCAAGCACACATACATCACCAGCAATCCAATGCTTCTCTCGCAAACCAATGGCATTAGCTCCACCGGAAATCAGAGGAATCCAGAAAGCCTTAACCCAAGAGAAAGGGAGTATAATAGACCAACTGAAAAGAAAGTGAAAGTCAATGTCAAGCCTAGGAGAGTTTATATGCTGTACCGCTGAAATTCAGAAGCCAGTTTGTTGCTATAAGTTGTAACTTCGAAGATCAATTGCCACGATCCATGATCTTCAATTTGTTAGCCAGGTAACCAACAAATCTTAATGACAAACCACTAGTGTACCTAATTAAGAAAGATCCAACTATTTACAAGATTTCTAATACAACTAACCTAGATTTGATTGTTGGATTAAGTTCACAAGCATATTGAGGTCAAGCATGTATTAGCAAAGTAGGAAAGTGGCATCATGAGGGCTTTTCTTTTATTGATATTAAGCAAAGTCTAAGACTCAACATTTTCTTTCATAATTTCATTGTAAAAATAGAAAACAAAAAGGCAAATGGTCAAACTCAATTTTCTCCATCTGAAAAAGGAAGCAGTGAGATCTGATTAAGAAAATTCAAATTTTAAATCTCCAAATATTCGGCAAGTGACCTTTTGTTGAGGAGCTTAGCAAGTTGGTTTTCACAGCCGTGAGTTGTTCTATGTACTTATTTAGTTTGCATCACGCTTGTATCTTGAGTTCTTAGTTCTTTCTTTTTAAAGATTTCGGTAATGTTTTGGGTTTTTAATGAGCTCATTCATAGCCTATATCAATATCTAACTATCTAAGTAAGCCGTTGTTTTAAAAAAAAAAAATCTAAGATGATTTCTGTTGTTGCAAAATTCTGCTATAAAGATTTTTCAGGACTTAGTTTTATAGTGGCAGAAGGCCTCCATATTGATTGAAATGGTTCCTGGTCACCTATTAACCCCTAATCACCTCCCCTTCTCTACTGCCAACCTCAACAGCCCAACCAGAAATTCCCTCCACTGTAAGTCTGTAACAAACAAATCTCCCCTTCTTCCCAACTTTCATCCTACCATCAAAATCAATTGTAACAAAGGGCATCGAGTGACACTACAAGTATGTGAGGGAAAGACAGATTCAAGGATTGTACACTGTAAACTATTTGGATCCTTGACATCCAACATGCGCACTGTAAACTACATTACTTGGATCCTTGACATCCAACAATTATTTAAACAATTCTTTTCAGGCCAAAATCAAGGAAGAAAATCACAAGCTGTTGGACATACACCTGTGTTCGACTAGATTACTCAAGTCCCAAACTCCCAATAACGTAGAATGTTGAGAACTTTCTAAAAAATAAAAACTGTAACCTTAAAATACACACAAAAGAACATGGAGGTAAGGAGATACCCAGAAAAGAGGCCTGCATCGTCAGAATTTTTCAATAAAAGAATTGGACAGAACCTTGAGAAATGGCCCTCGGCAGATGAAAAATCCGTTGCGGTTGCATCCTTTAGGCAAAAGAAATCTAAAGATTTTTTATGCCTCTCCAAGCAGAGAATATGCTCTTCAACAGGTGGATGAACCCCATTACTGGCATCCCACAAGTCCTTGCAGTTAGATACAGAGAAGGTAGCACTGTCATATTTTGACTGCAAGGTAGAAAATACCTCTTCCTTCATACGTAAATTCCCTGTAGAATTGTTTTCGCTTTTGTCCTCCATCGAGCCACATACATCATTGACTAATTGCACATCAGGAACAGCCACAGACTTTTCACAACATGAGATACGTGGATCCACAACTGTAAGTGAAACAGCTGTACTAGAAGGATAGCACTCTTGCTTTTCAAGGATGTTCTTCTGCTTGATTTCACACCCATCAGTATGTCCTATGGTTGAACCAGGCACTAAGCTGCAAGTAACAAGGGACATATATTGCCATAAGTACGATCAACATCAGGTATAGCACCACCAACAAAAAATGACTCACAGAGTAATAGGATGCAATATCTTTTGAAGAAGTTGGAATGCTTGTAGTCCCATGACTTCTAATGTTGCAAACTGCCCATCAAGTGATACACAACCAACGACAACACCTGCCTCATCTGTCTGAACACAGCATATGATAAACAATTTAGAGTTGAGAAAACCTTCTGCAATGAACCAACCTATTTGAATTAATTTTCAGAATTATGTCTTTTTTATTTTGTTTTATTTACTTTTACTCTTGTCCTTTTTACTTGTATTTTGTCATTATTTGTTTTTGTATTTTCTTAGTGGGTGTACTAGCTGATTTGTCCAGTCCTTTTGGGTGATATGTAGTGGCTTATGGACAAATTAGAGGAGTATAAATAAGAAGTGGGGAGGGAAAAAGGGGGCATCCAGAAATATTTTGTCAAAAAGCTTTGGCTTGAGAGTGGTGACCTAAATCACTTAGAGATTGGCATCCTAAAGTTGCTAACTATCCCTTGTTTAATCTTCCTGAGTTTAAGTATTCAAATATTAATATAAATCTTCTACTCAAATTTCTCTATTTCAATTCTCATACAAGTGCTGCTACTGTGTTTTCTTCTTGTTTTGGTCTTCGATATTTTGTTCAGATTTCTCTCTTCGAATTTTCCAGTTTATTGCAAGTGGTATCAGCGCAGCCATGGCTCCTGGGAGTAATTCGCAGAGGATCGACATTATTGAAGAAAGGTTAGAAGCTTTGGAGGGTCGCATAACCCAGAACCAAGAGAGACAAGAGGGGCAGATGGAAACCCTAACTAGGAGTATTGAGGAGATACAGGCCTTGTTGGGAGCCGCGAAGAACGGCAAGGACTTCTCTGAGGTACGGGGTGGCCCACGGCCCAAACCGAACGGCGGTGGAGGAGGGTTCGAAGGAAAAGGGCCTTACTGGCACCGCAAGCTCGACATGCCTCATGTTCAACGGCGAGGATCCAGATGGTTGGATAGTTCGAAGTGAACAGTACTTCGAGTTTCACGAGATGCTTGAGTATGAGAAGTTGCAAGCCGCCATCGTGGCCATGGAGGGCGGAGCACTTCGGTGGCACCGGTGGGAGAACCGAAGGCAGCCTTTTGTGTCGTGGGAGGATTTGAAGGGGAGGGTTTTGGTGCAGTTCCGTCCGGTCGGCGAGGGGAACTTGCACGAGCAATGGTTTGATGTGGTACATACCACCACGGTGGCTGAGTATAGGAGGAGCTTCATTGACAAGGCTTCTCCTTCTGGAAGACGTGTCAGAAGCGGTGATGAAGAGTAGGTTTATTCATGGGCTGAAGGAGGAGGTGCGGGCCGAAGTGAGGGTGATAGACCCACCCACCTTGGAGTGTGCTATGAACCTGGCCATCAAGATTGAAGAGAAAAACAGAGTCAGCTCAAAAGACGTAGGCCTATATAAACAAACTCCTTTCTCATATTCCAGTAAGAGCCCACTAAATGCCACACAAAAAGGCCCAACCCAATCCACTATATTCCCTACTTATTCTACCAGCTCAAATCAGCCCACCCCCACAAGATCCCAGGCCAGCCAAAATAACCATACAAACAACACTCAGCGACCCCATCTCACACCCCATTCGTCTGTTTCCTCTACCCGGTTCTCAGGCGACGTTCGCCGTTTGTCGGAGAAAGAACTTCAAGATCGGAAAGCCAAGGGACTTTGTTTTAAATGTGAGTTTTAAATGTGATGAGAGATGGAGCATGGGGCACGAATGCAAGGAGAAGGAGTTGAGTGTCCTGATGGTGGAGGATGAAGACGAGTATGAGCGCCAAGAACTCGCTGCCCTGGAGGCCGCGCAAGCTTCCTTAGCACCACCTTGAGGACAAGGTGGTTTTTAGAGGGGTGTATTGCAATGAACCAACCTATTTGAATTAATTTTCAGAATTATGTCTTTTTTATTTTGTTTTATTTACTCTTACTCTTGTCCTTTTTACTTGTATTTTGTCATTATTTGCTTTTGCATTTTCTTAGTGGGTGTACTAGCTGATTTGTCCAGTCCTTTTAGTGGCTTATGGACAAATTAGAGTATAAATAAGAAGTGGGGAGGGAAGAAGGGGGCATCCAAAAATATTTTGTCAAAAAGCTTTGGCTTGAGAGTGGTGACCTAAATCACTTAGAGATTGGCATCCTAAAGTTGCTAACTATCCCTTGTTTAATCTTCCTAAGTTTAAGTATTCAAATATTAATATAAATCTTCTACTCAAATTTCTCTATTTCAATTCTCATACAAGTGCTGCTACTGTGTTTTCTTCTTGTTTTGGTCTTCGATATTTTTTTCAGATTTCTCTCTTCAAATTTTCCAATTTATTGCACCTTCTACTTAAAAAAAGCACTAAAAGATGAAAACTAGAGCAAATCCTAAGCTATTATATTTGACACTTGGACGCCAAATCATTTAAACTTTTCTAGGATTATATAAGACATAAACACATACCAACATCTCCTTACAACAGAAGATTTAAATAAATGATGACAGAAGGAAATTAAACCTGGACAAAAGTATTATTCAATTACCATCTTTGAACAAGCGAGCTTCAGACAATCAAGCCCTTCACTAAAAGCTGAGGGATGCAACCATATCCATAGCTGACGCAATTGAGAACTTGATCCATTCTCTATCTTCTCATCAGTTCCTCTGTCGTTAGTGAGATCACTATCATGCTGATGCAACGGCCGCCATAAGAAAGTCACAGGACAAATTGCTTTATAACCATCCAACCTGCCATGGTGAAGCTGCAGGGAAACAGGGCAATTCATAATCAATATCATGAATTAAAATACTACAGTAGAATCAACAAGCCTACTAACCATGGCACGTCCATATCTTTCTCCAGAAAGTAAGCGTCTACAAGTATCTTCAGAATTGTGTATCGGAGAGGGAACCAGTACCATGTTAAGAATCGATGACAGCGCATCCTGGAAAATTATGGAAAGGCATTAGATCAAAAAGGCACAAACTGCGAAAATAAAGCCTAAGCAAATAAGTTAATAGTTTTATGACTAACCAGACATTTCATCATGTAAGAGTTAGAAAAGCTCAATAACTATGGCCTTGTTCTTTTTGAATTGAGTTAAACTAAATACTCAGATGAGCTGAATTGAATTTATCAAGTCCAAAATAACAGGGCCTATGTGCTTCCAATAGATGTAATAGCTAATACGTCAACAAAGAGTCAAAGACTAGGTTGAGTAGGGATTCATGTTTCCTTGGCTAATAGTAGTTAAACATTATACATTTATACTCCATTAGAACTACATTGTTATTCATTACTCATTGCGATAATAAAAGCTTTAGCTATTTCAGGTCAAAGGAAATGAGAAATGCCTGCCTCTGGACCCTCCAACTGAACAACACTGTAGTAGCTTGCATCATGCACAACAGCCCCTTGTTTGTACCACTTTAAAAGAGCCCTCGATCCCCTACCACTACACCATAAACAAAAATTAGAACTAAAAACTAACACCAGAAAGAAAAATATACTCTGTACATGTTTTTCATTTTGATTTTTTTGTTTTTGTTTGAGAGGATTTTTATTTAGAAGTTTGAACCAACAAACTGGATTATTCATGTGCGTGCACAATTTAAATATTTTTATTTTTAAAAAAAAAAAAACCTACTTAATGCTGAAAGGCATCTTCCAAGTTGCAATGTATTAATTCAAGAACCAAAAATTGCAGGTTTCAATGGCTAACTTTGATTAAGAATAAAATTTAAAAACCCAACAACAACAACAACAATAAATGTATATATATAGACAGAAATTTACCTGACTATGCAATCAATGAACCAGCAACACAAAACAACAACAACAATAATTGGGGGGGGGGGGGGGGGGGATGGATGGATAATATTCAAGGTAAAAATGACCAAAAAAGAGAGCGATCAAGTTCCAAATTCATGTTTCAGTGGCTAACAAATCCGTACTTAATAATACTGTATCAAACAACGCATTTATTACGAAAGTTTTCGAACTTTCGACATGAATAAGCAATCACCGTAATATTGTCCTTCAAAACAATTAAAAATCAGCACAAAATCAAAAGTGGTATCCGAAATTACACATGGAGGATAGCATTATGGCATTCTTCACAACAACAACAAAGCAACCAGAGAGGCAATTCAACATAAACCTGATATACAGTCAACTTGTGTATCCAACATGCAAGGAAATTAATTAGAAGAAGAAATAAGCAGAGGCATTTAGACAAACACCTGCCATGCAATCCTACGGGAAGATAGAAGCCCCAAAACTTGTCCATGTGAAACCTTTTAGCATACCAAACATGAGTTCTCAACCTCTTAGTCCCATCACCCGAAACGCTGAAGCCTACTTCTAGATTCTTCTGCGTCAACTCAATTTTCCGACGAACTCTTCGCGACAACTTCTTCGCGCCTTCTCCATTTTCTCTCTCCTTGTCAACATCACCGGATTTATCCGGATTAGGCTTCCTTTTGCGGCGGCCCTTGGAGCAGAAACCGGTGGTTCGGCGGCGGTTGTGGCGGTGAGAACGAAAGTCGTTGTTGAGACGATTAGATATGATTGAGTGGAGAGATTCAAGCTCGGTGGCTCTTGCGTCGGCGAATTTCCGAACGTCTAGGGTTCGTGGCGGCGCCACCGATGGAGGAGGACGGCGTTGCTTGCCTGCGTCGGATGCCATTGATGACTCAGGATAGAGTGTGGCTGTGAGTACAGTGTGCAACCTAAACGAAAAGGGGTAGAAGAATAAATTATGGTCCGATGGCAAAAGGATAGCCCAAACAAGCCGGCCCACGGTTATGCCATGGGCCGCAACATATAGGGTCTGTTTGGTTCAATTGACATGAAATGGTATGGTATGAAAATGCATACCAGTGTGTAGGGGTGGGCATAAAAAATCGTATCCATTTTTTCGATCCGGTATCCGATTATTTTTTATCCGAAAAAGCGGATATCCGATCCGGTTCAAAAACCCGGAGCGGATATCCGGTTTTTGAAACCGGATGCCGGATCGAATCTGGATCACAATTTTTAAAAACCGGATTATCCGATATCCGGTTTTTATTTTAAAACAACATACAAAAAAAACAAAAGGCTCTAGCATCAGCATGTACTATATACCACTATCTACTCGTAGTTAGTAGTGCACAGTAACTTTCTTTTCTTTATTTTGATTTTTTTTATTTTGGTTTTAGTTCAGATTTTCGGTTTTTTTTTAATTTATTGTTTCAATGTGTGTTTAAGTTTTTTGATGGTGTTATTTTCTAATTTTTTTTATTATGTAATTATTTAAAACCGGATCCGAATATCCGTAGTTTTAATCCGAATTTTCAGATATTCGGGTCGAAAAATAAGAGATCCGAAAATTCGGATATCCGGTTTTTCCCACCCCTACCAGTGTGGTATGGATTCTAAACCTCATACCATACTAAAACTGTTTGGTTTATCTTTTGTAATGGATTCTATATCCATTCATAGTGTTTGGTTCGATCTTAGAATGGATTCTATATCCATTTTTTTTCTTTTGCAACTAAAATTTTTTTATCACAACCTTTTTGCTATTTAAAAAATTCATTTTTTTTAACATTAAAATTTTAGTCTAAAAATGAAAAAACCACATACGCATAACTTAGGGGAAAAAAAAACAGTTCGCCATTAAAAAAACTCATAAATTAGTCAAAATAAATTACATGGTGAAATTTGAGAAAAATTATCACAACTAGGAACCACAATCAAAGCTGCCAAAAAAAAAAAGAATGAAATCAAAATAACCCAAACAATGAAGAAAAAAACAATCACTCATACCAAAACACTCATTTGTACAATTAAAAAAAATTATGTTGAAGAATTGGAGTAGTGGTGAAAAGATGATGAAAGTTAGCAAATTATTTTCTCTCCCTAACTAGGTTTTAATACTTGGGTAGAATGGCCGAATGGGGATGGGAAACTTGAGGGGTAAGGGAAGTATCAAATTTTATGGGAGTGGAATGGAGTTGGAAACCTAAGGTTACTCACTCTATCCTAAAAAACCTCAACCAAATGGTGGAATGGATGTCATAATATTCCATACCTTTATAAAATAGCCAACCAAACACCCCCATAGAGTTTGGGTTAAGGATGATCATTTGTGGGCATGGGTGGGTAACGGGTCGGGCTTGACATTATTTTTGTCCAATGGATCTAAAATTTCTAGGCTATCCAACCCCTTTTATGTAATGTTGAGGGTTTGATACATTGTCCATACCCGTTCTTTTGTGCTGATCGTAGATTGCTCTAACCAATATTTAAGGGGAAAAAAAATTAATAAACCAACCTTAATATCTCATCTTCCCAAAATGAAGCTTGACCTGTTTGGAACCTTTAGAAACAGGTAAAATGATACGTGGCAATGTATTGACAGGGCGTCGCAACCTGTCAAAAATAACCTAAATATCAGAACTAATACAACAGTGATAAGTAGGGTCGAATCCACAAAGAGACAACTTAATTTCTTTTATTACTAAAAAGTATAAACTATGTAAATGACCTTTGTGATTGAATTAACCTAAAAGAAAAAATAAAAAACTAATAAATAAAAAACAGAAAATAAAGTTTGAATTTTTATTGGAATTAATTGAATGAAAGAAATTCCAGGGTTTAGGGTTTTATGAATGAAATCATAAACTAATTAAATTCTAATGTTCGATAATTCATTAACATATTCTAACCAAGATATAACAGGCTTTCAATTTATTAGATCTACAGATTTACATAACAGGCTCTCGCAATTTATTAAATAAATCTGCCTAAAATCTTAAGTCTTAATGAAGTTTTCACCTTTCGGCTACCGGCTTAATTATTACTCAAATTTATATGATCAAAACAGATTTTAGGGAATTAAAACTAGTCATGAATTAAAGAACAAAAGATTCAATTAATCTAATGATTCAAACATAATTTTCCCAAACCCTAGATCTAAAGAACTACTCACACATATTTAAAAGAATCAAAGCAATAAACATGATCATAATAAAAAGCATAAATAAAATAAATAAGAAAGAAATAATACCAGAATTGGAAAAAGATTGAATCTTTAATTAACTTGAATTGAATTGAATTTAATGTGTTTTAACAATAAAAGAGAGAGAAAGAAACCCTAATAGCAGGAAAAAAAACCTAAAGAAAGCATAAGATCTTTACAAGGGATTAAAACAGGTATTTATAGGCAGAATTGGGCATAAACGGAGCCCGTAACGCCGGCCCCGGTACGTGGTACATGCACCCGATACCGGGGTTGTCGCTGGAGTCAGGTACGTACTTCTGGAAAATATCGAGTGAAGAGCTGTGCAGAGACCCCGGTCCGGGGTACATGTACCCCGGTACCGGGGCCGATGCTGGGGAACTCTGGCTTCAAAGCAAAGGAGAGGAGCAGGGGCAGCAACCACACCGGTACCGGGGTACATGTACCCCGATCGTGATGCATGTACCCCGATCGGGGTGCATGAACCCCGGTAAGGTTTGCACAAACCCCGGTACCACGGTACATGTACCCCGATCGTGGTGCATGTACCCCGATCGGGGTGCATGAACCCCGGTAAGGTTTGCACAAACCCCGATACCGGGGTCTGGTTTGATGCACTGACTTCGTACGTCCATAACTCCTTCGTTTCAAGTCGGAATTGAGCTTATGACCTACCGTTGGAAAGATATTTGAATCTAGTTTCCAATTCCGCTAGAATCGCTTGAATCCGATATTCATAGCTTGAGTTATGTCCAAAATAGTGAGAGGTGGTCAAAATCATTCGAACCGAATCGAACAATTTCAAGCCAATTCTTCACTAATTGTCACCAGAATCTCTCCGACACTCACCGTGACATCCTAATGCTTCTCCTTTGCCTAGATTGGTGTACTTTGATGGTTTTTATCCCATTTAGAGCATCTTTTATCAAAAACCTGTCAAAAACATGGAAAAGACACAAAACACTCCAAACCGACTTATTAGCAGTAAAACGGCTCCTAAGAGCACGGTTAGCACAATAAAATCATACAAAATTAGGAGAAAAAACACATAATAAACCAAGTTATCATGTATCATCTGTTCAAATATTTATATTTTTAAAAATCATAATTTTTTTTAAAAAAAAACTGAAATTAAAAAAAAAAAAAACAAATTATCTCTCCTCAATCACCATTTTCTCTCTCCACCTTCCTCCTCAATCACCACCACCACCACCACCATTGCCATCGTCATTTTCTCCCTCCTCAAGGCCGCTCCAAGCCTCGCTCGCCGTGCTTCCTCCTCTATATATCTTCTTCTCTCTTCATCAATTTGTTTTTCTTTTCGTTGTTTGATGGCGATTTCGGGGGGCTTTGGTGGGTGTTTTAGGAATCGGATTGGGGGGGGGGGGCTAACGGTGGTTCGAACGGCGAAGGTGAGGTTGGGTTTGAGGGTGGCGGCGAATTAGGTGATGGAAATTGGGTTCAAATTGGGTGGTGGGGGTGGTTCGGAATTTGGTGGGGAGGTTAGTGGAGGGGGTGGCTGAGGTCGAGGAGTTGCGGAGGTGGGGGTTTTGAGGGTGGGGGGGTGGTCGAGGGTTGGAGGGGATTCGAGGGTGGGGGCTTCGGTGTTGGGGGTGGGGGTGGTTCAAGGGGGTCGGGGTGGTTCAAGGGGGTCGGGGTGGGGTGGGGGTTGGTTGGGGCCGTGGGGAATTGGTTGGGGCTGTGGGGGCCGTAAAGGGGTGGCAGGTGTTTGGGCAGGGGGGAGGGGCGGCCGACAGCAGGTGTCGGTGGTTGGGCCGGCGGGGTGGGGGTTGTTGGTTGGGCGGGTGGGGGTGTTTGCTTTTTTGTTTTTTTTTTTAATTTCTTTAAATTTCTGTCACTTTTTTTTAAACTTCTGTTTTTTTTTTAATGAGAAAAAAAAATTAACCTGTTTAGAAGGTAGCAGGTCAAATTGTTTACTGGTTGAAATTCAAGCATTAAGGTTGATTTATTAAAAAATAATCAAAAGGTTGATTTATTAAAAACAATGGGCCAAAGGTTGATTTATTAATTACAATTAATCCAAAAATTAATTTTGGTTTAACTACATTATAAAATTTTACAAATATAAAATTTTGATATCACATTGTAAGACTAAATAAAAAGTTGAAAAATCAAAAATTGTATCAGCAAATATATTATAGAATGAGTAATTATGAACACATTTAAGTTTAACTTTGTTTATAAAATATATAAATTGTAAATCCATCCACCAAATTAAATTTTGCATTTTGAAATTATAAATCAATACAAAAATAAGCAAAGTAATAAATTTAGAACATTATAAAATTATTGATCACTGAAATTGCTACCAATTAACAAAATAGATGAAACTAACAACTCCACTCACAACAAGAAAATCTCGTTCGTCCGACCGATTTTACCGACCAACATTTTCTTAGTCGAAAAATACTGACCGTTCCCGACTGAACACTATGATGGATTTCTCATACTTCTTTGCTCCATATTAGTTGCAAGGTTTCCTAGCCTTTTCACACTTGCGAATGTATAATTTATATTCGTAATATCTTTACATTCGTTTTACCAAAAATTATAAAAATTAAATCACAATAAAAAAACACATTAAGATGGTTAAAAAGAGATCCCACGTGACTAATTTTTTTTTTTACATGGATAAAGCACAAAAGTAAATTATAAGAGTGATTAATAATAATAGTGTCCAAATTGTCAACGTTGCAATTAATATGAAGCGGAGGAAGTACAAGGTTAGGCATTTAGAGATATTTTAAAACTTTAATCAATGAAAATGGTCTGATCTCTTGAATGTTTCATTGCATCCGAGCATTAGACTTTACCATTTTTCTTGTGAGACCGTCAGACAATCTAACATAACAATTTATCATGAATATTTAAGTTGTTACCATAAATCTTTATTTTTTTTACAAAACTAGTTAAGTTTTATATTAAAAGGTATAATTTTATGATCAAAATTTACGATTTTGATCAAACTAAAAGCTATCATGTCTGGCGACGGTCTAACATACAATTATACAGGATACTTGATGGATTGACTCTATCCGGTCTCTTGAATTCAAAATGTGCTCAAAAAAGGTTCATGTGATCTTTAAGCTGGTGTGATGTATATAAACCGAGACAATACCAATACTTTTGTTATTATTTGCATGCGCCGAACCCATTGTAATCTAATTTTTAATTTACCGTTTTCAGTCCCCGTACAGCCGTACTCATATTCATTTTGCTCCCCATCCCCGACTCGGTGAAACCTAGCCCAAAACTAGGCTTTGCCTTACAATCTTTCCAAGGCTGAATCTTTGGACCCCAAAGCAGCTGCTATACACTTTAAGACATTAATGTGAATCTTTTCCTATTCTTTTAGCTGGCTAGGTCAATGAACACAGGTTTACTATCAACACCATTTAGAAGTTCTTCTATTTATGCCCCTAACAAAGAAAGACACAAGAGCTATCACATCTGACATTCAACAACATACTCTGCTGATGGAAACTCTGTCTAGTTTATTCAGTTCAACAACAGCTAGTCATCTACTAGAGTTGGTGTAGTTAGTTATATTCTGTTAATTTCTTTATTATTTTCTTATTACATACAATATTTACATAGTATATGCAATTATGCATCTTATTTAGCATTCAAATATTCTATGTAATTAAAAAAAAAAATACTCTATCAATTCTTTAACTACAAATATTTAATTCAAACAGCGGTACCGTGAAGAACTAGTTGAATTCTTCAAAGATACCGTGTGCCTTGCAAATTTGCAATCAATAGTATTCCACTTTGCCTTTTGCTTCATTGATTTTAAAAAATAAATTATTTTACAGATAAGGTTATTGAGTCCAGCGCATGACTCGTCTCACAAGAAAATCAACCTGACATTGCCCTTAGCCCCTTACATTTATTGGGAAAGGAGTGTTGTTAAGAATTGAATCTACAAGCTCTTTTAAGCTGCACTCAGTGCAACTGCATTGAAAGTCGATCCTCCGCTTCATTGATTTATACAAGGAAAAATAGCCACCAAATAAGTATTATGTGGGCCCGCTTAACGGAAAGTTAACCGTTTTGTTAATACTATCTCGGTTTCTTTTCAAATGCAACGATTAGACATTTTTACTTACTACTCTATGTCAAATCGTTATATTTAAAAGAAACGGGAGTAGTACTCCGTTAGTGATTCGAAAAGGTGTTACTTATTTGACGGTTATTACCAATTTTTTTGTTTATAAAATTGCACTTTAAACCCCGTGATTTCCTCCAAACAATTGTAAAACTAATGATTCCAAGTCCCTTTCAAATCAATTAAGAAAAGGAAATAACTAGGAAAGATCTTTAATTTTATTGGTGTTATATAATGACTGGAAATTTCTGCAAAATTCACATTAATTAATAGAGTATTCAAAGAAGCTAATTAAATGGCCTAGTATAATTCCTTCATGGTATTGATCTCATATAAGTATATATTTAGATTACGCAATAGATTTGACATTGTATCTACTATTTAAAAAAAAAAAAAAAAGTGAATTATTGTTTGATATTGATCATACTACTGGTCTACTGCTAGATCGACCTAAGGAAAATACCACTTTTTCAAGTCACCTAAATTCATTTTTTTACAAAGTCTTTCCTCCTACAAGAAGTCATCTTGGAAAATGTTATAAAGTGAAATTCCTCCCAAATTCTACAATCAAACAATGTTCTTTTCTAGATCCCTACATAACTCAAGATTTTCTTTGATTTCTTTCTTACTAATCAACAAAAATAAATGGCCAAAAAGGTAATTAATTTCGCCATTTCGAATCCTCTTTATTATAGCTTGTTTCCTTATATGCACACATTGAATAGCAAGTCTCTGGAGAGATCGTTTCATCAAGTAAGACAGCCGGGTCTTATCATGAAAAAAAATTATAAAGAAAAAAAAAACCATTAAAAGTTACAATTTTACTCTGGGTAATATATTTTCTAGAGGTGATCATGGGCTGGGCCGGGCCGATGCAAAAAATCAAGCCCATAAAGCGGGCCGGTTTCGGATCGGGCTTAGTTCGGATCCAAATTTCTTAGCCAAAATCCGAAAATTTAGTGCGGGCTTGGCGGGCTATTTCGAGCCGGGCCTAAAAAAGTAACCAAAAGAGTCTAATTTTAAATGTCCAAGGCCCGAACAAAAAATAAAAAATCGACCAGGGCCGGGTCCAAGTTCAGACCTAATTTCATGCCCAAAGCCCGCAAAATAACCGGATCGGACAACTTTTGATCAGCTCTAATATTTTTCTGTAACTTTTAGAAGTTTTTCTTTAATTTTTCTAGAAGAAATATATATAGACCCGGTGTTACGGTGAGACTACCCCACCTTAGAATTTGTATACACCGAAATTCGGGCAATGTGTTTTTTTTTTTTTCTACTAATGTTTTTCTTCTAGTGTTTATTATGCCTTCAAATAAACATTGTAATAACATATACTTTGATGCAGAGAACTGTTCTGAAAGTGAACACCAGCAGCAAGAAGACTCAGAAACAAATACTTAGTGCTGTAGCCAAAATTGAAGGTTAAAAAACACCAACTTTTAATTTATACATACTGTAACATATAAATCAAACAAAATTAAAATTAAAACATATGTATGTATTTATATAAAAACAGGTGTTGAGAAGCTGGAAATGGATGGAAAGAAGAACACCCTTACAGTTGTAGGAGAGGTTGAGCCAGTGCCAATCTTTAAGGCACTCAAGAAGATAGGACAGACCCCAGAAATCATGGTTGTGGGCCCTCCAAAACCCCAAAGATGTGGGCCCTACTGCTATGGATGCAGCTCATGTAGTAGTGACCAGCAACACAACAACAAGGGGTGGAACCCACCACCTATTATGTATCCATGCACGGGGGGGCCGTGTAACAAATCATCATGGTGTAGGCAGTGTGATGAGCTAGTCACTACTGTAGAGTACCCTCCTCAAACTGATTACTATGATTCAAGGATTTGCTCCATTCAATGAGAACTGATACTTAATTAATCCTCATCAAAAACCCTTTTAATTTATTTATTTAATGAATTCTACATTTTCACCCTCAAAGTCAAGTCATCATATAATGTATATAGTATATATAAATGTTTCTTTAATTTTAATTTACTTGTTTCTTTCATTTGGTATATATGAGTATATGACAGTAGAGTATGTAGTGTACATTGTTTTGTATGTTAAAGAAATTTTCATTAATTAGTAAACATATACAAAACTCATCAAATTTTAATTTTAATGTTTTAATTTGTTTGTTTCTTTAATAATCAGATGATATTCCTGTTCATCAACATCATATACAGTTAATTACTAATACCGGATTATTTATTTCACCTTGAGTACATACATACTGTATGTTGAATCCTCGACACTTCGACATAAATGGGTTATTAATTTGACACTTTCTTTTGGGCTAAATTCCCAAGTTGGAAACTTGGACACAATACCCAAGTTGTACATGGATATATACTCAACCCCGAGTAATATAGCTCTTAGGTATTACTCTATTAGACCTTGTTCTTTCGAACAATATGTTTGGCAACACAAGCTAAAATCAGCTGAAATGGTAGGGAAGGTAGCTGAAAGGAGATGAACTGACAAGGTTACCGAAAATTTCAGGACCTATCAATTCTTTTAATTAGTCAATTTTTGGACTAAAATTTAGTTTAAATTCTTACCTCAAACAATACTAGTTATTTCCGGCGACTTAAAACCTTAGCACATACGTATTCATACTCATTAAAGGTGACTGAAATTTCTAAATAAAATACGTTCCTAAACAAGACATATCTAAAATTTCTATTCAATTTAGTTCAGTTCAGCTCCGGATGAGTCTAGGATTTAGTCTAATTCAATTCAGTTCAGATTATATTAGCAGAGAAAAGGAAACAAATTGAAGTGTAGTAAGGTGGCTAATAACAACTGATCTGATTTGTGTGTGTAGTGAGATCCAAAATAACATCACAAAAAGAGCAAATTCATATCAATGTCAACTTGTGATGAATGGATCCACATACATTTACAAGCTTCACATGATTGCCTAAGCTACTTTTATACAAGACCATCTTCTATCACCCCTTTATTTCATGTGAATTTACTAGGTAGAGGTGTTATAAGGGTAACTCAAGTTACTTCCACAAAACGGTGATCAAACAATAATAATAATAATAATAATTTTTTTCCCTTTTGACTTTGGTTTGGTACTCATTGATTGACTCTACCCCTATATTTAATACAAAGTTTATTAGAGGGCAAACGAGTCAGCAAAGGTAGATCAAAAGTGAAATTAAAGTTGTTTGCCTTTACTTTATAGCCAATTCAATATATTAATTAGATGGCAGTTGATCAGCTCACATTTTCTTAGGGTTTTAGTACTACTACTTAGCTCTTACAACCACAATATAAGTTAAAGGCATTATTGTGAGGTATAGCCTATGCCCAAAAAGAAAAAAAAAAAAAAAAAAAAAGCCATGGGAAGACCTCCTTGTTGTGACAAAGATGGTATCAAGAAAGGTCCTTGGACTCCTGAAGAAGATATCATTCTTGTCTCCTACATTCAACAACACGGTCCGGGTAACTGGAGATCTGTACCTACTAATACTGGTATATTTACCCACATCGATCTGATCTTTTTTTTGTAATAATAAATGGATTATTCAATAATTAATTCATTTAAAAAATCGACGTTAATTATGGTATTTATTATCGGAATTTTTTATTTTATTATTTTTGTCGGATAAGCTACTTAAGTTTCATTAAGGATTGATATGTCTACATTATCTTTATTTTTTTCATTGTGATGAATTTGTTGATTACTTTTTTTTTTTATTAAAAAAAGTGGTTTAAAACTTTAGATGATCTATTCATCACTTAAATGGAGTTTTATCATGATCATATGCTTAATTAATGTACATTTTTTCTACCCATTGGTTTAGGGCTGCAAAGATGCAGCAAGAGTTGTAGGCTAAGATGGACAAATTATCTTAGGCCAGGAATCAAACGAGGCAACTTCACTCCTCATGAAGAAGGAATGATTATCCATTTGCAAGCATTATTGGGTAACAAGTACTCCCCTTTCCCTTCTCTTTTCCTTTTTCTTTCATTGTTTGCACTAGTAAACAATAGAGTTTACATTCAAACAAAATTCCTTGTTTTAGTTTAGTGAGTTACACGTTTTAGCTTAGTGGTTAAGCCTTACAAACATCAAGTCTGAGATCTTGATTTGAACATCACCGCACAGATTTGTAAAGATTCCTTATCTTTCTTCCTATCAAATATGTGTGTTTCGGGCTGTGTACGTAACCTACAGTATGGCTCGACTCAAGACCTAGCACCGCCCACATTATATTAAAAAAAAAAATCCTTGTTTTAGTTTTCTCAAATATAGAAATTAGTCGATAGTTTCACCATAAGACTATACCTCACACACACTTTGTCATAATATATTTTCAATAAATTTTATTGATTTTTCCTGATTTTTTTTACCTGGACCGTGGTGATACCTAGCTAATTTGCATCTGATATACTCCCTCGTAACATAAAACTTTCAACAATTGGTTTTGCACATATTTTGAGGAAGCGATTTAAGGGTGTAAAAGAAAGAATTAGTCAAAATAATTTTAATATTAGTAACTTGTAATCACATTCTTGCTTGTATTAAAATTGTTTTGACTAATTCTTTTGTTTACACACTTAAATTATTTCCTCAAAATACGTGCAAAATAAATTGTTGAAAGATTGTATTAAAATTGTTTTGACTAATTCTTTTGTTTACACCCTTAAATTATTTCCTCAAAATACGTGCAAAATAAATTGTTGAAAATTTTATGTTACGGAGGGAGTATATAGTCTACTAACTGTCTCACCAAAGAATTTATATGTGAGTAATCAATTTAAAATTTGCAAAGGACATTCTTTTTTCAACAAATCGGTTTTAATTTTTCTTTTGATTTATTTTGTAATAATTTAATCATTAATTTTGCCCTATTTTGATATATTTTAGGTGGGCAGCAATAGCTTCATATCTTCCTCAAAGAACAGATAATGACATAAAAAACTATTGGAATACACACTTGAAGAAGAAACTCAAGAGGTTTCAATCAAATTTCCAACAACATGAACCACAAATATCTCTACCAACAACTTCATCACCACATAATAATAAAACAATCAACAATGATGATAATTACCATCATCATCACCATCATCATCATGATGACCATAATAGCCATCCTCATCACAATGTGGTTGCACCACCTCAATCTACACCATCATCAACATGTTATGCCTCAAGCACTGAAAACATCTCAAGGCTTCTTGAAAGTTGGATGAAGTGTGGCCCAACTTCGAAGCCCGATTTCATTTTTGGCAACACCAACAACACCAACAACAGCAACAGCAGCAACAACAACAACAACGAGGATGATAATGTTGTTAATGATCATGAGTGTTTAGGTCATGAGGAAGATGATCATTTTGAGACAATGTTGTCTTTCAACAACTTTGATAATAATAATAATAATAATAATAATCATAAGGTTGGTGGTGGCATTAATACAATGGCTACAACTACTACTATTACTAGGGAAAATACTAATAATTATGATGGTGAAAAGTTACATGATAACATGGATGAAGATGATGATGATGAAAATAATCCTCAATTAACTTTTCTAGAGAAATGGCTTTTGGATGAATCAAATATGTCTCGTCAAGTAGCCGATGATCTTTTGAGGCTACCATCCATCTTCTGAAGTATGAGATTATTATTATTATTATTATTATTATTATTATTATTATTATTATTATTATTATTTGACTAGAGAAAATTAATCAATTCTCTAATGGTAAGTGGTGATATATCAATAAGATCGAATGTTACGTGTAGCTTAAGTTGCAATGACATTAATTAGATATTTTAGAATTTTCATATATTTTGTTGTATTATTGTTCTTAGCCACTGAGGAATTGAAGAGATATCATAAACTCATGCAAGTTGTAAAAAAAATATATAATTAAAAATAAATATTGTTGTGTTTTTTTCCTCTCAAAGACGAGATAAATAACATATGTATGTTAGTATGGCAATTACATGCATTAAATAGTGTTTTTTTTAATAAGATAATGTGGGTTGTTGTTGTAGGTCTTGTTGTTGCATATCATAACTTGAACCTATGACCTATGTAGTAGAGAACTCAACTCTTAATCGTTAGTCTATAAGGTAAGTTGGTAGATAATGTGGGTTGTATTAGGCCTTGAACCAGGTCCTAGAATAGGTCACCCTGCCCATTTTGACCGACAAACGCATTTGAAAGGGGGGAGATAAGTAATCATCGCAAATCCGTGTGGTGAGGTTCGAATTGAATCTAATGCCTCAGGTTTAGCATTTGCAAAACTTAACCAGCATACTAAGACTTATACCTCATGCATTAGTGAAAAACGGGCCTGGGTCACGCCTGCCACGGGGGAGTGTAAGTCCGCTTTACAAGACCAATAAGATTTTACCTTAAAACCATATATATGATAATAAGGGGAGTAATCACCCTTTAATCTTATAAAGTAAAGTAGAAACAACTTTATTATTTTTTCAACGTGGCATTGATCACCGTTTACCACAATACTCCCTCTTAATACTAAACTTTTTTTTTCCAACGTCAAACAACTCACATATAGATGAATACGGGCTCAACAATTAGGTTGATTTAGTAATGGGAATGGACCCTGTAAAATTAAACTACGTACGGCTGCATGCACGTGGTAATAGAGGGACCAAATGAAGAATATATAAATCCGGCCCCACATAAATATATAAGAGTGGAGGAAATAAATTAATTTGAGTGAAAGCTCTAATTTTCTAAATAGTTGTCCATTTTAATGCTTGAGCTTGAAATTTCAGCATTAAATTAAATTTTATCACTTGAATTTGAATACAATTATTAATCTTAGTCCTTGGCATTGAGTATTTATTGAGGAAGGTAGTGATTAGTGAATTTTCATGCACAAAACACACAAACATAGATAATGCGTGGAAGCATTTGCAACCATTCTTAAAAATAGGAAGGATTTTGGATAATTTTTTTAATGAAAATTAATTTTGATAAATTTGATTGGTGGTAATTATAGGTGTTTGTACTACTCCGATACTCTCTGTTTCTTAATGTTTGAAGTACGGAGTATGATGGTGGTAATTATAGGTGTTTGGAATCTTGGCACTATTTATAAGATGGGAGAATCTTTTAAATTATCCTCAATATATAAAACATAATATAATCATGTGCGGTCTTGTTTGATTCGTCTCAATGAGTATGTTATTAATATCCAATTATTATAATTTTTACATATATACAACAAAAGATATTTGAGGCCAAACAAATGCATTGGCATATGTGCAAAGTCAAACAGGACAAACAAATGGGAACGGAGGGAGTAATAATTTTCTAGATTAGATGAGTTAAAATATGAATAATATGAGTTAAGATCACATATGGGACCTAAATTATTGAAATTTTCACCGTTTGGGACCTGTGAACTTTTTTTTCACTGTTTGGGACCTGGGATTAGGAATCCGTCAATTTAACCCATCACAAACTCACCTGAGGTTAAGTTGAGCATTAAAAAAAAAAACATTAATTCCAATACTCTCAATAATAACTGTAGTTTATCTCTGGTTGTAATGGTAAATCAGTCCATTCTTTATGGAGATAAATTTAATCCTCTTCTACAAATACCTCATCCTCCTTTGTACTTTCAGTTGAAAAAATAAATGAAAGTAAACAAAGAAAATGGTAGATGTGATTAAGCAGAGGAAATGTCTTTGCCAAGGTAAGAAGCTAATTCCTCTAAAACAGGAAGAAAAGAAGGTACCTCTATTTATAGAGGAAAACCAAAATAAAAGGAGAAAACTAAAACTACCCTAACTAACCTAATTAAAATAAAATAACAGAACAAAAGAAAATAAAATAAAACTTTATTATGTATTCCTATACCCCCCTTCAAGCTGGACATAGACACAAGTCCAAGCTTGGAGCACAAGGCATGATGTTGAGGAGAGCTTAAAGCCTTGGTGAAAACATCAGCATATTGGCTGGAGGTATGCACATGAGAAGTTTCAAGAAATCCTTCATATATTTGTTCTCTAACATAATGCATGTCACGCTTTAGATGTTTGGTCCTCTCATGAAATTTGGGGTTGTGAGCAAGTGCCTCAGCTAATTTGTTGTCACAATGGAGAGTTATAGGCAGCTGAACCTTTACCTGCAAGTCTTGAAGCAGCCCTTCCAACCAGACCAGCTCACTAGCAGCATAGGACATGCTCCTATATTCAGCCTCAACAGATGATTTGCTGACAGTGGGCTGTTTCTTTGTTTTCCATGAAACAAGGTGTGACCCTATGAAGACAGCATAGGCATTTAGAGATCTTGAGGTATATTGACATGTTCCCCAATCAGAATCACTGTAAGCAGTGATGTTGAGGTTGTTAGCAGCAGTGTAGAATAATCCATAGTCTGAAGTTCCTTTGAGGTACTTTAGAGTATGTAGGACAGCTCTTAGATGAGGTTCTCTTGGGCAGTTCATGAACTGGCTAAGGTGATGAATTATGTAGGATAAATCTGGACGAGTGATGCTTAGATAAATAAGTCTTCCAATGAGTCTTCTATAGAGATCTGGATTATGCAGCTCTGTTCCTTGATCAATTGACAGCTTCAGACCAATAGTCATTGGAGCATTAACTGGAATGCACTCTACCATACCTGCATCCTGCAAAATATCCTCAACATACTTCTTTTGGGATAAAAAAAACCCCTTGTGAGTTTCTTTTAATCTCAATACCAAGAAAATAATTTAATTCTCCTAGATCTTTAATAGTAAATTCATGATCAAGAGCTAATTTAACAGAATTAATTTGAGAGTTAGAAGTACCTGTAATAAGAATATCATCCACATAAACCAAGATGACTAAAAATTCTCCTTGCTTTGTTCTGGTGTATAAAGAATAGTCCTGCTTGGATTGGACAAATCCAAGAGACTTTAAAAACTTACTCAATTCCTTGTTCCATTGCCTGGATGCTTGTTTCAAGCCATACAATGATTTGAGTAATTTGCAAACCTGTCCCTCTTTGGCTGTATCATACCCTGGAGGAGGTCTCATATACACATCCTCATCAAGATGCCCATTTAAGAAGGCATTATTTACATCTAATTGGTGTAAAGTCCAATTTCTAGAGGTAGCAAGAGAAATAATAACTCTAACTGTGGCTAACTTGGCAACAGGAGAAAAGGTCTGACTAAAATCTTCCCCTTCTTTTTGTTGATATCCAACAGCTACTAATCTTGCTTTCAATCTCTCAATAGAACCATCTGACCTTAACTTAGTCTTATAAATCCATTTAGAATTAATTGCCTCTTTTCCTTTAGGTAAATGTGTCAAAACCCAAGTCCTATTTGCTTCTAAGGCTACAATCTCTTCATTCATAGCATCTACCCATTCTTTGGAATGTTTAGCTTGATTATAACTGATGGGGTCAGAATTAGCATTAATAGTAAAAGATTGAGATTCACTAGAATATTGTTTATGATCACTTCTGTGAGGAATATAATCAACAACAAAGTCATTATATTTAGAAGGTTTTTGTATATGTCTATGTTTAGGAGTATTGACATTGGAACTAGAAACATTATCATCATTGGAATCAACTGATTCAGTGGCACTATTTTCAAGTTGCTGTGAGGAAAAATGATCTATTTCAGGAGAATACATTTGGTTTAAACCCTGATCTAAAATTCTAGTTGAGGAATCATGATTAGGAAAATTATTCAGAATACTAGGAGAAACAGGGGATCTCAGAGAAGTACTTGGGCTTGTATTGAAATCATGTCCCAATATTACAAGTGCCTTTGTCATTTACACCATCAGTACCAAAATCTACCATATTTGGTTGTTCATTCAGGTTTGAATCATTTTGTTTTTCTTTATCAAAAGGAAACCAAGTTTCATAAAATACCACATCTCTTGACACAAAAATCCTTTTTGATTCCAAATCAAACATTTTATATGCCTTTTGACCATTAGGATATCCCACAAATATGCATTTTTTTGGCTCTTTTATCAAATTTATCCCTTCCTCTCTCATTATTATAAGCATAAGCCAAACAACCAAACACCCTTAGATTTTCATAAGTAGGCAAATCTTTAAATAAGATTTCATAAGGGGATTTCCATCCTAGGATTTTAGTTGGCATTCTGTTTATTAAATAAGTGGCAGTTAGTAAGCATTCACCCCAAAATCTTTTTGGCAAATTTGCTTGAAATCTCAAGCATCTAGCAACTACTAACAAATGTTTATGTTTCCTTTCCACCCTACTATTTTGTTGGGGAACTCCAGGAACACTTCTTTGATGATATATCCCTTTTTCTCTAAAAAGACCCAAGCAAATGGAATTTATGATTTATGTTCCATTATCTGTCCTCATAGTTTTAATTTTTGTATTTAAATGTGTTTCAACTATAGCAAAGAAACCCTTAATACAAGCAAGAACTTGTTCTTTGTTATTTAGCAAGTAAGTCCAAGTTATCTTACTATGATCATCTAATATGATTAAGATATATTTTGCTCCTCCTATAGATGTGACTTTATAAGGTCCCCATAAATCCAAATGAATCAAATCAAAGCATGCAACAGCTCTTTTAATACTGTTAGAAAAGGGCAACTTGTGAAATTTTGAAACAGAACATATATGGAAATTATATTCTTTCAAATTTTCACACTTTCAATCAGAAATATGAATCATTTTAGACAAGGAAACATGACCAAGTCTAGTATGCAAAATATCTAAAGTCACTACATCTCTATATTTCTTATCCACACTTGTAGAGGTCTTTGATGGTAATGAACTATCACCAAAACAAACTACCTTATTCTTTTCTACCCTAAATTTCTTGCCACAATTGCTATTGAAACAAAATAGAGTACCTTGCTTCTCACCATCTCCAAGCAGTTTCCCACTAGAGTGGTCCTGAAACCAACATTTTTCATCATTAAAAATTACTTGAACTCCTAATTGCTTAATAAGTCTTCCAATTGACATTAAGTTATATCTAAAACCTTCCACAAGCAAGACATTTTGAAGAGTTAAATGTTCATTCAAAATTACATTGCCTATAGTATGAACTAGTTTGAATGTCCCATCCGGGAACCCAACCTTTATAGGGTTAATCAAAGTCCTTTTATTAATTAATAAGTCAGCATTAAAAGTCACATGATCAGAAGCACCACTATCAATTATCCACACATATTTAGCATTATCATTCAAATTCTTGGAAGTAAAAGAAATTAAATCTTTACCTGCACAATTTATCACAGCTTCATAGTCTGAGTCAGCAATGGATTCTTCCTTTATTGCCTTTAGGACTTCTTGTTTAATGGTGCTTACAATGGCAGAATCTACTTTGTTTCCAGAAGATTTGCTTCCTTCATATCCCACATGTGCATCAAGAGGATTATCATCAATGTCAGCATTAACATGAGCAGCCATTCTAGGAGCCATATTCCCTCCATTCTTCTTTAATTCAGTATACCAATCAGGGTATCCAACTAACTTGAAGCAGCTATCCTTAGTATGCCCCTTTGCACCACAATGATCACATTTTCTTTCATATTTATCCTTCTTCCAATCTGTCCTGTTCTGAGTACCTGTGTAATTCTTTGAGCCACCCCTGTTCACAGGCTTCTTCCAATTTGCCTTATTCTCATATCTTTGAACAACCAAAGTTGTACTGTCCTTAAATATATCATTATTTGCAGCTACTTCCTTTTGTGCCTCAATTTGAAGGGTTATGGAATAGGCCTTGTTAATATTTAGCAATGGTTCCATGGAAAGAATGTTGGTAACAGTATTATCATACCCAGAATTCAGTCCCAATAAGAATTGCATTACCTTATCTTCTGACTCCAATTCATTCAATCTCTTGACATTTTGCTAATACTCCAATAAGAATTGCAAGTGCATTTTGCTAATGCTCCACAGGTACAAACAAGCAATCTTCTCAAGCTTTGCAACTCATCCCACATATTCTTGATTTTACTGTAATAGTTGTAGACACCCAAATGTGTCTCCCCGACATAGAGACTAATGATGAAACTATCAAAACACCAAGAAGTCCAATTAAGTAGAATTGGCGATGAAAATGCAAGAAAATGTCTCAAACAATTATTTAAACCTTGCTCAGAGGCCACTAATAGCATTCACAGCGTTTACGAGATTCGTTCTTTATTTTTGAGTTTTTCCATGCATTTTTTATAATTTTCATACTCATAATAGTATTTTTTAGCACTTTATAAAAACATAAAAAAAAAGCTTATGGAATATTTTAAAAATGTGCGGATATACTAAGATGCTCGGGAAAATTCCGGAACACTCCGGAATAGCCTAGGGTGGTCAAAGTATCCGGATAACATCAGAGCTTGACTTTTTTACCAAAATCTCAAATCTCGTGTAAACGCGTAGCTGAGTCAGTTTGACAGAACATGGAGCGGGGCCTGCGTCAAGACGCAGGACATGTTACAACCACCTGCGCCTAGACGCAGGTAATATTACAGGGTCCTGCGCCTTGACGCAGGACATAATACGAAACCTGCGTCTGGACGCAGCCTTGTAATATGACGTGGCGCTTTGTTGGCCCTTTTGGCCTATAAATATGGAGGCTTAAACGAGCTACATGGAAGAAGTTCTGAGCATATTATCCACTTATTACTACTATACTATACTCATGCTCTCCTAAAGTGTAACGACCCGACTTTTTAGCTTGTCGATTTACGAAGGGAAGCGACACTCGGGTCATTACTTAATCAAATTAAACTATAAGTCATATCAATTGAATGGAAGAAATGTCCTTTATTAAGATAACTACTAAAAATCCATAAATATTCCAACAATCGTTATTACATAGAAGAACTGAAAATAGTGTCCCAACACGCTGGGATCATAAGATAAACTAAGTTAATGTTTAAACTGTTCTGGAAAAACTAGATACTTAAAATAAAAGCTAAACCACACAAGCCCATCCGGCGAAGCCCGCTCTACTCTGCTGCAACATCACCTGAAACTGAGGGGGGGTCCACCGTCAGTGGCGAGTAACTAGGCTGTCCCATTTAATCGAGGGACCACCAAACACATAATAGCATAGAAATAATCATAAAAACTGTAAAGAACTCAATACATGCTTTACACATAAACATACAAAAATCCGTATAAACGTACGTATAAAAATACGTATAAAAGTACGTATAAACGTACGTATAAATGTACGTATAAAAATACGTATAAATACACCTGCAGAGATACGGTTAGAATACGTATAATCTTCGTATAAAATACGTACAAACAACCCTGCAGATACGGTTAGAATACATACAAAATACGTTCAACTTTCGCATACATACACATGCTTACATACTCGTATAATTACAGAAATATACACAGCGGAAGACTTATAATATACTGAACTTATACTTTATATTATACAACTTAAAATTATACCTCACCACCTTATCTTATACTTACCCATCATAGAATATGTCTTATCACTTCATAATCTTACTTATCATAATCCTTCTTAATTTATATAACACATCTTACCATATATAAACATATCATATCTTATAATTACATCTTATCTTATATCTGTAGGGGTCGTTTTTTACCCGGCCGCCTACGGTCTCACGAGTGCATTGAATGCTCGTTAACGCCGTATATGAATACGGACTAGTAGGAGTCGCCACCATGGTTTTAGAGGTCCACGGACACCGAAGAAGTACCAAAGCCAGGAGCAATTGGTCCCATATGGTCGTGCACCAGAGTATGGGTTCGGGGACAGGTTACGGGCCAATCGTGCATTGGGCCCGCCCGCCTGTGAGCGGTCTCTACTAGGTCTCTTTTTGTGGTCAAATCATTATTAATCCCGAATACAAAAATATCTCAATTTTACCCTATGAAACGTATATTACTAAGTGGGTTTAAATTTATTTACAAATCAAAACTAACTTTTTGTGACCACTTTAAATTAAATCCATATTAAAAAATCCTAAGAAGATAAAACAAATAAAACAAGAACAAGGCATGAAATGAAAATAAATAAATAAAAAGCAATAAAAGCATAAAAATAATAAAATAGAAATAAAAATATATATGTGCAGGTTCAACCAATAAAAATATAAATAAAACATTTGTGAATTAATTAATGTGACTTTTAATACTTAAAATCAGATGTCATGTCAATGTTAACAACAATAATTGTGATTTCATTCATAATCAGGCCGGATCTAAAATAATTCATTAATTAATCAGATTTATTATCATTATTATTGGAAGTATTCAAATTAATAAATAAATCATAATATTGAGAAATAAATTTATCAACAACATAAAAAATGAAGTTGTTAGAGAAGATTAACATATGATACCAGATCTGAATGAGTCATGAAATATCGATATTAGAAAATTACAATCTACGGCCGATTTGATTAAAACAACAATTAAAGTTCTAACATTAATATGACATACATGAATTTAAATACTAAAATTCACATTACAAAAACAATTCACATAAAACAAATCAGATCAATGAAAATGTTAACCATTATCAAAAATCACCATTTTAAACGAATTGAAAATATAAAAATAAACTTGGAATGAATAGATTTAAAATAGAGACTTCAGGATTCGTACCTCAAGAATGCAATTAATAGATCAGCAACCAGAATGCACTTATTAAAATTTTTTTTTGAATCTTTTTTGAACTTTATAAAACAATATTATTTTGTGGAGTATGAATAGTATAGTATAATAGTATAGCAGTGAGGGAGTGTTTTTGCTCAGAATCTGTTCTTTTTTTTTTTTTTTTTTTTTTAAAAAAAACTCGTCCAATCAGCTGGTATTTATAGGCCAAAAACGCCAGCACAACGCCACGTCACGTTACACGTCTGCGCCTAGACGCAGACGTTGTAACATGACCTGCGTCCAGACGCAGGCTTTGTAATACGACCTGCGTCTAGGCGCAGGTCCTTGTATTACGTCCTGCGTCTAGACGCAGGGCCCGCTCCTCTGATCTGTCTGCTGACTCATCCACGCGTTTATACGAGATTCGAAATTTTTGTTAAAAAGTTAAGTTTTGATCCGGGTATCTTGACCCCCTAGGCTATTCCGGAGTGTTCCGGAATTTTCCGAGCGTCTTAGTATATCCGTGCTGTTCTAAAATAAAAAAATAAAAAATTAAAATAAAATAAAATACAGAAAATATAAAAATGCTATTAAAATATATTTTTTTATTTTTATATTTTTTATTTTTTATTTTTATAAGGTGCTAACAAAATACTATTATGAGTATGAAAAATATAAAAAGTAACGAATCTCATAAACGCTGTGAATGCTATTAGTGGCCTACTTTTTTCATTTTTTCTTGCATTTTGGTCGCTAATTCTATTTAATTGGACTTCTTGGTGTTTTGATAGCTTCATCATTAGTCTCTATGTCGGGGAGACACATTCAGGTGTCTACAGAAGCCCCCACTTTGACTGAGTCTGGAGAGTAAGTATAAACTCGTAAGACGAAAGTCAAAGTATTCCTGTCGGGACGGAGGATAACTCAAGACATTCTGCGACCTTGAGTCACCCTTTTTAACGCCGGTACCTGCAAAACAAATGTTAGTTTTACCTGCAACCGCGCCCCGTGCGGTTTAATCCCTGGATCTTCGGGATGATGGAGGATAAAGTATTTGGTCCCTCTGGATACGCTGGATCTTTTGGAACCTTCTCTTTGGGTAAGCAAAAACTCTCGGAGTGTAAAGGCCGTATAGGCAAGGTTGAGCGAAAAAGCGAGTAGGCATAAACTCGTGAGGAATTGATTTTTTGGGTAGGTATAAACCCGTTGTAGGTCGAGAGTAAGCATAAACTCTTGGTAGAAATTGTGACGAGTCAAGAGTAAGCATAAACTCTTAGGAGAAGAATCAAGAGTAAGTATAAACTCTTGAGAAATGGGGGAAGGTATGGGGGTAAGCATAAACCCTAAGCAAAGTGATGTGTTAAGAGTAAGCATAAACTCTTAATAGGAGAATCAAGAGTAAGTGTAAACTCTTAAGAGGAGGTATGAGGGTAAGCATAAACCCATAAGCAAAGATGATGTGCTAAGAGTAAGCATAAACTCTTAGGAGAAAAATCAAGAGTATAAAATCTTGAGAGAAGGTGTGAGGGTAAGTATAAACCCATAAGTAAAGTGAGTGGATCAAGGGTAGGCATAAACCCTTAGAAAAACATATGTAATCTTAGGGTAAGCATAAACCCGTAAGCAAAGTAAGTGGATTAATGGTAGGCATAAACCCTTAGAGGGAAGATTGTAAGTCTAATGATGAGAAGCCTCCACTTTGACTGAGTCTGGAGAGGCTAAAGTATCGCAAGACGAAAGTCAAAGTATTCTGGCTAGGGAATTAAGGGTAAACCCTTAGAGGAATTAGGGTAAGTATAAACCTATGAGAAAAGTATGTGAATTAAGGGTAGGCATAAACCCTTAGAGTGATATTTGAGATCTTAGGGTAAGCATAAACCCTATGAGAAAAGTAATTGTAAGCTTAGGGTAAGCATATACCCGTAAGCAAAGTGATTGTGAGTGAGGGAAAACGATGTGGGTGTCTGATGAGAAGCCCCCACTTTGACTGAGTCCGGAGAGATGAATGTTCTCGCAAGACGAAGGTCAAAGCATTCTTGCTGGGGAATTGAGGGTAAACCCTTAGAGGAATTAGGGTAGGCATAAACCCGTTAAAAATGATGAGGTCGTTGAGGCGGAAAAAAGTACAAGGAGGTGTGTGTATGATGAGAAGCCCCCACTTTGACTGAGCCCGGAGAGACGAATGTTCTCGCAAGACGAAAGTCAAAGTATTATGGTTGGGGCGAGGCAGTAGCATGTGTGGGCTGCATGAGCAAAGATATCAAGGAAAAACTGTACATAGCCATATAGGCATACATGCGTGCATGGGTGCATTACCACGAAAGTTATTCAAGACAATAATCGCATATGGCGATTCAAGGAATCAACAAAGATGGGCTCTAGCCTTGTGTGCTTTGTGCTTTGTGATATATATATGTACAATGTGTGTGATGCTTATGAATGTATATGAATGCATGCATGAAATGATTATGATGCCTGATATGCTTGTGGTGCATGATGCATGATGTGATTGGTGTTCATGAAATTTAATGCATGTGGAATGATATGCTATGTATGACAAGGAAAACAATGACCAAGGGGATCTGGCAATAGTATAGTTATTCCTTAAAATGGGGATGGAGCGGTCTTAAGCCCCCAATCAACAAAACCTTTGATCATGAGCAAGCCCCTAACATGTGGGGAAGGTTATATTTGAGGTGGAGTAGGTGAATATGTAAGATAGCACTGATGCGGGTAAGGCTATATTTGTGGTGAAGATGATGGATAAGGATTTTGTGAGTCTCAAGTTTGTGGTGGAGCATACGGATAGGTAAGCCCCCAGCCTGTAGGCTAAGGATGGGTGAAGGAAAAGTTGTTTTGTGGATTGCATGAGGAGGCCAAAGCATTTGATGAAAGAGGCTAGCTTAAGTCATGAACTTGAGTTAGATTTCCCGGCAAGAAGAGGACTGGCCAATTGATGAAGTCTTATATGGAATATGAAGCGCCCAAATGGGAGAACACTAGAGTCAAATCAAAGCTATGAGCTTAAGAAGAGTCAGAGAAAGTCCCAAGGGTGTGGAAAAGAGAAAGGTTGTCGGTGCAAGAAAAAGAAAGGCTAAAAATTTGTGACAGAAGGGTGATGATGTAGGGAATTGATGTGGTTGGCTGAATTAATGTTGGTTCAAAACTCGAGCCTATGACGGGTGGTGAACTAATGGTTTGTGCTTGAAACCCTAAGTTAATTGAAGGAGTGGACCTCAAAAATTCATATATTAATTGGGTCGAACCTCGAGAAGAGGCTTCCTACGTATCCTTATGGAATCAGACCATCGTAGTTCTTGATGATTATTTGGACAATGCCTCAGGGGAGAGGGCTTTTATGGTTGTAATGTTTGGCTAGGGTTGAGGTTTAATAAGGAAAAGGGAAAAAAGGCTCAAAGTTCCCAATTTAACCCCCCATGGTGCGCAGTGTGCTTTTTGACTTCGTTTTTTTTTTTTTTTTTTTTTTTTTTGCTTTTTTTTTTTTTTTTTTAATTGGATAGGACTGAGTAGAAATATTGGACTGGATTTATTGAATTGAGCTGGATTTATTGAGTTGAACTGGATTCATTGAATTGAATTGGATTTATTGCATTGAAGTAGCTTTATTGACTTTTATGGCTGCTGAATTTTTGAACTTGCATTTTGATTATGATTGTGTTTGAATTGGGAGCTTTGACTCGACTTTCATAATTGCTTGATGTGTGTCGAGTATGAATTTTACTTCTTTTTTCTTGTTGTTTTTTTTTTTTTTTGCTTTTGAATTTTTTTTTTTTTTTTTTATTTTTTTATATTTTGTTTTAGGCGCATGTCTTTTCCTACGCACCACTTGATCCCATGGGTGAGGTAGATGTGGGTAAGGAAAGAAAGTAGGCTTATATATGTTTCATGGATCAAAGGGCTGCAATGGATTGAATGTGTGCCGGTGATAGGAAAGGGGATGATTGTATTTGTGGAGTTCAAGAAAAGAAGGCCTCTTGGGCAATGTCCATTTATTATGCTCAATTTTATTGATTATGAGAATTTGAGGTCATGAATTATGTTAGAGTTTAAAGCACAAATTAAAAGTGAAGGCTAAAAATAAAAAAAAATAAAAAAAAGAAATTTATTAATGTAAATGAAATTACAAGGCTCAGGAATAAAAAAAAAAAATAATAATAATACCAAAAAAAATCCTAATGACATAGGCTCTAAAGAAAGAAAGGAAATGCAAATGTCTAGGTGGAGGGACTCTCCGACTCAACCTAAAGAAACTACTCTGATTGACTCTTGACTATGAATGGGGTGCGCTGATGCTGTTAGTGTTCATCGAGTTCTGGTGAGCTTGACATATCACCCTTTAGCAGATCGTCCTCTATGTCAACTCCAACGTGATAGACCTTTTGGAAGGTGGTAAGGCCTAAGTACTTGAGGTGATCTTGGTACTTTGGCTGTAGACTGGAGATGAAGGCCTTGACCATTTCTGGTTCAGCAGGAGTAGTGACCATTTGGGCTGCAACTTGCTTCCATCTTGTCAAATAAGCAGTGAACCCTTCTTTCTCACCTTGCCTCAAGATCTCAAGTTCTCTCGTTGAGGTTTGGGCTTGGATGTTCCCCTTGTAACGAGTCATGAATGCATGCACAATGTCTTCCCATGTAGATGTGTCCTTCTCAGAAAGAGAGTAGAACCACTTTTGGCAAACTGGTTCAAGTGAGAGTGGGAAGACTGTAGGGAATAGTGTTGTTTCAATACCTTTAAGGACCATGGTGGCTCGAAATCCTTTGAGGTGATAACGAGGGTCATCTGTGGCCTTGAACTTTGGGAGGTCCTTGCTCGAGAATTCCTTAGGAAGCTTGGAGGAAAGGCTAGGGTCAATGGAAAGTGCTTCTTGGTGGAAGGCAGAGTCTCTTGTTTTTTGTACATGTTCGGCTAGGTTCTTTATCATGGATGAGCTTGGGGTTTTTTCTAGATCGCTGACCTTGGCCTGGAGCCCTTCGAGTACAGCGGTCAATTCATCGAAACGCTTAGCGAGCTGTTTGAGTTGGTCCTCTTGAGTGGCCATTTGTGGTGTTTGGGTTGTGGGCTAAAGATATGGGCTTGAGCGATGTAAGTTTGGGATATGGGCTTGAGTGGTGTAGGCTCAAGATATGGGCTTAAATGGTGTAGGTTGTGTGTGGGCTTGAGTGATGTAAGTTTGGTATGGGCTTAAGTCTTTTGGGTTTGGATGAGTGAGGCTGGGGTGGTGTTTAAACGAGGTGAGGCAAGGTTGGATTGGGCTTGAGACTTGCTCGGACCTGGGCTATGCTTTGGATTGAATGGGAACTGTTTAGACAGCTCTGAATTGAAAAGAACCAAAATTTTTAGTGAACCCCCTTGATCATTGAGATATGGATGCAAATGCGGATGTATATGCATGTCCTAATTTTATGGTCATCTTCCCTAAAATGCATGGATGCAAGGTGCCCTTTCCATTTTTTTTTATTTATTTATTTTTTTTTTTTTTAAAAAAAAAAATTGAATTTTCTTTTTGAATTTTTTTTTTTTTGAACTTTTTTTTTTTTTTTGATTTTTTTTATATATATTTTTTTTTGAATGGGCACCATGAAATATGCAATGTATATGAATGGAAATGCCTAAATAAGGAGTGGACCTAAGCCCATTTAAAGGAACGACTAAGGTTTTGGGCCAAAACCTATGGTCAAACTAAGGTCAAAGCTTATATGGACTATATGCAAGGACACTAAGGCCCCAAAAAAATGGACTACATGAACTAGAAGATGACCATGACTATATGAAGTGTGAGTGAATAGTGAAAATTAAAATGGCTAGAGCCCATAAAAATAAAAAATGCACACATAGTCACATAAGTACACTAACCTAAAATATATGAAAGGTCTCTAAAAGTCAGTCTTGGATGGTCATAAGGTACCATGGCTAAAGAAAAATGAACCGATATGATCATTCTTCATTTTGAATGACACACGGTTAATAGATTCCTTATTGTGATCTCATCGGGCATGATGATCACGCGCCATGGCTGGGATGGGCCGGATATGGTCATTGTGGTCGGGCACCAACAAGTAACCATAACCAAACCCCCCGGGGTCGGTCTCGAGCATAGAACATGCTCATATGAGACAGAATTCTATAGTGTGGCACCTATTCGGAGGGCCACATGCAATATGCTTACAAAAATTCGGGAATAATAATAATAAGACCACGAGACTTTTCAAGTTTGCCCACACCACTAAGGAGTGATATTCCCCAGTGGAGTCGCCAAACTGTAGGGGTCGTTTTTTACCCGGCCGCCTACGGTCTCACGAGTGCATTGAATGCTCGTTAACGCCGTATATGAATACGGACTAGTAGGAGTCGCCACCGTGGTTTTAGAGGTCCACGGACACCGAAGAAGTACCAAAGCCAGGAGCAATTGGTCCCATATGGTCGTGCACCAGAGTATGGGTTCGGGGACAGGTTACGGGCCAATCGTGCATTGGGCCCGCCCGCCTGTGAGCGGTCTCTACTAGGTCTCTTTTTGTGGTCAAATCATTATTAATCCCGAATACAAAAATATCTCAATTTTACCCTATGAAACGTATATTACTAAGTGGGTTTAAATTTATTTACAAATCAAAACTAACTTTTTGTGACCACTTTAAATTAAATCCATATTAAAAAATCCTAAGAAGATAAAACAAATAAAACAAGAACAAGGCATGAAATGAAAATAAATAAATAAAAAGCAATAAAAGCATAAAAATAATAAAATAGAAATAAAAATATATATGTGCAGGTTCAACCAATAAAAATATAAATAAAACATTTGTGAATTAATTAATGTGACTTTTAATACTTAAAATCAGATGTCATGTCAATGTTAACAACAATAATTGTGATTTCATTCATAATCAGGCCGGATCTAAAATAATTCATTAATTAATCAGATTTATTATCATTATTATTGGAAGTATTCAAATTAATAAATAAATCATAATATTGAGAAATAAATTTATCAACAACATAAAAAATGAAGTTGTTAGAGAAGATTAACATATGATACCAGATCTGAATGAGTCATGAAATATCGATATTAGAAAATTACAATCTACGGCCGATTTGATTAAAACAACAATTAAAGTTCTAACATTAATATGACATACATGAATTTAAATACTAAAATTCACATTACAAAAACAATTCACATAAAACAAATCAGATCAATGAAAATGTTAACCATTATCAAAAATCACCATTTTAAACGAATTGAAAATATAAAAATAAACTTGGAATGAATAGATTTAAAATAGAGACTTCAGGATTCGTACCTCAAGAATGCAATTAATAGATCAGCAACCAGAATGCACTTATTAAAATTTTTTTTTGAATCTTTTTTGAACTTTATAAAACAATATTATTTTGTGGAGTATGAATAGTATAGTATAATAGTATAGCAGTGAGGGAGTGTTTTTGCTCAGAATCTGTTCTTTTTTTTTTTTTTTTTTTTAAAAAAAAAACTCGTCCAATCAGCTGGTATTTATAGGCCAAAAACGCCAGCACAACGCCACGTCACGTTACACGTCTGCGCCTAGACGCAGACGTTGTAACATGACCTGCGTCCAGACGCAGGCTTTGTAATACGACCTGCGTCTAGGCGCAGGTCCTTGTATTACGTCCTGCGTCTAGACGCAGGGCCCGCTCCTCTGATCTGTCTGCTGACTCATTCACGCGTTTATACGAGATTCGAAATTTTTGTTAAAAAGTTAAGTTTTGATCCGGGTATCTTGACCCCCTAGGCTATTCCGGAGTGTTCCGGAATTTTCCGAGCGTCTTAGTATATCCGTGCTGTTCTAAAATAAAAAAATAAAAAATTAAAATAAAATAAAATACAGAAAATATAAAAATGCTATTAAAATATATTTTTTTATTTTTATATTTTTTATTTTTTATTTTTATAAGGTGCTAACAAAATACTATTATGAGTATGAAAAATATAAAAAGTAACGAATCTCATAAACGCTGTGAATGCTATTAGTGGCCTACTTTTTTCATTTTTTCTTGCATTTTGGTCGCTAATTCTATTTAATTGGACTTCTTGGTGTTTTGATAGCTTCATCATTAGTCTCTATGTCGGGGAGACACATTCAGGTGTCTACAATATCATAACATCAATCTTATAATAAGGGCATAATAGCTTCTTATCTTAACATATGCACTTATCATATCATTACATCAATCTTATAATAAGAACATAATATCTTCTTAACTTTACATATGTACTTATTATATCATCTTAACTTAACATATCATCTTTGCGGACTGTCTTCTTCAGCTCGTAGCGAACCTTTGCGTTCGCAACTTTCCCAAAACATGTCGGGTGAACCTTTGCATTCCACCCGTAGCCCTCCTTTGCGAGAACTAAGCCTAAGCTATGGCCATAACTCCTAAATAGTCCTCCTTTGCGAGAACTACCTAGACGACTCCATATTCTAGAACCAAGAACTGCGCGGGGGAACCTTTGCGTCTGACCCATGTGAGCAGTGGCATCGACTAAACCCAATTGATAAACTTTGCGTTATCGCAAGGGCGTCCTATCATATTAACCCGATTGATGACCTTTGCGTCATCGCAGGGGCGATCTTTATATTGTATCTTATATCTTTACTTAATCATGTCATATCATATATCGGGAAATACTAGGTGACCATAATAGGAAATGAAATGTTCGGAATCCCAGGAAAGAGAGGTGCGGCACGTATATTGGCCACCTTAAATACCAAGTCTTTCCTAGCCAGAGACCGAAACATAACATGTATAGCTATTACTCTGTTTCCTTTCTTATCCCTAGTAGTATCTTATGCATCTTCAATCTTATAAAATACTACCCTTATATCAAATACTTATAATCCTATCCTTTCGGATACTAACCTTGATATTATATCATATACTAATAGTAATAAATCCGGAAAAAAAAATATTTATATTAATAATACTAATATTTCGGTCCTCTTAATAATAATACTAATAATATCTTTTATCCCTTCACTTTACAACTTATCCCTAATAATTATTTTGTCCGTAACTTTTATTATTAATTATTCCCTAAATTAACAATAATCAAATTTAATCAAAAATTGACTAACTCATCAATTCTACACGGCATTATTAAAAATATAACAATAATTAACTATTTTCTAGAATTAATTTAATTAATCAATATAATTGCAAAAATTACCAAAATAAGATAAAAATCATATTTTTCAACAACATTCATCAAGATTAACATAAAAATAATATTTTTAACTCTTCTTTTAATTTCTATACACTCGACAATTAGAAGATAAAAACAAGATTTAATTTTTAATTCAAGATTAATCAATATAATCCAATACTATCAAGATTCATCATAAAAATCATATTTTTAGTTCCCTTTTAATACTTAGGTCACCCGAAAGTTCAAGAATGAATAATAGCATATTTTAATAATTCAATTGCCCTGTTTTATACAATCTGATTTTTAAAGAATTAAATTAAAAACGACCATCTAAAGATCTCTAAAAAAACTGGAAATTTTATGGGAGCTAAATATGGGTTCAAGGATTAACGTGCATAAATTTCGTCTAAAAATAACATCTTTTACTATTTTTAAGTGATTTTATAACTAACCAGTCAGATTAGGCTGAATTCGGTTTCAGAATTTTCTGCCATAGCAAACGATCTTTAAAAATTACGAAAAAATTACACAAGCTTTAAAACAGTATTAATGACTTCCACCTAAAATTTCGTAGCCATTAGATTTGATTAAGTATACTAATTAATTCGTAAACTAAAACTGGACAGTTTTATCAGTTTGAAAGATTAAATTATTTCAAGCAAGAAAAGATCGAATTTTGCCACGAAATAAATTATGATTCAAAATAAAACAGTAAAAAAACTGCCACGAAAAATTCATCAAGAAATAACAAGATTTGATTAATAGATAAATTCATACAAGTAATTACATAAAATCAAGAAAATACATAAAAATCAATCAAGAAATTCATGCTTCATGCTCGACATGTTTATATGAAAACAATATGAAACTTCCTACAATTTTCATGCTTAAATTCCTAATTAACTATGTGATTAGCTACCCTTAGATTAATTGGAAAAGCGAAGTTACCTTAATTCGCTATAAAATTCCAAAGGAAATTCACCAAAGGTGATGAATTTAGCACGGTTCTTTGAGAGGGGACAAGAGGAGAAAAGTTGTATACTTTGCTTAGGGTTTAAGTGCAAATAGCAAATAGGACCCAAATGAAGTAAAGGGGTCCTATATAAAGAAAAATAAAAAAAAAACAACAAACCCTAAGCAAAGCATTAGGGTTGCCGTGGAAGTGCAAGCAAAAAGGGGAAAGTTTGTTGTGGTCAATCAACCACTTTGAATAGGTATTTAGAGTATTTTAAATTAATTAAATTAATTAATTATCCACAAATAATAATTAATTAATATTTAACTAATTAAACAAAACAACTTTGGCCCAAGTAAAGGAAAGAGCCGGCCAAGTTAAAAAGAAGAGAATTGGGTCTTTGGCCCAATTTGGAAGAGAAAAAGATTGGGCTAAAAATACAAACAGTCCAAATGAAATGGCCCTTTGGACTCAAATGAACTAAATAGGGCTAATGAAATAATTAGGAGACACGAAAATGAATAAAGGGACCGTGCTCAACAAAATCAAAGAAAATAATTGGGCTCGGGTTTTGGCCAAACAAAATAAAAAGGTTAGGGCCAGGCTCAAAAAAAATTAAATTGCCACCCAAAATAACAATTAATTAAGTAATAATCAATTAAATAGTCAATTGATTATACATTTAAATCAACAAATAAAAATTTAAAATATCCCAAATTTTCGGGGTATTACATAAAGAATATTGTTATACAAAATTCAAAAAATAAATAATTGTTATATAACTAGTATTATAAAGAGGCCGGGAGATGGAGAAAATATTGGAGAAGATGATTATTGTTGTTTCTTCATCATCCAAGTGGATACAAGTATTTATACACATTCATAAGGCAACTCAAAGGCCTAGCACCTAAATGAGGATGGGGGTTACATCATTATTAGCTAGGAACACTAAGAGACATAGGTTATTACTACAAGATCATTCTAGATTAATTGAGAATCAAATAATATCTAGGGAGACCAATGGACATCCATAAACTAAGTATTGCATAACACTCCCCCTTGGATGTCCATTGCATGAAACAATGCCTCATCAAAACCTTACAAGGAAAAACCCTGTGGGAAAAACCCTTGTGAGGGAAAAGAGTACATTATTTCATAATGCGCATAGGATGAAGCTGCCTCATTAAAAACCTTACCAGGAAAAACCCAATGTGGGAGAAAACCATGGTTAAGGGAAAAAGAGTACAGCGCGCATTTAACTCCCCCTAATTGAAACATTAATTAAGATCTTTGAGACGGCGCATTCCAATTCGATGAACTAGCTTCTTGAACGTAGCGGTTGGAAGAGCCTTAGTAAACAGGTCTGCCAAATTCTCACATGACTGAATCTTCTGGACTTTTACATCACCATTCTTTTGCAGATCATGGGTATAGAAAAACTTTGGTGAGATGTGCTTCGTTCGATCACCTTTGATGTACCCTTCTTTGAGTTGTGCAATACAAGCTGCATTATCCTCGTATAGAACTGTTGGAGCTTGCTTCTCAAATGACAGTCCACAATCTTCATGTACATGCTGGATCAAAGACCTCAACCACACGCATTCACGACTAGCTTCATGAATTGCTAGAATCTCTGCGTGATTTGAAGAAGTGGCTGCAATGGTTTGTTTCATTGAACGCCAAGAAATGGCAGTGCCACCATATGTGAATACGTATCCAGTTTGTGATTTCCCACCATGGGGATCAGATAAGTACCCTGCATCTGCAAAACCAACTAACGCATCTTTGGACAAGTTAGAAAAATATAACCCCTTATCTTTTGTACCTTGGAGATAACGAAATATGTGCTTCACCCCATTCCAATGTCTTCGGGTAGGGCATGAGCTAAACCTTGCCAATAAATTAACAGAAAACGATATATCAGGCCGTGTATGACTAGCAAGGTACATCAATGCCCCTATTGCACTTAGATATGGTACTTCAGGACCAAGAATTTCTTCATTACTTTCCCGAGGACGAAATGGGTCATTGTTTAAATCTAGTGACCTCACTACCATCGGACTGGTCAAAGGATGTGCCTGTTCCATATAAAACCTTTTAAGCACCTTTTCTGTATATGATGTTTGATGCACAAGGATTCCATCTTTTAGGTGCTCAATTTGTAGTCCTAAGCAAAATTTCGTTTTTCCAAGGTCTTTCATTTCAAATTCTCTTTTCAAATATGCTACAGTTATTGAAATCTCTTCAGGAGTTCCAATGATATTCAAATCATCAACATATACAGCAATAATGACAAATCCTGACCCAAATTTCTTTATAAAAATGCATGGGCTGATAGGGTCATTCTTATAATTTTCTTTCAACAAATATTCACTAAGGCGATTGTACCACATACGCCCTGATTGTTTCAATCCATACAGAGATCTATTTAATTTGATGGAATATTCTTCTCGTGATCTTGAACCTGCTGCTTCTGGCAGCTTAAATCCTTCCGGAAGTCTCATATATATATCATTATCCAGTGGGCCATACAAGTATGCTGTGACTACATCCAACAAGCGTAAATCAAGTCCTTCTCTTATTGCCAGACTAATCAAGAATCTGAAAGTAGTTGCATCCACCACAGGGGAGTATGTCTCCTCATAATCAATTCCGGGCCTTTGTGAGAATCCTTGTGCCACTAGACGTGCTTTGTATTTCACAATTTCTCCTTTTTCATTTCTTTTACGCACAAAAACCCATTTATAACCCACTGGTTTCACACCTTCAGGTGTGCGGACTACCGGTCCGAATACCTCTCTCTTTGCAAGAGATTTCAATTCTGCATCAATTGCTTCTTTCCACTTTGGCCAATCATCCCTTTTTCTACATTGATCCATGGATCTAGGTTCTTGATCCTCTTCATTATTCATTACATCAAGTGCTATATTATATGCAAAAGCATCATCGACGTCGATTTCATTTCGGTTCCAAGTTATTCCAGACATGACATAATCTGTTGAGATCTCTTCATTTTCAGGTACCTGAGTTTCTTCTGGAACTTTATCATCTGTCATGTCTATATTCTCTTCAGGAGAATTATTAGGACGCTTTATTTCCTCGAATTGGCCATTTTCAATTATTGCTCCTTTTCTTTTCCGAGGATTTTTATCTTTGGAACCCATTGGTCTACCACGCTTTAGGCGTACCCTAGACTCATTAGCCACTTGATGTTGTCCTTCTGGGACATCAATTCTGATAGGAGCATTAACAGCTGGTATATGTGACTTAGTCACTCTATTTGGGTCAGAAAATGCGTCTGGCAATTGATTTGCTAATTTTTGCAAATGAATTATCTTTTGGACCTCCATTTCACATTGCTTAGTACGAGGATCAAGATGAGATAATAATGCATTCCAATCAATTTCCTTTTCCAGCTGTTTATTTTCTCCCCCTAATGTCGGGAAGACTGACTCATTAAAATGACAATCTGCAAACCGAGCCGTAAATAAATCCCCTGTTGATGGTTCCAAGTATTTTATTATTGATGGGGATTCAAATCCGACATATATCCCTAACCTCCTTTGAGGACCCATCTTATTACGTTGTGGTGGAGCAATTGGAACATATACAGCACATCCGAAGATTCTTAGATGGGATATATTTGGTTCCTGACCCAAAACCAATTGTGATGGGGAGAATTTATGATGACTTGTTGGCCTGATGCGAATGAGTGCTGCTGCATGTAATATAGCATGTCCCCAAGCAGATATGGGTAGCTTGGATTTCATAAGCATTGGTCTAGCAATTAACTGGAGACGTTTAATTAGAGATTCTGCAAGACCATTTTGTGTGTGAACATGAGCTACAGGATGTTCAACACTTATTCCAAGGGACATGCAATAAGCATCAAAAGCTTCAGAAGTAAATTCACCAGCATTATCTAGACGAATAGTCTTAATAGGATAATCAGGAAAATGTGCCCTTAATTTGATCAACTGGGCAAGCAGTCTCGCAAACGCCAGGTTACGAGTTGATAATAAAGATACATGTGACCATCTAGTCGATGCATCGATTAAAACCATAAAATATCTAAATGGTCCACATGGTGGGTGTATTGGCCCACATATATCTCCTTGTATCCTATCAAGAAAATTAATAGATTCATTATTTATCTTTGTTGGTGATGGCCGAATAATTAATTTGCCTTGTGAGCAAGCAGCACAAGAATGACTTTGAAGAATCTGCTGGCTCTTCAAAGAATGTCCACATGAATTCTCAATAATTTTCCGCATCATCATAGAACCGGGATGGCCTAACCGGTCATGCCAAACTACAAAGTCATCAGTAAACTTCTGGTTTACTACAGCATGTGCTTCAACTGCACTTATTTTTGTGTAGTACAAACCAGTAGAAAATGTAGGCAATTTTTCTAAAAAATGTTTTGTGCCTTGGGATATATTTGTGATTTGAAGATATTCTTCATTTCTTTCATTGATTGTCTCAATATGATATCCGTTATGACGGATGTCTTTAAAACTCAACAAATTTCTTTGAGACTTAGGGGAGTATAATGCATCAACAATTTCAAATTTTGTTCCCATAGGCATCAATATATTTGCTCTTCCGGAGCCTTCGATAATTTTTGTACTACCAGATATAGTACTCACACTAATATTTTTCATAATCAAATGAGAGAAATATCTCTTGCTTTTAAGTATGGTGTGAGTCGTTGCACTATCTGCTAAGCACACATCTTCACCATTTAGTGCTAATTGAGCTTGAGTACTCATGTTCTTCAAAGAAATAAAAATAAAATCACAAAACAATACTTGTAATATATATAAACTACACAAAGATACATAAAGAAAGGCATACAAGTTTATTATATGATAATAAGATAATAAAGTCCAAATGCGAACAAAAGATTCAAAATAACATAATAAAGTCCATAAACTAACAAAAATAAACTAATAGAGATTTTATTTTCAAACAAAACATAAGTCTCAATTATTCCCTTCAGGGGCGGTGAAGAAATCAGCAGCATCCAAGTGCATCATAGTATCATTATTCCCTTCAGGGGCGGCGAAGAAATCACTAACATCCAGCTGCATCATATCATTATTGTGATCAAAATCCCCTTCACCATCTTCATATACAAGATTGGTCTCTACCTTCTTCCCTTTTTGCTTCAATGATTGTTGGTAGAGATCAACAAGGTGCTTTGGGGTGCGGCAAACACGGGACCAATGACCATTTCCTCCACAACGATAGCAAACATTGGTCACATTTTCACTTCCTTTCTCAGTTTTATTGCCACGTGCATTATCCCACTTCTGGTGGGAATTAGACTTCTTAAAGTGACCACCTCGACCTCTGGTAGGTCCATATCCTCTACCACGACCACGACCTCTACCACGACCTCGACCACTGCTACTGGCAGGGTCTTTTATTGTTTTTCCCTTGCCGGTTGCAACATTCACTTCAGGGAATGGCGCAGAACCGGTAGGTCGTGATTCATGATTTTTCAATAATAGCTCGTCATTTTGTTCAGCCACAAGTAAACAAGAAATTAGATCAGAATATTTCGTAAAACCCTTTTCACGATATTGTTTACTAAGGAGAAGGTTCTCCTTGTGAAAAGTACTGAGGGTTTTTTCAATCATCTCTGCATCAGTTACTTTCTCTCCACATAATTTTAGTTTGGAGGTTATTCTGAACATGGCTGAATTATATTCAGTTACAGTTTTATAATCTTGAAATCTCAGATTAAGCAATTCATAACGAGCAGCTGGAAGTATAACTGTCTTTTGGTGGTCATATCTTTCTTTCAAGTTATTCCAAAGTACCTCTGGGTCTTTCACAGTTAAATATTCAGTTTTTAGAGCTTCGTGGAGGTGATGGCGAAGAAAGATCATGGCCTTGGCCTTATCTTGATCAGATTCTTTATTTCCTGGTTTGATAGTATCACCAAGGCCCTTTGCAGCTAAATGAATTTCAGCATCTAGCACCCATGATAAATAATTCTTTCCAGTAATATCAAGGGCAACAAACTCAAGTTTTGCTAGGTTCGACATTGCAATTCACTATAAAATAGTATTCCAAGTAATATTAGTTAAATGGGCAAAGTAATAATAATTGGGACTAAACTTTATTGTAAAATAAAAGATTAATTCATTAAACACAAAATATGATCACAAAACAAAATCTATATACTCTTATTGTATATTATTCAAACATAAAGTAGAAATAAAAGAGATTTCAACCCAAAATCATATGGCTCATGACATATAAGTATCAAACAAAAAAATCCAGCAATAAGTTCAATTATAAAACAAATTCAGTGTCTCGTATAACTGTGCAGTGTAACAATGTTCAAAGTTCAACTTACAAACAAATTAAACAATACACCTATAATGTAAAGCCATCAAAGTAGCATAATCATACAGTAAAGATGGCTAACAAACAAAGTAGAATATGGGAGACAAATAAATCAAAGATAAATAAAAGAATTAAAGGATAGTAGGAGTATAAAGATATATAATATTATAATTAGTATATGCACTATGTATAAGATAATGAATATTCATATCAAACAATTAAACAAGGGGGTACTCTGTACATTATATGGAATTCGGCAAAGGTAAGTCGGCAATGTTATTCATTAACAATAAAGAATCATTAAGCACCAAAAAAAAAAAAAATAATAATAAAGAACCATTCGTTGTCCAACAAAAACAAGGGACACTGTTCATTTTATACAATGAGGTCATCAATCAAACAAGCACTTTTCATTGTCAATGTTAGTATAGACAAAATTATCAATGAAAATACGGACTATGCTATAAACTATAGCATAGAAAAATCATTGGGATTATTAAGCATAAATCATTAACATATACATGATACTATTGAAATATCAATCGCAGAAAAGATATTAAAATTGATCGACAAAACATTCTAATCAGCTAGCAATCGTAAAAAAATTAAATTAGATGAGTTTATATTGCGTACCTCTTTTTGGTGGCAAGGTATAATTATATAGCAAACCCTAATAGCCCTTTGATTAGAGGATCGTGCTGATAACGTGTTATATAACTAGTATTATAAAGAGGCCGGGAGATGGAGAAAATATTGGAGAAGATGATTATTGTTGTTTCTTCATCATCCAAGTGGATACAAGTATTTATACACATTCATAAGGCAACTCAAAGGCCTAGCACCTAAATGAGAATGGGGGTTACATCATTATTAGCTAGGAACACTAAGAGACATAGGTTATTACTACAAGATCATTCTAGATTAATTGAGAATCAAATAATATCTAGGGAGACCAATGGACATCCATAAACTAAGTATTGCATAACAATAATTGCATTTTCGGTTGCTAATCTATTAATTGCATTCTTGAGGTACGAATTCTGAAGTCTCTATCTTCTTTATTTTTAGTTTTTTAATCATAGTGAGATCGATTGAAATGATGATTATTGGTACAAATTGTTGACAACAAATGATGTAAATAATTAATAGTGACTAAAATCACTTACATATGAATTTGGACATTTTAATCGACAGTAACATTGATTTTAATACAATTATTAATGATTTATAAAATTTATTTTAATCGTCATTCGTTCTTTTAAATAATTTAACCGATTTTTATTTCGATCTTGCAATCTATATGCGTAGTGATTATTAATTCATTAACGCAATTTGACAGATCACACACTAATATTGACTCTTATTATTATTATTTTTTTTTAGATCTGCTTTTTTTTTAGATCTGCTTTTATATTTTATAGATCTAACAATAAATATTAATAATAATTATGAAATTCATTTTTCTTATGCGATCTATATTATATGATTTCTTTTATCAGATCTCGTGTCATAAAAGGTCGCTACATTTTTATTTTATCACTTTAAATAGTCAGATCTTGATTTTCTATGCGGTCATGGCAAAATGAATTTATTAATTAAATTTCATATTACCAAACAACCGCTACATTTTATCTGATTTTTTTAGATCATTAAAAAATAGGATATGAAACATAAATTTATTATTTTATTCATAAAATTCAAGAGTCATACATAAAAGCCCGATCTGGTTAAATAATAATAAATGACGATTAAAATTATCGATTTACATATTCTAATTAAAGTGTTCAAATCAGATCAGCATTTTGTACCTTAATCATCATTTTAATCGTGTTCTCTTTTAGTGTATTTAACGTAGTTGAACAGCACGTCAAACCACTTTTCCTGGAACACACTTTGAACCTGCACATATTTTCTATTAGTTTTATGCTTTTATTGCTTTTATTTATTTATTTTATTTCATATTTCGTTCTTGTTTTATTTGTTTTATTTTCCTAGTTTTTTTTTAATATGGATTTAATTTAAAGTGGTCACAAAAAATTAGTTTTGATTTGTAAATAAATTTAAACCCACCTAGTAATATGCGTTCTTTAGGGTATAATGTGAGATATTTATGTATTCGGGATTAATAATAATTTGACCACAAAAAGAGACCTAGTAGAGACCGCTCACAGGCGGGCGGGCCCAATGCACGATTGGCCCGTAACCTGTCCCCGAACCCATACTCTGGTGCACGACCATATGGGGCCAATTGCTCTTGGTATTGGTATTTCATCGGTGTCCGTGGACCGTATAAAACGCACGGTGGCGACTCCTACTAGTCCGTATTCACATACGGCGTTAACGAGCATTCAAATAACTCGTGAGACGTAGGCGGCCGGGTAAAAACGACCCCTACAATAGCTCAAGATTGACATATTCTCTTGTTTAAGAGCTGCCAATTCTTTCTTGAGTTGATACACTAATGGTCCATTTGTCTGCCCAAATCTCTCATTAATATCAGCCCACAGTTCATAAGCTGTCTAATCATCAGACTCAAAGTCCTCAGCCAAATCAGCTTGCATAGAACTCAAGATCCAGCTTCCAACCATGTAATCTGCTCTTTGCCAACGAGTATGATTTTTGTCAGTTTCTTCAGGTTCCTTCAATTTCCCAGTTATGAATCCCAATTTATTTTTCGTAGCAAGTGCTCTTCTAATCCCTTTTCTCCATCGATTGAAATTCTTTCCATTAAAGACTTTTGCAACCAAAGAACAATTCGAATTATCCGAATTAGTCACATACAAAGGATCTGCAAAAGCTTCATTCGAGATTGCAGAAACATCAGTTGAATCGATCGACATAATTTGTGAAATTAGGTATAGAAAATTGCTAACCCTAATGTCAAGATTCAATCGCTATTTGCAAACAAATCTCTCAAATTGAGAGATGCTCTAATACCATGAAAGTAAACAAAGAAAATGGTAGATGTGATTAAGTAGAGTAAATGTCTTTGACAAGGTAAGAAGCTAATTCCTCTAAAACAGGAAGAAAAGAAGGTACCTCTATTTATAGAGGAAAACCAAAATAAAAGGAGAAAACTAAAAATACCCTAACTAACCTAATTAACCTAATTAAAATAAAATAACAGAATAAAAGAAAATAAAATAAAACTTTATTATGTATTCCTATAATAAACAAATTCATCCTCTTACAAACAACATCCAAACACCACTTGGATATGTCCAGTGGCATCTAAAAGCTTGTAATGGTGGATATCTCCCACTTGGATATTTCAGCACTTTTAGTATAAATAAAATAAGGCGAAATCATTATGTCCATTATTGGGACATTATAGTGATAGTTTGAAACTTTGAATACCAAAAAAAAAAAAACAAAAAAAACAAATCAGCAAGTGTAATAGTTCTAAATTGCAAAAATTTCTCCCCAAAAAAAGCCTTTGACGTGCTCGTTAATTCCACCCAAAAATTCATCACCGAAATTAGATCCTCAATTGTATCCTTGTTTGGTTAAGAGAGTTTTGATGGGAGTTTAGAGTTTTAGAGAGAGTAATTTGGGTGTTTGGTAGAATAGAGTTTAAAAGAGAGTTTTGTACCAAAAACTCTGATTAAAACTCTCTTTAGAAAAAGCTGGGTTGAGCAGCTTTTTCTTCAGAGTTTTGAAGAGAGAAATATTAATTGACAAATTTGTGCACATATTTAAACCTATTAAAACCTACCAGGTTATTTTTAAATATCCATAAATGTGATTTTACACAACAAAACTCTAAGGAATCAGTTATGGGTTACCAAAAACATTTAAACAATCAACTATCCAAATCAGCAGTCAAATCCTCTAAATAAAAAGTAACCATCTAATCACAAACTTTAAACTCTCAGCTCTAAACTTTAATCACCAAACAAGGCATGTATCATATACCTGCACAAAAGCATGAACAAACAAAAAACACAACCTTCCCCTATTATAAGATGCCCCCTTGCAAACCCTTTCATTCTTCCAAAACACATAAAAGATTCATTTTTTGCATAATTCAGTGAGCAAAAAAAACTAAAATCATCTTAGTTGCGTACACAATTTCAGTAATAACTAGTATTATTGCCCGGGCAATGCCCCAGATCGCTAACAATAAATCTATAATATTTTTAAAAAAAAAAAATTCTCCACTATATTTTCATCAATTATAATTTATCTTTGTATTTTACAACGAATAGTGACATAAATTGATGGTAAATTTTATTGTATCCTCGCCTTATTTACGCCTAAGCAACGATAGAGGTTGATAACCATTGTCTTTAAATTCAAAATATAAAAGAAATCTATGGATCAAAAAAAAAATTAAATAAATCTTAACATAAATTATTAATATTTTTTATAGTGCCGACAACATAGAATTTCAACTTCAAATACTTGCTAATTTTTATTTCCTATTGTTTTATTAAACATCTTGAATTTCACTCAGAAAAGCGAGAAAACATTAATAGACATTCATTACACTTAGTGACACACTGACACGTGGCGAGCTCCTTACAAAGGAACGCCTTTTAATTAGATGTATAGATTATCAATCTTAAAACAGCCCTAATTTATTAAGGATAAAGTCAAACTAAAACCCCAAAAAATTCAAATTTCACAATTAAATAAAAATCCTAACTACATACAAATAAATTCAAGAGAAACTTAAAAAAAAAAAAAAAAACCTGAAGTTAAAAGATGAATGAAAGAGACAACCTCATACTTGAGAGATAGAGATGATCGCCACTTTTGAGAAGGAAAAAAAAAAAAAAAAAAACCCTTTCAGAAGCAACAATGGAGGAAGCTAATAAGCAAAGTGATGAAGAGGGGAATAAGTCCACCTGGCAGGACTTCTTTCAATTTTTTCTCATTTCATATTACAAATAAATGAGAATTGGGCCCCACAATTAACTCTAGTTAACATTACTCATTAAATTACACAACCAGGTCCCAATCGGTGAAAAAAAAATGAAAGGTTCCAATCGGTGAAATTTTCATTAGTTTAGGTCTCATTTGTGATCTTAACTCTGAATTATATTAATAGGTGAAAAAAGAGATTTGAAGAAGAAAAAAAAAACTAAAGACTTTAGTACCACCTCATTAATGTATTATTTATTTAATTTGATATAAGTAAAGGTGAAAATTATAAAATAATATTTATATTTCATAATTTAAAATCATAATGGATAAATTATTGTAATATTAGATGCAACTAAAACAGAAAGATTCTACATGAAAACAACTTTTTGAAATAGAAAAATAGAAATACGGAAATAACATTAAGAAACGGAGAGAGTATTAGTTATTTATAATGATTGCAGTGGATTTTTTGTTAGGAAAAATATGTAAATGGGAAATCGAATATTCACTCCAAGGCTCGAAATCTACGATTTCCTATTAGTTAATTTGGATCCACTAGGATCATTGGGTTACCAAGAAATAACTAATGAGATACAATGGAGATGTAATTCACTTTTATGATGTATCAGGCGAATTCTAAAGGATTTATGGTACTCTATGAAAATTAGCTAGGAATTCAAAGGCAAACAAGTGTTTGAAGGAGGTAAAATCTCTTATTTTGTCACCCTTCATAAGTGGACTACAATAGCCTTCTATTTATAGTCAACAACCAAGAATGCAACCAGTCACAACAAAGGTACTAAAACTCCATTGAAGAACTCATTAAAATTTGACTTAAGAGTATGTTAATTTGGATTAAACCCCCAATTAACTTACCACTCGTAACCATCCAGATTAATGCTAAATCAATGACTAGTAACATGCCTCATAACCCTCATAACATAGAGAATCCAATGACTATAATAGAACATAAACCGTCAAACAAAGGAGTAGGAGACAAAGAGTACGTCATCGCGTGGCGCGACGCCCCGTCGTGTAACACGAACATGCTACTGTCTCCAACCTCTTCAATATGTTTCTTTTGTTTTATCCTTGCGTGGTATGAGCTCAGGTCACTCAACACGATATATTACTATTTCATTGCTAGTTCACTTAAGTCCATTTATGTGTAAATTAATCTTCCGTCATTTTTTTTTAATATGAAACTAATATTTTACCACATATGTATGTGTTGCAACTCTTGTAAGATAGGCCTCAACAAACGCAACTTTGATTTCTAACAAATTTGTTTTCAGATGAACCAAAGATTGAATATTAGTTCAAGAGAAAGATGATAAAAATGCATTCGGTCGAGATATGTAAATTTCAGGTTCAACTTCTCAATGTTGACTCAAATACAAAAAATGTTAGCATTTTGCAACCATAGGTTACTATCTGGATAATTTTTAACTATTTTTTACTAGTTTTATAATAATTTATTTGGAATCATCTGACATAGGGTAAAGAAAAAATGTCAAATTATTGCAAATAAATAATTACAAAGTAGTATAAGTATTTCCCCCAATTGTTATAGCTAGTAAAAGTAGTTTGTCACAATAGTATTTCTTACATGAGGCCTCAAGTCCTCGACTACATAAATTTTCACTTGGGTGCAGCCTAGGTAGCTTAGGACGAGCCACGATTATAAGTTTATATAGTGAATTGAGTGAAAATACAAAATAAAATGAATCTTAAATCAATTTTAACGAAATTGATAGTCATGGACTTGAATTTAACCTTTATTGGAGCGTAAAATAAATTAAACCAATATACAAAATCAACTAAAACAAGTCAATTCAATAATCTACATTATAAAGTATATATTTATCTACAATTTCTCGACATGCGGTATTGGGGTGGGCCATAGCCTAACGTGACCCAATAGCATGAACTGTACAACTAAATATGTATACTTTTTTCAATAAAAATAAATAAATAGTCTCAACTTGTTGCTCATATCTCAGAAATATCAGGTTGGCATTGCTTAGCGAGTTGGTAGGGTGATTGGAAAGGAATTTTCCACGTCATGAGGATGGGAATAGGGCACGCCACTTAATAAATTTGATAAAATATGGTAAATGAGTCTGGGTAAGAAGTTTGATCACTTACGAGCCCAAATTGGTTTTTCCCTAAAATTAACTGGTAACTGAAGGAACAACTCATATCTTTAGAAGTTCTCTCCACTTTTCCCAATGTGATGCACTGTATGGGATTCAACAACAACGTTTTAGAAAAAAAATCACTAGTCCTTAAGTGTAACTGTTACATTTTAGCGGTTAATTCACCAAACCGTTAATTTTTAACATTTACAGTTAATAGTTAATCCAAAATTATCTAACGCCGAAATAGTGAGTAAGGTAGTGGTCAACCAGAAATTTGCTAAGTAAGGTAGTTTTGGACAAACTTTTATAAGTAAGGTAGTTTTTTGCAAAAAGTGGTGTAAGTAAGATAGTGTTGGACAAAAAACTCTTAAGGAAAAATTGTCAAGAATAAGCCAACCTTTAGGCGATCTTCCACAAATAAGCCAACCTTTTGAAAATCCAGAAATAAGCTAATCTTGTTATCATTTAAACCAAAAATAAGTCAAATGATTATTTAACATGTTATATTCTATTTTTTTTATCATTATTTTACAATCATTCAACCTATTTTTTGCTTTAAATGATAACAGTAACTTGAAACAACAAATAAATAATAGATTAAATAATCGTTTAACCTGTTTTTGGCTTAAATGATAACAAGATTAGCTTATTTCTAGATCGGCCAAAGGTTGGCTTAATTGTGGAAGATCGGCCAAAAGTTGGCTTATTCTTGGCAATTTTTCCTATTATTAATCAATTCTATAATGGTAAGTGATGATAACCTATTGATGATATCATGACCAACAAATTGAGGAGAATATCCTATCCATAAAAGATGTGACAGTAATTCCTTGCCTTATATATGTCAAAGTGGGCACACTAGAGAGAAAATTCAGCCTTTTTAATTATAAAAGATCTAAAGTATATAGTCACAAAGCTTGTGCAATGCACAGACTGATAGCTAACTTACATCTTAAAAACTAGAAAAAGTTATAGAATTGATTTCAAAGGAACACAACAAAATGAGAGAGAGAGAGATCAACTTGGCTAATGACGACCTCTTCCACCACCTCTATGGAGAACTGGCCTCCTCCCGCGGCCTCTGCCACCTCTGCCAGATGAGAAACCCTGACTGAACTGAGGATAAGCCCCGTCATTCCCTTGGAAATTAGCTGGAGGCTGCGAATTAAAACTTTGCATTTGCACATTTGGGCCTTGTAGACCAAGATTTAGTTGGGCTTGGTTGGAAACATTTTGGCCCACAAGACTTGGGCTCTGCGGAACTTGGTTGGGGAGATTTTGGCCAAACATCCCAAGCCAAGGTGCATTTGTTGGCATAGCAGAAAAATTAGCTGGAGGCCCAAGTGGTGTAGCAGCAGCTCCAGCCACCAACTGACTAAGATCAAATGGCTGCTGACATTGTGCAGGATTGGATAAAGGCATCTGTGAAACCTGTTGCTGTTGCTGTTGCTGTTGCTGCCAAGGCACTTGAAAATTCTGGGGATGGTTTTGTTGCTGCCATGGGATACTGTTCATTTGAAAGCCAGCCATATTCTGCTGCTGAAGTAACCCATTTAGAAGAAATTCAGCTTGTTGCATTTGTTGAGGAAATGCCATAGGCGGATTGGGGAAAAACTGACTCATATTAGATGGTCCCAACTGGTTGCCCTGACTTGATGGATGTACAGTAGGTCCAACAGGAAAAACCGGCCCAATTGACCTTGATGGACCGCCCAACTGGTTGCCCTCCCTAGAAGGTGGTACACGGGGCCCACTCTGCTGCATTTGGCTAGACTGTGATGATCGTACTGTTAGAGATTGAGAGGGAGACGGTTGGTCTTTTATCCATGATTTATCTCCGCTTCTTTTTTTCTTCCAGTTCTTTTTCTTAGCATCAGAACCTTGACCTTGATTATTGCTCCCTCTCTTGGACATCCTTAACAGTCGCTTGTATTCAGCCTCTTTCTCATCATCAGAAAAATAAAACTCCTCCGAAACCTCTTCATCATTATCACCAGAAGCATCATAACCTTTCTGGTACAGATTTTTGTCATTAAGCACATGCCCAACAAATTCTGAAACATACCCTACCAAAGTGCCATTTTGGATGCCAGAAGGAACTTCACTTTCAGTATTATGTCTCACAATATAGAATGGGGTTTTGACAGGCCCAAATATTTCATCCACAAGGCCTAGTGGCAACCTGCTCTCAGAAACCCATAGTATTGATCCCTCACTTAGAGGATCGTGCTTTTCTGACCCTTCAACAATAACTTTAGCACCTAAGACCTGACAAATAACAAAAAAAATCAACTAATTACCACTGTTACAACTGCCTCTATTATGATCAGCCACCATGAATCCTTACTAAAGGAAAATAAAAAACATAAATTAACAATGAAAAGATAATAGGAACTTACAGATGAAACAACTCCCACAGGCAATATCTCATGGCATGATTGCAAGGTGACATTTACCGGAGGAACTGGAGGAAGAACCTGAGATTTACGGTGGACACGCTTTGAGAGTTCGAGTTAGAACATCTTCAAGAAACTTTAACACAAGGATTGAAGAAAGAGAACTGACAGAAAAAGACATGAGACTAGACTAAAATCTGCAGTGACTCAGTAAATGTAAATCAAGTGCCTGTAGTTATTGAAATTAGAATGATCTACCTAGTACCTACGCATTCCACACACATAATCCAAACAATCCAATGTGGCTCCTATGAATTCAGTCGTATGAGTTTAAATAACTAATTAGTAACTAAGACACACTATCTAATGGAACATTCTACTCCATTCGCAACAATGGGATAAAATTAATAACACAACCAAGTAACCAACATTTCATGAAGTACATAATTCTATTTTATAACATTCTTTTGAGTTTGAATTTATGGTTGAGCTACGTGCTCATGAGCCAACACTAAATCACACAAACATCAAGGCATATAGTCTTTCCTATCTAGAATGTTGATTTCAAGACCTGCATGAAAAAATGACAAAAGGGATTTCTGAAAGTAAAAGAAAAAACTTATTCTTTGCTTGCAAATATAATACAGTTAAAAACGTAACTAATTTCACAAAGACAACCTAATCAAATCTCAAAATGTATGAAAGAAAAGCACTAAACTAACAAAGTCAATCTCATAGATGTTAAACACCTGAGAGAGAAAAAAAAAAAAGAACACTGACACTCAACAGAGGAACTAACACAAGTGAAGAGGTGGACATGGAAGCAATTAAGGCAATACATAGAGGATAAGAAGGAAATAGATCTAAAGTGGGCATATACATCTTTGTTTTAAAAAATGCGCCTAGCATAATTTATTTAAAAAAAAAAAAAAAAGAATAGCCTATTCCTCTGTCTCCCGGGCTATGGGAAATGGGCTTTAGCTAGGCGAGGCACAGCGAATTCTGGAAGGGGCAAGCCTTGTGCGCCTCAAAGCACTTTTGATAGGGCGCTTCTTTGCACCTTAAGGAAAATAGCTTAAATTTAAGTTATAAATTAAAGAATGATTTTTAAAATCTCAATTTGAGACAAGTAGACTACCTTAGCATTACAAATATCATTACTAAAATTATTAGGGAACTTTTTAATTATTATTATATTTAAAAAAATCAAAGGAAAAAAGTTCGAATAAATAAATACATGCGCCTCGCCTACAAAAGACATGCATCTTCGCCTTGCGCCAAGTCTCCAGGGACCATTTGCGCTTTGGTGTGCCTTGCCCCATTTTAAGATTTAATACTAAGGTATGCATGATGTTGTATCTCAAAAGTGGAAGTCTATATGGTATTATGGTGTCACCGCGTGCAATATGAACTTGCCTGGTTACAAATTAGCAAAGTATCAATTATATGGCGCTAATGAGGTGCCTCATACCTGATGATTGAAGGTATAAGCATCTTTCATAGCTTTTAATATTGCTTGATCACAAAAACTGTTTTCTGCCTAGGTGAGTGCACTAAGACTGTCCATATATGTCTAAATGTCTAGATTGCTGCGCATTTAATGTACAATTAGTATGTATGGAAATTTGTGTTGGCTATCTCTAGTTAGCATTAGAGCCGCGTAATTTGCTAAATGAAACCAAAAATCAAAATCATCAACCTACTATCTATGTCAATAGAGATTGAACAGCACATTAAGCAACAAAATTGCAAGTTTGAAGCATGAAATTGGGGGGGGGGGGATAGAAGGGGGAACAGCTCATGCTACATTAGAGTATAACTTCAGAATTGAAAAGATCCAAAAGGAGATGAGAATATGAGATAAACAATCAACATAATCAACACAAATTTCCATACATACTAATGGACAGAGGTAGTATTGGTTTTGTACGCCAACATTATGAAAATGAAAATCTATCATTCTTGCGTTCAAAAAAAAAAAAACTCTATCATTCTTCATGCATCAATTATTTTATTACAAACTCAAATAATTATGGAAATGGTGTCGGTATAAAAAACACTGAGAGCACCTGCTGAAACAAACTTCTTGTCTTCTTGATAAAAACAGGATGGAGGAGAGCAATTTTTCCATTGAAAATTTTTCACTTACAGTTTGTCTTACTCAGCAACTATCTACCATTTTATATGTTTGCACCCTATTTTGGAAGAATAATTATCTATCCAACTTTACTGCGCACCTTATGCTAGAGACCACTTAAGCACTCATTTTAATACCCATAAATGCAAGTTCATACAAGTGAATAGGGTCGCTTTTCTTCATGTAACTCACTATTGTATTTACTAAACTGTTCTATTATTGTTGATTCATTTCAAGGCAAAATTGATTTTACTGTAGAGGATTTGTAACTTCAGAATCAAAACAATTCTACATTTACAAAATAATAAACAGATGAAGCAAATGATACACTAAGGCACTATTCTTTCAGTTCAAGTCTATGATTCAATTCAGTTCGGTCAATCCAATTTAGTCCAAAAGAACAGGCCTAACTCACTGATGAGGTACCATCCATGCAATTATCCATTTCTTTCGACAGTAGACAATCTTATTGCACCACTAGCTCTCAGATAAGACCAATCATGAGACGTTACCAGGACTAGTTTATATATGAAAGCATTAAAAGATACTTGTACCCTCAATTAAGATAGCACATTTGAGGCATAGAAGGAGTCCTAACGCCCCAATGGCCCAGCCATATACTTTTAGCAGAATTTGCAGAAGCAAACAAGCAAAAAAATCGGATAATTTACCAGTATTCTTGATGGACATACCAAAAAAACCAACCAAACATATTTTTGTCTATAAAAACACACAGACAGCCAACAAATGCAAAATCTATAACAAGAATATCAATTCACCTTCAATTCATTCTTTGACTTGATAGGTCCCTTCACTACATCTACATCTTCTTCATCATCAGCATCATCAACAAACTGAAATTCTTCATTATACTTATTAGAAATAGTGTCATCATCCTCTCCCTCATCCTCATTGTTCACAGACCGAGACAATATATTCTTATCATCAGAGTCCATTATTTGACCTTCTTCCATGTCAATTGTCCGCTTGGTGGTCTCTCTCGTGGTTTTACATAACATCTCCTTCCCTTTCACCTCCCCCTTCTCCACATCATCATCACTCTCATTGCTAGTGCTGGAGGATGATGCTGAAGATGATGATGAAGTCTCGCAATCTGACTCCATGTCCGAATCTGAATCATTGTCACTATCCTCATCGACAGCTGGAGTACCCCCTTTCAGCATATCACTGCCAGCAATAACTACACCTCCTTCATTGCCAATCAAATTAACCTTCTCTAGTCCTTCCTCAATCGAACAACCTAAAGTCTCAGCTTTATGGCAATTTTCATCTCCCAACACCCCAATACCAGACTCATCTCCATGTGAAGCCTTTGTTTCATCATGATGACCATCCAAGTTAACTTCGCCGTTTTCAGAACTACCCAACATACTGCTATCCTCATCGACAGCCGGAGTACCCCCTTTCAGCATGTCACTACCAGCAACAACTACACCTCCTTCATTGCCAACCAAAGTAACCTTCTCTAGTGCTTCCTCAGTCAAACAACCTAAAGTCTCAGCTTTATGGCAATTTTCATCTCCTAACACCCCAATACCAGACTCATCTCCATGTGAAGCCTTTGATTCATCATGATGACCATCCAAGTTAACTTCGCCGTTTTCAGAACCACCCAACATACTGCTATCTTTCATTCCATCTAAGTCCACCAAGCTATTGTCCCCATTTCTTCCGCCCTTATTATCCATATTCTCACCGGAGTCACTACATTCAACTTTCACAGACACCAACTTTTCAGAGCCATTCATACCTTGACCAAAATCTACCGAACTACCACTAATTTGGTTCTCTAAACAACTTTCTACACAAACCCCACTTCTAATTTCAGCTTTACTAGACTCTACACTATCAGGAACTTGCATTTCTTCTATCCAGTCCTTAATGGAATCAAAATCAAGAAATGGCTCAGCAGAAGCAACAGAGAACCCACCAAATTCAGATGAATAGTCCTCAAAATCAAACCTGAAATTTTCTGGGCAATTTGAAATTTTGAGCTTTTGTTGGTTGACACAACTTTCTTCCTCCTGGTTAGAAGATTCTCGGAAAAACCCTACCATCTCCAATAACAAAATTCGAGTTAGACTACATACACACCTACTTTCAAAGGTATTATTAAACCTTACATATAAAATCCACTTGATAGGACCTTCAAAGTTCAAAGCAAAACAGAGAGTATCAAATTTAAACCCTGCATAAACCCCACTTTGAATATAATGAACCTTAAAAAAAAAAAAAAGAATTGAGCAGTGAAGTCAAGTACCTGAGAGGCTGAGATTAAAACTTCCGAATGAGAAACAAAGTGAATGTAGTTGAGAATATTTTTTTTTTTTGCTTAGTTCAAAGAAGACACTGGTTTGTTAATAAGGTTTGCACAGGATAGAATTCGACGGCGTAGAGGAGCCGTGGTAAGTGCGGCACAGCGGACTCAACCTTCTTTGGCCAGCCCGTGTTCCTATGGGAAAAAATTGAACAAATTTGTTAGGTTTTCAAATTATGCTGAGCTTATGGACTTATGGATTTATGACTAAGGAATGGAAATGGGTTGAAAAGGGTCGGATTTATGCATAATCTGACTAAGACCCGAAAGTAGTTGGAATCGGATTTTTTTAAATGGATTCGGATGCGGTTATTTATTTTTCGAATTCGAATCAATTTTTTTCTTGCGGATCGGAACGGACTAGGGTCTGATGCGCATTAAATTGACATGCCTAAATTTAAAAAAATGTCTAATATTACATTAAAATTACTTTATATTTTATTGATAATACAAAATTAGATATTATATCTTGATAAAATATAATTACTACTAAATAATTAATATAGAACTGTATAAATTTAATTAAATATAACTTCGAAAAATTAAAAATCTATCAACATGTTAGTCTGACTAATATGTCAGATTCTTTCCAACATTGGGCATGAAGTCAGAGTCGGATATTTTTAGACAAATTGAATTCGAGTTTTTATTTCTACGATTCATTCAAATCGAATTTTTCCTTTCGGATTTGTCATCCCTAGGGAATGGTATTTTGGTTAGATAAGAATTGTCTAAACAAATTCTTTAATACGGCTAAAGGTTGAATGAAGTTGTTCCTTGTATTATCACCCACTTGTCTCAAAAGAGTAGGAGTCGTCACCCAAAACCCTCATCTCGCCATGGACAACGCGAATCGGTAATTCATATGATACGAGCTGGAAAAATTGTGATAACCAAAAGTCAATCTAAAATAAAGGTGACATCGAATGATACCTAATTATTGTACTTCCTCTGTTTTTGAATTCTTGCAACAAATGGGTATTATTTGTGAGAGATAAAAAATTCATTTGTTGCAAGAATTCAAAAACGGAGGAAGTATTAAAATTTGCTAAGGTCAAGAATTTGCTAGGTAATAGCCTATTGTATAGTTGACATTAAATTATTATCTGCCTTTATTATTTATATTTGTGGGAAATGAATAATATCTTTTTCATGATTAATCATCATTGCTATGATCATAAAGTATCTATTTTATATTCTTTTTTAATAGACGATATTTATTTATTTCTCATTCTTTACAACAAAGTAATTGATATGCCTAAAATTCATAAATACAAAGATATTTAATCATCTTTAAATACTCACTCTGTACCATAAAATTCTCATGACTTTCATTTTTCACTTTTGTCAATGCACTATTATATTCTTAATATCTTTAATTATATAATAGTAAAAATATATTGATTAAAATATAAGTAAAGTACTCTCTCCGGAACATAAAACTTTCAACAATTAAATTTGCACGCATTTTGAGGAAGCAATTTAAGGGTGTAAATGAAGGAATTAATCAATATAAAAATTAATATTAGGAACTTATAATTACATTCTTGCTTGTATTAAAACCATTTTGGCTAATTCCTTCATTTACACCCTTAAATCGCTTCCTCAAAATACGTGCAAAATTCATTGTTGAAAATTTTATGTTACAAATCAAATAAGACCCCACACGTCATATTGTCCATTTAGTGTGGAATGCTTTAAGGGCATTATGCAATGGATGGGGTTGAGGTAAACTTGCATAACTGTGCCCCAATGGCTCATCTGGCACAGGAACCAACGAGGAAGTTCAGTCTTCACGAAAAAAGCTGCAGTTGCTGCAATTATGGCTACAATGTACATACTTTGGTTTAATAGATATCAAGCTTTTTGGATGAGGAAGGTTATGTGTATAGATAGTTCCATTTATTCCACTGCCTCCATAACATATTAATGGCAACGAATTGACATAAAGTAGAGAGAAAAAATGTCAAATCGTGCCATTAATATGTTACGGAGGGAGTATTTAAAATCCTGTTAAAAATAGGGTTGTACTGTTATAGCTAACAATTTTTCAAGTGTTGATAGGTAATGGGTACTTAATTTGCAATCCTCTGATTTCTTGTAAAAATTCAGTTCTTTTTGTTTTCTCTTTGTATTTTTGTCGGCAGCTGATTTTCTCTCTATTAATTTTTCAAGTTTAATTACCCCTGTTTATCATCTGTAATTTATTGCTCTTTATTTTTTTTCGCTTCAAAGTATCTGTTTCATTATCAATTTCTCGTCTAAATTACCATAAAAAACAAGTTGGACATCTGTTTATAGTGTTGCTCAATTCTTTGATGCATTGTTCTTTGATTTGATTCTTTGAGACCCAAAAGACATTTTGTTTATATTGTCCCTGATTTCAGATATTTTTAACCAGTTTGATAACTAAAGAATAAAAATGATAGAAAAGAAAGGAAAATAGTTTTCCTACATCTTGAAGGGCAGTTATTTTACTCTTTACCAAAATGATTGTAGGCTACTTTGCAAAGTAAAGAATGAAAAATCGAAAACAGAGGAAGATAGTTTAACATGAAAATGTTGTATGCTCTAGTAAACAGAGCCTAAATGGCTTAAACTTACACTCTTGTCATATCTGATATTAGGCTTATTGCTCAATAGAGGATTCAGACATGTAGCGTCGCTGAATTCAGACATTGAAGACGCAAAGAGTAAACAAAGCAAAGGAAATGTTGAAGACACAAACCTTGAAGATGGTAATTGAGAAATTCAAGAATCGACACATTGAAGTTGGCGGTTTGCTCTTGGTGGCTTGGGTAGAAGAAGACGACAATGGCGGTTTGTTCTTGAGGGTTGCTCTACCTCCGTCGGTCCGTGGCTGGGTTGCTCTGCCTCCGTCGGTCCGTGGCTGGGTTGCTTAGTGTTTATTTTGCCCTAACTAGGAGATGAAAAGTATTGTTAGGCGGGTCTTTTTTAGGTTTACTACATTTATGTTATAAAGATAAAGAGGCTAAAGACCTGTAAAAAAACAAAAGTTTGTTTGAGTGTTTCAGCGTTTGGTTGGTTTTTTTTTCTCATTTGTTAAATACCGTCCGAATTTACTTAATACCACCCGTATTTTAACTTTAACTTTCTAAAATACCCTTACTTATATTTATATACCCTTACTTATATTTATATAACCCAAACTAACTCTCATCCCCTCCCTTCACCCTCACCTACTGCTAACCCCTATCCCTTTAATTTATTTTCCCTTTAATTTTTAAAAAATCTTACCTTTTAAATATCCTATTTATAATTTATAAAAAAAAAAAAATGGCATGCCTCATGTTTCACATGTATGGTGGACCACTTCCTCCCTTCTTCCACTTGTCAAAATGGTGCAGTTGGTTTTTTTTTTTTATTTTTTTTAAAAAAAAACCTCACTCATAGTAACACCATTCATTATAAAAAAAACTACTTCAACCTTCATTATTTCACCTCTTGCATAAAAAAAATTACAAAGAAGTTCACCTAAAAATATATAAGATTTACTATGTTTAATTTATAATTTTTATTTAGAACCAAAATGTCGGATGACAACAATGATTACGTGAATGACGGAGAGGTAAATTTATTAATGTTAATTTTTTTTACTTCTTAATTATGTTTTTTTAGCTTAGTAAATAATTATATTTATAAATTTGTATGTTAATCATTTTTTGCCCATGTTTAATTACTTTGAATTATTCTTTAGGAATTTTTTCTTACATAAACAAAATTTCCATATTTGCTTGAATTATTCAATGCATTAAGTTAAATTTTTTTTACAGAATTGATTCACGTATTAAGTTAAATTTTTGTTCATGTAAGAAAAAACAAAATATGTCGTTGTTGCAAAATAGAAGTAACGTGTTTTGAAACGTGTCCAGAACACATTACTACCAATCGGGTAACGTGTCCAGAACACGTTACTACCATTGGCAGTAACGTGTTTTGAAACGTGTCCAGAACACGTTACTACCAATCGGGTAACGTGTCCAGAACACGTTACTACCAATCGGGTAACGTGTCCAGAACACGTTACTACCAATCGGGTAACGTGTCCTGAACACGTTACTACCAATCGGGTAACGTGTCCAGAACACGTTACTACCATTGGCAGTAACGTGTTATGGACACGGTACGTTACTCCATTGGCAAAAACGTGTTCTGGACACGTTACTCCATTGGCAGTAACGTGTTATGGACACGTTCCTCCATTGGTAGTAACGTGTTCTGGACACGTTCCTCCATTGGTAGTAACGTGTTCTGAACACGTTACCCCAATGGTAGTAACGTGTTCTGGACACGTTACCCCATTGGTAGTAACATGTTCTGGACACGTTACCCCATTGGTTGTAACGTGTTCTAGACACGTTACCCCGTTGGTAGTAACGTGTTCTGGACACGTTATCACCAATGGTAGTAACGTGTTCTAGACACGTTACCCATTGGTAGTAACGTGTTCTGGACACGTTATCACCAATGGTAGTAACGTATTTAGGGTTTGTTGTTGTCATGTGGGCAACGCGATAAGGGCACGTTCGTTTGCATGGTTTTTTGCTTTTAAAAATACTAATTAACGTATTTAATGAAATTATTTAGGACAATAACGACGGAGATGGCGTGAACTATAGTCAAAGTTTTGCCACCGATCAGACATTTTCCAGTCATCACGAGGCACGTGATTGGGCGAAACCGATAGCTCATGTGATTGGTTTTGAAATTTTCATTTCCAAAATCAATTATACCTCGGTGTCTCGCATGGTAACCTACCTACGCTGTAACAAGGGAGAGCGGTACCGAGGGGAAAACAGAAATATGAGAAACGCCCAAAGGAAAAAAACGTCCACAAAAGCTTGTGGATGCCCGTTCCATATCAAAGTGATTGGCAATCCTCAAACCGGATTGTGGTATATTGAGCCCCAACCGGGTGTATCCGGCACACATAACCATCGCTTCATTGAGTACCCGGAGGGACACCGTCAGGTCAGTGGGTTGAGCCCTGCAGCAAAGCAACATGTGCGTGAGCTTAGGGAATCTCAGTGCAAGCCGTCGAAGATTAAATTATCTTTGACACAAAAGTTTCCTGACGAAAAACCTACAATCAGGCATGTGTATAACGAAATCAGCAAGCAAAAGATGGATGATGCAGATGGGCGGAATGTTATGGAACAATTTATCCATCTTGCGGAAGAGTTGAACTACCACATTCACACTAATCAAGAGAGAAATCAATGCACTCATGTGTTTATGGCTCATCCGATGTCGATCACCTTATTGCGCACTTATCCATGGGTGATAGGAATGGACTCCACATATAAGACGAACAGGTATGGAATGCCGTTATTCGAGATGATTGGGATGACGCCGACCAATCATAACTTTTTGATTGGGATGGCTTTGATGAGGGATGAGACGATGAGGAGTTATCGATGGGTGTTGCAAATTCTCAATGACATTATTGGGCTACGTGCGCGTCCGGCTGTAATTTTCACAGACCGAGAGATGGGATTGTTACGCCCAATTCAGGAAATATTTCCCAGCACCCATCATTTGTTGTGCACGTGGCACATCAACAGGGATGTGGAGGCGAGAGTTGGGAAGATAACAGGCGACAAAAGCTTGGGAGACCGGTTTAGGCATGGTGCTTGGGCCCGGGTGATGTACGCGTCAACAGAGGCAGAATATGATGCACAGCTGGATCGGACGAGAGATGGTTGGGCAAGATTTAGAGGACTCATTGAATATGTAGAAAACACTTGGCTTCCGCATAAAGAGAAATTTGTCGCTGCTTGGGCTAACAACGTCCTTCATTTGGGTAACAAGACAACTTGTCGGGTGGAGAGTGCCCATTCAGTGCTGAAAGGTTGGCTTGGCACCTCTACCAACTCAATTGAAAATCTGTTTACGCGAGCAAATGCAATGGTTGAGCAGCAGCATGATAAAATTAAGTATCATCTGGAAACATCAATGAACAGACAGGGCGCCAGGTTTAGGAATAAGTTGTTGTTCAGCATGCTTGTCAGTCGTGTTAGCTCCCATTGCATGGATCTACTGCTTAAAGAGCATACTCGGATGAGGGAGTTAGCCGACGAGGTCCATGATCGTTGTGGTTGTGTGTTGCGATCCACCTGTGGGATCCCATGTGCATGTGAGATTGCAGCGTTAGTACAACAACGCACAGGTATACATTTGAGAGAGATCCACGACTTTTGGAAAACACTAACTATTGGTCAAGGCAATGACATCCCGGAGTTTGCCAATGACGACGAGGAAGAAGCCGACCACCTGTCTTCGTTGTTCGAAGAAGTTAGACGGAGAGGTTCTGACTATGTGAGGCGTGCAACCCGAGTTATGCATGAAAATATCTTCTAAGATACAGACTCGCTGGAAGAGCCAGAGACCAACACCAATGTTAGGGGCAGGCCTCCGTACCAGGTGATTTTCTTTTTTTTTTTTTTTTTTTTTTTTTGCTGGAAGTAGGTCAATTTAATTAGAGTTGATTTTGTTAACTATATTGTTAAATGGGTGTAATTGAAAAATTAGTTCAACTAATTAATAATAATTGCTATAATAATTAAATGGGTGTAATTGAAAAATACTAATTAAGTCGTACGTAATTTGTGTTTTTGCAAAGCTCGTCTACTCGACGAGATCGGAGTTTCTTTGAGCATGCTTCGACAAGCCATGGGCGTCGTTCGAGAAACACGGGCTCTTCTATGGGAGAAAACTCAGGATCCCATGCCGAAGGTAATGATCATATTTTATTTGAATTTAGTTATTAAGTAGTAGATGCAATTATTTGCTAAATATGTTTTATTATTGTAGGTAGTAGCGGTAACATAACAAGGGAACGATTTCCTTACTATGACAGCGTTCCCCATTTGATATTGCCGTTTATGGAGGGTTGGACTGATGTAAGAGCAGACGGAAACTGTGGGTTTCGTTGTGTGGCTGATGCTTTTCACGGTGGACAGGACAACTATCTTATGGCTAGAAGAATCATCGCAAATGAACTTGGGGCAAACATTGCTGATTACGCAGCTATTTATGGAGGGCAGCAGCACGTCATTGAAGCCGTGACACGTATCTCTTGGGAAGGTGGCAGATGCGATGCTAACCATTGGATGGAAGTCGTTTTCGACTTATTTCCGATTGCAAATCTATATCATTGCGCCATCATGTTGTACTCGTATGGGAATGACCGATCGATTGGACAATGTTGTACAGTATTGCCGACGAGAGTCCCGCAACTCATCACGGCTCCTACGAGTGAACTTCATATTGCCTACATGCAAAATTATGCGCACTACATAGGATTACATGTCAGTCATGATTCCCCGATTCCGCCCGTTGCAAACTATTGGAACTTTGTGCATACACAAACCGTCGAAGGATGGGATGCATTATACACCAGGAGAGTAGCATACTGGATGAGACTTGCTGAAAATTTGCATTGACAATTTGTAATTAGTTCAATTTGTGCATGTGTTTAATGTTGTAACTTTAGTTAGTTTATTATATGAATATATTTAATGCTATTACCTTGGATAAAACTCATTAAAAGAAAAATTCTTGATCTAATCAAAATATGACGAAAATGGGTAATGTGTTTAAATACAAATACAAAATATGGAGCGTAGGACGTAAATTAAAATTTTTGTTTACATACAAATACCAAAAAGATTAACACAAAAAAAAAATTACAAAAAAAAAAAAATACAAAAAAAAAATTACAAATAAACATTAATAAATAAATAATAAAAAATGAAAACTACTGGCGATGATCGCCCCAACTTGGTGGACGTTGTCTCGGTGCACGTCGTCGGATGCCAACGCGTGTCTCGTGGTCATCAAAGTCTTTTCTCAGTCTAATGAGACCCAGCCTTAGTCTATCCATGCGTTCTGGCAGCTCATCAATGAAAGGATCCCACAGCAGTTCCGAATTTTCTAACATGGAGGACATCCACTGTAAAAAGGAAAAAAAAGAAATTGTTAGCTTACGTATAAATTGTAACAAATTAAGACAAAAAGTAAATATGGTGTGTCAAATTACTTACATGCTCAGGTACAGTCATGTCCGGTCCCGTGTTCGGGATCAGATCGCTGTCGTTCACGATATAGGGGTGTGAATACGTCTCGAACCACGTGTCATACCCGTCTTGCGTCGCGTTTGTGAACTCTGAATAGTCTAAGGCACAGGGATGAAGAGTGTTAGCAATGGGGAAAGTGTCCCAAGTATCCTTAACCGATGTAGGCGGCCACTGAACATAGTAGTGTCTCGGATCCTCCGGCCGATACGCCGAGATAGGTGTAGGGATGCGAAGGGGTATACCCTGCATGAAGCCGAGCTGCCGAAGACATCTGTATGGCATATAGGGCTCAATGATGGACTGGTGCTGGATGAACCCAGTGAACAAAGTCCGAGGACTACGGGTACTAATGTCATCCCCGAACGGTAACCAACACACCTGTTGAATGCAAAAAACATTCAGTTTAATAACGACGAGGCAATTAGGAAAAAGTAAAGAAACATTAATTAAAATATTACCTGGTCAGCAGTCATGTTGTCGATCCTGTTACGAATGGCGACAAGGCGGGCGGGGTTGTTCGGCTCCAAACGAACATCCCACTGAGAACAACTAGGATCCCCAATACGACGAGGGAGACGTCCTCGGTTAGGCCTAAAAGCTGGGAAGTACTCATAAATCCATGCCTGTAACAACGTTAGACACCCGGCCAACTGCTTGCATCGCCGTCGACTGCCTTGGCGAAGCTGGCGATACAGATACACTAATGTCGCTGATCCCCAAGAGTACCTCCCAAAAAAATCCTCATCCATAAGCTCTGTGATAAGGCTGGGACTGAGCCGGCTACCACTCTTATCCACAAAGAGCGTGGATCCAAGAGTGAGCAACATCCACCCTATGGCTCGTGTCGAAGCAACCCGTCCCTCTGCAGCTCGACACAGGTTGAAGATGCACTCCGTATAGACACCTCCATTCTTGAACTGCCCGTCCCTTTTCATGGCTTCTTGTGGCACGCCGAGGATCTCGGCCACGTCATGTATAGGTGCATAGTGTAATACCCCGTATTTTCGAAGAAGTATTTTCTAACAAAATCATTAATAATTTCTAAAAAGGGTATTTTAGTAATTTAATTAGTCATTTGAATTTTTGGAGCCAAAAGAGTATTTAAAAATTTTGGCACCAAACCTATTTAAAATGTCTAGATTTTATTTAATCATGGACAAAAATTTATTATGCAATGTTTGTAAAAATACGAAAATATGTACCAATAAGTACATGATTATTTTAATAAATATCTTAATGGTTTCATAAAACTAATTAATTTAATAAAGCTAGATTAACCTAGGATTTGCACAAAGTATCTTTTAAACCCAAATATTACTATCTTAATGATTTTGGATTATTTCAAATAAAAAAATAAAAAAAAATTCTGATTTCCTTGGCTTGCAATTCGGATTTTTCAAAAAAAAATAAATAAATAAATAAAATAAAATATTTTACTTCCTTAATCCAATTCCATGATCTCCCATAATTATTCTCCTTAATCACCCATATCCCACACTTCCCTAAAATTTCAAAATCTTATTCTCCAAGCCAAAACATGTCTAATACTACTACCAAAATATTTTCACTTATTCTCCAAATATTTTCATGACACAAAAATTTTCCATATTACCCACACCCTCAACACTATAAAAATACCCCCTTGTTCCAACACAAAAACTCACACTAAACACATCACAAATCTCCCTCTCACTCTCTCTTAATCCTCACGGTTTTCTACAAAAAAAATAAATAAATAAATAAAATAAAATTTTGCTCTTCAACCACCACCGGCGACCACCACCGGCAACCACCACCGGCGCCACCCTTCAGCCGGCGCAACCACCACCAGCGGCCAGCCACCACCCCTCCCTTCTACTTTCTTGGTTCTTTTCTTCTTTTCTTAAAATGTCTTACTCTTAATATTAATATTTTGATTTCATAAATAAATAATCCATGTTTTTCTAAAATAAAAATAATATTATTAACAATGTTGTATTTATAAATATTCACTTGAAATATTATTATTATGGTTTTATGAATAAATATTAACTCAATGTTTTATTTAATAAAAACGAATTCAAAAAAAATAAATAAATAAATAAATAAAGGCTTTATAACTTATGCACATATAGTCGAGTCTTGTTTTAATATTTATGTTTACTTGATAAGTCATATATTGATTAGGGTTATATTTTGATTATAGGGAGTTTTTGGTGAAAGTTCTTAAGTCTTCAGTTGTGTGAATTAGCAGGAAGAAAGGTACGTTAAGTGGCTAGATACCTTATTAAATGTGTTATATGATTTTTCTATGTGTTACTTGTTACATAGTATAACTTGTGTTCAATTAAAAATTATATTAATTTAAAGTTTGATGACAAAATTATTTTATTTTATTAACCTATTATTTTTGTCATGAAATTCCTAGATTTTGGCAATAATATCAAATTAATATTTGAACCATCTTATTATGTTAGAAAGTAAAGTTTTGGAAAGATTTGAATCTTATTACATTTTGGAAAGTTACAAAAAAAAATATTCTATGAAAGATTTTGGAAATATTTTTATTGATATTGTTATGTCATTTTGAGGGATTAAGGAAACAAAGAATTTTGGAAAGTTTCAATCAAGAGTATATTTTCTTATGACTCAACTCTTAGTATATTAAAAATATTTTGGTAACCCCACAAGCTTTATAAGCTTATTATTTGTTTTGTAATCCCACTATGCGGATTTGGTTGATAAGACTATGGACTTTGTATGACCTAGTCTTTCCTCAAGGATAGCCTTTATACAGGAAGATACTAACTTGGGGGTGTGCACACTTAGAGGAGGATTTTGGGGTATAGGAAAATTTATTTTCAATATTTGAGTTTTTATATTCAATATTATTATTGGCTTTGAATATCTTTGGAAATGATCATTTGGAAATATAATTAATATAACTTGAGTATTTCAAAAGCATGTTTACTAAATAAAGTTTATTTTTACATATCTTGCACTTAAATGTACTTAGCATATTTTTGCTAACCTGTACTTTGTTTTGTTTTTGGCTTGGCCCTACTTATCATTACGATAAGTAGTTAGGTGATGATATTTGAGGATTCTATGCGTGGCATCAAGGGGAACAAGGGCATCATCCACCTAGCTTAGGATTTAATTATATTTCTTTTATGCATTAATTTTAGAAGTACAATTATTTAATCATTACTTTGTATTAATAAAGTAGTTTTAATTTCCGCTGCAAGTTAGTATGAAAATAATTTAGCATAGCCGTACGTTATTACATGGCAGTAATACGCCCAAGTCTATCTCTACGGTATTTTGTATGTATTTCCGTAGAGGGAGATTTGGGGGTGTTACACATAGCCCTGGCCGATACTATGAAATCGCATGCTCACACCATCGACAAGTCGACCCTCAGCAGGCAGGCCCATAATAAACTCGACATCATGGAGAAAGATAGACATCTCCCCCCACGGCATGTGGAAGCTGTTCGTGTCCGGCTGCCACCTCTCGACGAATGCCGACACTAGCGGACCGTCGATATGTGTGTAACATAGCCTTGGCAAGTCAAGGAACCCACTAGCAGATACAATCCGACCAACATCCACCTGCTCTCTGGTTCGATCCACTTGTTGTCTGGTTGGATCCACCTGCTCACGAAACTCATCCGCCCACTCAATCAACCTCGAACATGCCTGATGTCGAGTGCACCCCTATCATCACCATCCCATATATGTCGGGCAATGTGAGCTGCGTAGCTCGGGATGACGGAACCATCTATCGGACCCCCAGGCATAGCCTCCTTAACCACCCAAGAATCGTCTGTCTTCCTCTTCGGTTGTCCGCGAGTAGAAGAAGACGACCCCTTAGACCGAACAAATCGCCCGCCCTTGCCCTTGCGGACATTACGGACCCGGTGTACCTCCTCATCCCCGTCACCCTCCTCCTCGGGAGACGAATGATCATCGGGAATAAACTCATCGTCGAAGTCATCTGGCCCTGATTGTAACATTGCCTCAAGCTCATACGCCTCTAACTCAGACTCGTCCACATTCGAACCCCCGGCCCTATCAGTTGAACGTCCTTCTCGAGTAGACGCATTATGGACCTGACATGAAGACGCGTTGCCCGCCCTCCTCCTAGCAGAGGCCAGGATGAGTCGTGTGTTAGGGTGCCGTGGGGAAGAGTCGTCCTCAGCACGCTAAGTGTAATTGAAAAATCAGTTCAACTAATTAAGAATAATTATCGTAAAGGTCAATATTTTCTAATTAACAAGAATTACACTAATTTGTTATAATTACTAATAATTTTTAATTATAAGTAACTACACCAGTTTTTTATAAAAAAAAAATTAGAATAATGTTGTTTATAATTTCTAATTAAAAATTAGTACGCTAATTTATAGTTTACAATTCCAATTAATTACCAATTAACAATAATTAATTCCTAAACATTCAAACATTTAAATTTGAGATTTTTCATCTCCATTCGGTGTATACATCAAATGTTCATCAGATTAAACACAACAAAATTGAAAAAATTCCCCTAAATTTAACACTAAATCATAAAAACATCTAAAATATATTAAAAAATCAAAATATAACATTATTTACTTCCAAAATTACTCAACCTCAAGACAAGTCCAACAACAACCACGGTTTGTTCATTCAAATTCATCTCTCCCACCCCTCTCAAACAATTTCAACGAAAACAAAAAACAAAATTGAAAAAAAAAACATAAAAATATGTTACATTTTAACAAACAAAAAATTTTAAAATAAAAAAAATCAGAAAATCAGAAAAAAAATAAATCAAAAAATCTGAAAATTTAAAAATACAAAAAAAAAAATCCGAAAATCAAAAAAATAAAAAAATTCGAAAAAAAAAACCAAAAAACAAAAATTAATGAAAAAAATAGAAAATAAAAAAAAAGAAAAAAACAAAATATTTAAAAAAAATTCAAAAAATCGAAAAATCAAAAAAACACTCAATCAGAAAAAAAAACAAAAAATCTGAATATTTAAAAAAAAAAAAAAAAACCAGAAAATAAAAAAATTCCACAAACAAAACAGAAAAACGAAAAATAATGAAGAAATAAAAAAATAAAAAAAAGAAAATCAGAAAAAAAATGAAAACATCAAAAAATCAGAAAATGGAAAAAAAATGAAAAATTCTAAATAAAATGGAAAAAAAATCACAAAAACACAAGAGAATTCAAGTTCATGACAAAATTTAAACAATCATACATCTCCACCAAATGTTCATCAAATTAAACACAAGTATCTTTAACAATATTCCCCAAAAATAAACATAAGTTCATAAAATTCCACCAAAAAAAACAGAAAATTCATAATCATCAACATTACAAAATTAGAAAATAAAATTCAAAATTCGAATTACATCTAAATTACCTTCTCTTGAGGCTCATTTCCGGTAACGATCTCCTTCCCTGGACGTTTACGGGGAGGCATTTGGGTGGTGCTGGTCGTGCGTCGCCCTACAGTGGTGGCCGTGCGTGTTGCCTTGCTCCTGGGGTCGGTGGCGGTGCTGCGGTGAGAAGGCGAGTGGTGGTGCTGGAGTCTTGATGGTGGTGCTGGAGTCTGATGCGTGAGGGTGGTGGTGCTGGAGTCTTGGTGGTGGTGGTGCTCTCTTGAATTTTGGGGAGAGTGAAGGTTACATGAGAGAGAAGTTTTTTTTTTGGATGGTTGAAGTCTGGTGCGTGAGGGGAGGGAGAAGTGAGGGGGTTGGGTTGGTTAAATGGTAGGAAGGGTAAGGGTAGTATTGTAAGTTTGTGTTAAAATATGGGCGGTATACAGTAAATACGGGCGGTATTTAGTAATACCCTTTTTTTTTAAGGTGTGGAATGGATTGGATATCAATGTAGTGTTTGGTAGCGTAGAATGTGAAACCATAGGTAGAGGTGGGCAATGGGTGCCCTGTTTTTCGGGTCGTAATTTTTTGACCCGGATCCGATTCTAGCACCCGCTTTTTCGGGTAAAATCAAGTGGGGTATCCGCTTTTTTGGGTAAAACCGGATCGGGTACCCACTGTTTGGTTGAGTCTTTTTTTAAGGTATAGAATGGATTTTTAATATCAATCTATTGTTTGGTTGTGTTTTTTTTAAGGTAGAATGCGAAATCCATGGGTAGAAGTTGAAGGCTACCAAAGTGCCAACTTCATCAAATTCAGATGTTTAAAACATATTTTAAACGGCACTATAGTAATTCTATATCTATGCAAATAAGTGATGTGGAAGTTTGATGTTATTACTACCCTCCATCTTTTTTTGCAACATTTGTTTTTTTTTTTGCATTTTCCAACACATAACTTTAAATAAAACTATTTTTTTAGAAAAAGTTGTTAAAAATCACCTTATACAATAATTTTTTTTGTCAAAAATCACCTTTAAATTAATTTTTTTGGCAAGAAACCACCTTATTTTAGGACAAAAAAAAAACTTTGTAAAAACCACATTTGGCCGAATTTCGTTGTTTTTAAATCGAACTTCTTTGTCATTCTGGCGAACCCACTTCGTGCCTCCCCAAGCCGCATCAGTCTCTTTTCGTCCCCTGAACCACCACCTCGAAAAAAATCCAAAATCGAAACCCAAAATTATGTTGGTGTAAGGAGTGTAAAAGAGCAAGATTAATTTACTCCGCAGGTAGGTTGCGGCCTACTGCATTTCTCCGCGGGTAGGTTGCAGAGTAAATTTTCTCTCAATAGGTGTTTGTATTACATGATCACATTACTCCGTAGGCAGGTTGCGGTCTACTATGTTTTCCCGCAGGTGGGTTGCAGTGTACACTTTCTCCATTGTTTATATTCATCCTCTTGAATTCTTCTCTTGTCTATTTGACTTCTTGTAACCTCCCCTTTATGAAGATGATTAAGGTGATTAAACCCCAATCTTTATTCAGTTTTAATCACCTATATTAATGAAAGAATCTTCTATGTTCTTCCATCTTTTTCTATAAATATTTGGTTCATTTTTATGAAACTTAAAAAAAATACAAAAAGCTAAACACTTACTCTCTTTGGGCATCAGTTTTCCATAGACTCTACCTCTCACCCTAAAGTGCCTTAGCGTGAGAGTGGTGTGTAACCTTAGGCGACGAACCGGTGGATACAATTGAGCACCACTGTTGCACCGCAATATATTCGTTTTCAAAGTCAGTGATTTATCACACCACACCGACTTCCTTCCTTTGTTTTGGTCAAGAAGGTTTTTTTTTTTTTTTTGTAATTCCTCGTTGTAATTTCTTGCTTTGTTTTATTTTGTTGACTACTAGTTGTAGACCCTTATTTTACAACAATTTTGAAAACGAATATGTCTATTACTAGTGGTATACTAAGCAAGACCCTTCTCGACCTCTCCAAGTTGGAGCCTCTTGACGGTAACAACTACAAGAGATGGTCACAAAAGTTACTAATTTTCTTTGAGCTAATTGAGGTAGATTATGTGCTATATGAGGATGTCATTGAGTCAGTCAAGGCGGCGGAAGAGAAAGCGAGATCATCCGAAACTCCGACGGTCGTGGATGAAGCTTTGAAGAAAAAAGAAAAGGATAACAAGCTAGTTCGTGGACATCTTCTCACTCACATGAACAACACCTTGTTTGATTTGTTTGTAAATTTCAAGTCAAGCAAGGCCATATGGGATTCCTTGGAGAAAAAATATGGTTCAGATGATGCGGGAAAGAAAAAGTATGTGGTAGGAAAATGGATTAATTTAATTTCAAGATGGATGATGAGAAACCGATCATAGGACAAGTTCATGACTATGAGAATTTGGTGACCGAAATTCTTGGTGAAGGCATGAAGATGTGTGAGACTCTTCAAGCCAATGTCCTCTTTGAAAAATTCCCTCCCTTTTGGAATGACTACCGCAATATTTTGAAGCACAAGGACATGACTCGTCAAGAACTCATTAGTCACATGAGAACCGAAGAGGCTAATCGTCTTAAGGATAAGTTTGAAAATTTATCTCTTAATCCTTCTAAAGCTAACCTTGTTGAATCTTCTATGAATGTGTCTAAAAAAAAAAAAAAAAAAATTAAGAAGAAGGGAAACAACAAGTCCAAGGGAAATTTCACTCAAAACAACAAAATTCAAAAGTCTAAGGGAGCATGCTATGTGTGTAGGAACCTTCGATCTTATTAGAATCTGTTGATTTTTCTGAACTCAGATGAATGCCTTGACAAGAAGTTGATGAAGAACCTTCTTTAGCAGCTTTGACAACAAGTTTAGAAGTTAAGTTAGCAAGTGTATGATTAAACTCAGAGAGATAATTTATTTACTGTTAAATTAGTTGAATTACAGGAATAAGTTGAAGGTTGTGAGATATTTGATTCAGAGTTTTGAGGCATGCATTGAACTATATATGCCTCCGGCATCAGGGCCCCGTGCTACAAACTGTTTTTGGACAGGACAGACTTGGGGGATGTCAGAGGTGGAATTGCTGATGCAGGCATCAGAAGAAGCGAGGTAATTGGGAGAGTTGGTTGTTGCGCGATTGTATGTATTGGCTCATTGGCTGTTGCTGCTTAAGTTGCCATTGGAATTTGGAGTAGCAGTGGTAGTAAGGATGATCTTGTGCTAATGTTATTATTAAGCTGTGATTTATGATGACAAACATGAAGAAACAGTTTATCTTCATTTTGTATTCTGTGGTATGTGGTTGATTTTGAGCAAGTTCAAATGATTCTCAGGAGTTGGAGACAAATAAATGAGGGAGAAAAGTCAGATAAATTTTACATTATGATTATCATAGAAATTTGTTAACCAATTGAATATGGTAAATAAAACTTCTCTTTCGTTCATTGTTGTGGGATCACCGAACGAAAGAGAGTTTTTTTTTTTTATTTTATAAAGTTTATTTAGACAGATTTATGATGTATTTAATTAAAATATCATCGCAGGCAAAGTGTGCACAGAAGGCTAGTATCATTATAAGACAAGCAGTCTTTGTTGTCTTTTCTCATTTTCTTGTACTAAAAAGTCTAAAAGAAATTTTGCATGATTTTAACCTTTGAATTCAGTAGAAATAGTTCGAGTGACTTCTTTTTAATTTCTGACTTAGTTTTAAACTAGTTTAGAGTGCATTCTCTTTAATTTATTAGACCTGAACTTATTGGAACTTATCTGAACTTATTGAACATGGAACTTATTAAACCTGAAACTAATTTTTTTAAGGTGTATTTAGACCTTATTAAACCTGAACTTATTTGAACTTATCTAAATTGAACTTATTAGAACTTATCTGAACTTATTAAACCTGAAAAACTTTTTTTTTAAAGTGAAGAGAACGACAATATAATATAATTACAAACAAAATTCAAACAAGTTGTGTTTAGTTCTTTTGGACTGGACTGAATTTCATACGAATTCAATTTGGCTCAATTCAAGTTTGTTGAGTCTAGAATTGATCCAGGTTCAGCTTTGCCAAGTTTAGGAATCAGTTTCATTTAGTTCAGTTTCATAGTTAACTATGAATTACTACTAGTACTTTTTCCTGAAGTACTATTTGCGCCAAGACTTGAGAATGAGTCTCTTGTTGAAATAACTTACAAACAAAATATGCTATGCTACTTCGACACGACGACACCTTTGTTTACCTTAAAAGAACGTGTGTCCACTTGTGTCGACAAGATACTTCATTCTTGATTAAAAACTTGTGATTTTTTTCTCAAAGAATTAATTAAAAAAAGGTGTTAGTTCATGATATTTTTGCTATTTTATCTTACAAATATCCCATTAGTCATTCTAAAGTACTTCCTATACACCCATTTGTTATTTTGATTTAAAATTTTAAAAATATTCAGCATTAGAGATAATATATCTCTTAACAAACTCTCTTAAAAATTGCTTACTTGATTTTTCATCAATACCGAGAAATTAGTAGGAAAAAAGGAGGAAATAATAAATTATGACCAAAAAAAAAATTGGGCACAAAAGTAAGAGAAATAAAGTGGAAAAGAGAGAAAAATTATGAAAAGGGACTTAGGAACAATAAATTGATAAATTTAGAAAAAATAAAACTTTACTATATTTAGGCTTGTTTACTTCAGATTATATTCAGTTCAGTTCAGTTCAGTTAATCTCTATTCAGTTCAGTTTAGTTCAGTTCAGTTCATCTCTATTTAGTTTAATTAATACACTTCTATTCAGTTCAGTTCAGTTCAGTTCAGTTCAATTCAGTTCAGTTCAGTTCAATTCAGCTCCATTCAGCTAATGTAAACGAGCCCTTAGGTAACGTAGGAAGTGAACAATTTTTAAACAAAAATAATAATAATAAGTAACCCAAAATGGAATAGGAAAAATTGTAAAAAATAAGTTTCAATCTTTAGCCGATCTTCTCAAATTAAGTCAACCTTTTGATTAACTCAAAATAAGTCAACCTTATATACATGTCTTCTCAAATTAAGTTTTTTCACTAATTATTTGTTGATTAAATTAACATTTTCAATGGAAAACCATATAAACAACAACATGTTAATGCACCGCTTTAATTTTGCATTGAAATTGTTATCTTTCTCTACCAATAAATTAGTGAAAAAACTTAATTTGAGCGGATATGTGTGATAGGTTGATTTATTTTGAGTTAATCTAAAGGTTGACTTAATTTGAGAAGACCGGATAAAGGTTGACTTATTTTTTACAATTTTTCCAATGAAATATGACCAAAGAGTATAAGATAATATATAGCTATGTAGGATATTTTTTGATTAAATTTATTTCAATGAATATATATTAATATTCAATTTATACAATTTTTGATAATGCATAATTAAAGGTCTCTAATGATCTATAACATGTATTGACAAAAATATAGTCAAAACGCGATGGAAAATAAATGGAACATGGAGATTTTATGTTAAACAACTTATGAATCCATTTCAGTTATCATTTTATTTGTAACAAATTATTTTTAGCATCATTTTCATTATTCATTAAATCCATATCAGTATTATAATAATTTAGGAGTTCTTTTCAAAGAGAAATCTCTAAACCCAATATACTCATCCACAATCAGTCCCTTCAAAAAACCTTATCCCCGAAATCCCTCCACATATTGAAATTGAGAAAAAAAAAACTAACAACTGCATCTACTACACTTGTTGAGGTGACAATTGGCACACAACAATGGGCTGAGAGCAAGTTCCATTTCCACACGATCAAGTATCGTTCCTGCACAAAGAACACATGTGAATTACGCCCGGAGGTGCATGTTCCAGTGAAGGTCACTCCGACGCTCAAGTTAGTACTGTGCAGGAGGAGAAAGAAAATAATTTGAGAGTGTTCATTGACTATTTTGATTCAAAGAGATGCGGAGTACTAATGGAGCATTGTCACTAACTAAAAGACAAAATATGATTTGTGTCAGAGAATTTAGAAGAGATTGAAAACAAACATACTTGATTCAGCAAGGAACAAGAAAACACAACAGTAAACAGTTTGATGAAGATGTGTTAGCTCCTCTGGTAAAACTCCAAAACTCCATTAAAATGCTACTTGAGTTGTTACAGTATTTAGCACATTGTTTTGAGAGAAGAATGCATGTGTGTTACAGAAGAATGATAAAAGTGAGAGAATACAAGCTTATATTGTATTACATAATGGCATATATGTAATCATAATGCTGAAGTCTGTAACAGAATTCTGTTACACAAAGATGTCGTGACAGAAAGTATAGTGAGCGACCTCAGATCCTTTCAGCTGAGCTAACCAACGGCTAATCAACTAATCTGATACTTCTAACACCCCCACCCCCACCGCCACCCCCACCCTCGCTGTGACTAGGGCCGGGGTAGATGGGCATCAGAAAGACCTAGTTTGGACAAGAGCTTTGTGTGTTGAGTGGAATCTAACACAGTCATCAGAAAGAGAATGATGAAGCCATGCTTTAATTAATATAATTTCCACAAACTGATGCTTTAATTAAATCAAGTTTCTTATGCTCAACATGCGAGAATAGAAACTTATAGCACATAGTAGTAACTTCCTTCTTCGTCCTCGAATTTAGTCATAACAAATCTAAGCATTGATTCTACAAAATCCAGTGAAAACAGCAAATATGAAAATTCCAGTTTTGTTGCTACCAAAGCAGTGGCAAATTAATCAGAGCAAGGAAATAAAAAATACACTACTATCTAGTATCTACGAACTGTACAAAATTTCCGCCTATGCCATTCAAACAAAGCATACTCAAACCAATCAGCTATGAATAAATAAGTGTAAATCATTAAAATCTCCTGATCATTGTAAATATTGGATCAGCCATTGAAGTAGAATCAATCTATTTTTATTTTATCACAGGAATTTGATACAACACTAAATGCAGATTTATGAAAGAAACAATCTCTAATAGCACTCGTATAAAACTGGAACATAAAAAGTACTGTATGTGATCCTAAGTAACCCATGATCCAAAACAACAAAATTACAAGATAGAAATCAGTCTCAAAGAACATAGCTTTAGCCCTATCTCTCTTTATCCCTGCAATCAAATCATTCAGATTCCAAAATCCTTAACGATCCGATCTAGTATTTATCTACTAGTAGTCAGTATTCATTCATTCATATTCATAGTGGCAATGTCTACCAAAAACACATCAGAACTTCCCTCAGCTCACATCAAAAGCCATTACATGCCAAATTCTAATTAGGAGTACTTCAGTACTTTACTTTGCAACTACAGGAGTATGTAAACCAGAATTTAAAACACATTCCCAAACACACACTTATGGTTCATATCGATCATGAAATAGAAGATCAGATAGGAAGCTGTGCTGTTAATCATCATCAGAATTAGCATCGGGGGTTCCACTTAATCCAAGGAGGAGGAGGAAAGAACATCCCTCTGTATATCTCAGGATCAAGTGAACCAAACAAAACGACTTTTTTCTCTTCATCTTCAGGATTGTACCACTTCAAGCACCACTCGAAATTATCAATAGACCCAGAATTAAGCACCTCTGCTCCCTCTGGACTATAATCCTCGTATGACTCAAAACCATGAAATATATCCTTGCAGTCGAAGAAACATATGGAACCAGGCCTCCATGGAACTTTTCGGGATGCAGAAGGAAGAGAGAAAGTGAGAAATTCGGCAACAAAAAAAATGTTATCAGCTAAACACTCGACCCTCTCCCACTTGTGGTCTTTGTACTCATAAAGTAGCAGACTTCTTCCATTGAAGTTGGAAGTATCAACCAGCAGGAAAAGGACATCAGAAGGCAGGAAATACACATTCTTGATAGAATCTGAATGAGTCACTTGGTCAGGGGCAACAATATACTTCACCTGTATGGAAGGCTCTTGGGGATTGATTATCCCAATCTCCCATGATTGTTTATCGAACACAAAGAAATTTCTGTTATAATATGCAATATCAAGGATCCAGCAATCTGATCTCTCCCTGAACACTTCCTCCTTTTGAAACTTGCCCTCCTTGTCCAGCCTTAGTAATCTCAATCCACCACTTTCAGTTTTCCCAAGTAGTCCACCATTGTCAAGCTTTTGAAGCTCTATCAATACAGTGAATACAAAGTTGTCTCCATGGAAATCCCATCCCCCAACAACCTTCTTAGATACAGTACATAAATGTTGACCTGACACAGCTTGAACATACCATGTGGTCGAAAGATTTTGAATCCCATATTCCAAGAGATTAATTTCAGCAGTACCTTTTGTAGTGCTTTGAAACAAGCTTGAAGGATGATTCTCAAAGAATTCCATGATTCTGAATCTGTTTGGCTCATACTCTCTCACTCTTACAAGCCATGGAGGTTGAGCATTGTAGGTGAGAAGGTAATAACAATCCATGTGTAGTGAAAAATTACTCATGCTGTTGTCGAGGTTGGGGATCCAGAATTCAGATGGCATATTTGTCGTGCATGTCAAGGCAGCTGAAGCACGGAAGCATCGGAAAACAGGAGGTTCAAGAGGGGGCAATTTCACAGCTTCAAAGATGGATGAAATGGATCTCCATGACCGACAAACAGCTTGAAAGCACGAAACAGTGGCTCTCAAGTCCGTGAAAGAAAGAATGTGTAACAAAAGGAATTGAGGAGGGTCGGTCCATCTTGAAGGCCTAATAATAGCAGGCACCACCATCTTCCATATGTGTTTCCACTTTTTGGATAACACAGAGGTTTGCACCGCTTGCGGTGGGGGAAGAAAAGAAAGGATCCTGGCTATAATAAGGCTAGACAGTGTATTGATCTTGTTAATCTTGCCTTCCCTTCTCTGTTGTTTCTTGCTCAAGTGAGTAACGTCCATGACTATAACAAAATTTTAAACTCAGTTTAAGTGATATCATTAAGGAATTATATACAACAAATAATAACATTTACATTATTATAATGATTATTATAAAAAGACTAGTAATGTTCTGCCTATATACTTCTAGAAGTATGCTTCATATACAACAAATAATAACATTTACATTATTATAATGATTATTATAAAAAGACTAGTAATGTTCTGCCTGTATACTTCTAGAAATATGCTTTCTTTTCAATTAAAAAAATTTGTAAAACACTTTGTATCAAATTAAAACTCACTCCAACTACACTGATAGACAAAGGAAAAGAAAAATGATCATTATAATGATGTATAAGCCAAAAGAAAAACAGAGAAACATAACAACACATAAATAGGAGTATGTACCTATATAAAAAATAATAATAAAATGGAAACATAAAATTCAAATCTAAAAGCCATAAGTTAAACTTATAATCCAAGTCCAAAGAACAATTAAGCAAGGAAGCCAAAATATATTAGTCCATTAAGTCTAGCAAGTATTAGTAGTTGTAATGAACATTTTTATACAATGTCTGTTTTATGGCTGCCAAGTGCACTGCAGAATATTCTTAGCTAGTGTCATTTCTTAGCTTCTGTTGATTATTTGTGAGGGTTGGTATAAGGTCATACATAAGGGCCAAAAATATAATTCGATTGTGCTGCGACGAGGTTAGATCATTGCAACATGAACAAGTGACACTATCAACATGAACAATCATTGCAAGTAACAACAGTATGCAATCAAAATATGTAGTTCTATACTCATCATAAATCGTAAGTTTATAAGAACGAAATTTGGATATATATACCAACAACAACAATAACAATAAGTTCATAAACTGCAAGTTCATAACAACAACATTAAAAACAAGCTTATAAGTTCATAATAAACCGTAAGTTTATAACAACAACAACAACAACAAACCAAAGCACAAATGAAATTAAATTCAAGGCTTCAAGCAACAGCAATAAGTCTAGCTAACTAACGTAGAGGAAAATTAATCATATAAGTATACAAAAAAATTGAATGACCTGGTGAATGTAATCTGGAAATCTGGAGTTGCTGTTTGTGTTTGAAATGATAGGCAATTAACACACTCCAACTATACTGAAAGATAAAGGAAAAAAAATATTGATCATTATGATAATGATGTACAAGCAAAATAAAAACATCCAAAAAATAAAGCAAATAAATAGCAGCTCCACTAAAAATCAGAGGAACATAACAACGAAGAAATATATTCTTAGAGGAGTACAAATGTACAATATCAAAAATAAAAAATTAAAAAAATGATAAAATTGAAACTGAAAATTAAATGACCTGACCTGGTGAATGTAATCTGGAAATCTAGAATCGCTGTTTGTGTTTGAAATAGCAGGCGATCAATACGCTCCAACTATTCTGCAAGACAAAAGAAAAAGGAAATTAAAATGATCATTACCAAAAAAAAAAAAAAAAATAAGCGTAACAACAATAAACACAAAAATATGCTCCTATTCAGCAAAAAAAAAAAAAAATGACAAAATAGTGGAAACTGAAAATGATGAACATTAAAAAAGATGCAATGGTATGCCATTGAAGAAGAAGAACTTAGAATGGTAAAACAAAAGGAACAACATCGCAAAAAATTAGGAAGTACTAGTACTGATACTAGTGTAAACCTTTTTGAAGGATGATCAAAATGATAGTAAAATTGCAATGGTACGAATGTATTGAGAAGAAAAACAGAGTGAAATATGAAAGTGAAGGAATAAAAAAAACTGAAATGAAAGAAAGAATTGAATGATGTATAAATGGTGGAGATCGAAGTGAATGACGAGAGATATAATTTGAAAAGAAAAAGGAGTTTTACATTTGTAATGGGACTGAGCCACTGAGGTAATGAGGTTATTGAGTGAAGCAGAGTGCATAGAAATGGGTTAGTTCTTCAGTCCTCTTCAAATTACCGCCAATCTTACTATTTCCCGAATTAATATTATTTATACGGAGTTAGGCTTTGTTCTTTAAGACTGATCTGGTCTGATCTGATTTAATCTGGTTTGATCTAATCTGATCTGATCTGATTTAATATGATTTGAGTTTGTCTGATCTGAACTGATCTGATCTGATTTGAATTATTTTTATTTTATTTTTATTTTATTTTTTATTTTTATTTTTATTTTTATTTTATTTTTAATTTTATTTTTATTTTTATTTTTATAATTGTCATACTTATTTTTTTTATGAGAAATGTAATACATGATTATATTTACTAAAATAATAATAATTATTATTAGTAATAATAATTAATACAATTATTATTATTATAATTATTAATATTATAATTATTATTATGATAGCCCATTTCATTTCACCTCTTTATTCAATCTCACTCCAAAACTTCAAATAATAATATTAATACTGATAATAATACTACTACTACTAATAATAATAGTAGTAGTAATCACCGCCGAAAATTTTGACCAAACCGTCACCGAAAAAGTCGATCGAATAATCACCGCCGGAAAAGTCATTCCGAAAACCGTCGCCGAAAAACTCGGCCTGAAAACCGTCGCTTGAAAAGTTGGCCGAATGATCATCGTCGGAAAAGTCAGTCCGAAAACCGTCGCCGAAAAACTCGGCCTGAAAATCATCCCCGGAAAAGTCGGCCGAATAATCACCGCCGGAAAATTCAGTCCGAAAACCGTCGCCGAAAAACTTGGCCTGAAAATCGTCGCCAAAAAAGTCGGCCGAATAATCACCGCCGGAAAAGTCAGTCCGAAAACCGTTGTCGAAAAAGTCGTCCCGAAAATCATCGCCGAAAAACTCGGCTTGAAAATCGTCGGCGGAAAAGTCAGCCGAATAATCACCGCCGGAAAAGTCGGCCGAATAATCACCGCCGGAAAAGTCAATCCGAAAACGGTCGTCGGAAAAGTTGGCCCGAAAACTGTCGCCGGAAAACTCATTCGAAAACTGTCGTCGGAAAATGTCGAGCGGAAAAACGATGCTCGAAATTAATAATAATAATAATAATAATAATAAAGAGTAATAGTGTCTGATCTGATCTGATCTGATCTAATCTAATCTGATCTGATCTGATCTGATCTGTTCTGATTACTTTAGTTTTTAAGTCCAAAAGAATAGGGCCTTAGTACTTCATTTTTTTGACATCAACAACGGTTGTCACTCTGTCAGTTTGGTTAGGAACTGTTGGTTTAACTGTTAACCTAACGTGAACTGAACCGAATGGATTGAACTGAAATGAACCAATAACCAAATTACTGATAACTGAAAGTCCAACTGAAACAGAATGAACTACACTTAACTGAACTGAAACTGAACTGAAATCAACTGAACTGAAAAGGTTGACTACATAAAACTGTTTTTAACTTACCATAACTGAATCATAACTGAATTGAGATTAACTGTAACCTATATGGTTTTGTTAGTTAATTGAACTGTTTTTAACTGTTGATCAACTGAACCGAAATGACTTATAAAATGTTTGATTTTGTTAATTAACAAAATTGCAATTAACTATTGATCAACTAAACCAAAATGACTTATAAATAGTTTTAAGTTGTTGCTTGACCGTCATATATACCCAATATTGATACTCAATACGCAGTTACACATTTATACTTAATATTAGTACAAGAAAAATTTGATTAAAATATGAATTGATAAATAATAAATAACTTTAACGTGCACCTCAACTTAACTAACCCATTGTGACGCAAAACAATTCAACGGCTAAAACGAATATGATCGGCTCATATTATTTGGAGAAACAAACGTGAGAAAACTCGGGTAAAACCCATTAATACTCAATATCTAACTCGAACAAAACCGTTACAGTTTTCCTTGCAAACCTGAAGATAAACATAATATAACTGAATATAATCATTTACAATAGACTGATAATAACCGAAATCGTATGGATATAAACGTATTTTTCCATATCATAAATTGAATACATCTAGAACCGATATATAAACCGTTCACAATGAACTAACAACAATTGAAATAGCATGGGTAAAACCGAAGAACAATCATAATGTAAACTAAATACAATGGGAATTGTTATATCAACCGTTCACAATGAACTGATAACAACTGAAATCGTATGGGTAAAACCAAAGATCAACCATAACGTAAACTGAATACAATCGGAATTGTTATATCAATCGTTCACAATGAACTGACAACAACTGAAATCGTATGGGTAAAACCGAAGACCAATCATAACGGAACTGATTTGAACTGAAAATAAAAATAACTGCAATGGGTTGGAACTGAAACTGATAAACTTAAAACTGAATTGGTTATTTTGGGAAAGATCAACTGAAGTCAACTGAATTGAAGTCAACTGAACCGTTTGGGTCCAACCATAACTGAACTGATTAACTGAACTGACACCCTTAAGACGACAACAAGTGGTGGTGTGGTGTGACGACCCGACTCGCTTAAACCGGCGCGGAAGAAACCGACGAGTCGAATAGTCAGTTCTAACAAACTAAAATACTTAAAAATTAACAAAACCTCAAAATTGAATATATACTAAATCCAAAAGTACAATACCCACAAGATTGTACATATCTAAACCCAAATGTCAATGTTACTACTACTAACAATATAAACTCCAAATGAATGTCAGAGTTTAGAAAATTACACAAGTACCACTACTATAGTCTAATACTAGAAATCGTAAAACAATAACGCAAAGACTAAATAACATCCGCGCTCACCCAACCCAAAGCTAAGCAAGAACCTCATCATCAGAATTACCTGAAAAATAAACAACAGTCCACCGTCAGTGGCGAGTAACATAACTGTCCCACCCTAACGGGGATACACATGAACATAGCATAAAACAAGCAACCAAATCAAACATACAAACATACGAATCAAATCAAGTAATCATACTGACTCGACTAACTTTAACCAACAATTAACATCACTTTAAACTTTGGCACAATCATTCACATACTAGACTGGACTATGCACGTACGAACGCATCTTACGCGATCGAACTTTCTACTATGCCAGGATTGAGAATCTTACTCCCAACCCCATGAAACCCATCTTACGGGAAATTCATATCCAAAGACGACATAGTAAGACCACCAACTATCCCAATACCGCGGATAGGATAGGGGCAACGTCTTAACCCAATTCTTAGAATCTTACTCTAAGTCTTAGGCGTCTAGTAGCAAAATCAAGCTAATCTTATCTTAAATTTACATTCTTAGTTAATTCTTAAGTTGCATCTTACGTGTTGAACCTTAAGTTTTGATGATGACAATATAATCAAAGAGAATAGAGAATGAGTAGATTTAAGGAGAATCAACTAAAAGTAATTTTGGTTGAAATTAAATTTATCTTATCTTTTATATTTTATATTTTATGTCATATATTTATGGAGAATGAATTTGATGAGTGTCGAATTCATATTAAATATATTTCATTTAATATATACGTATTTTTATAGAATATATTTATTAAGAATAAAATTAGAGGAGTATCTAATTTTAGGGTAAATATATTTTATTCTAACTCTTATTTTCTATTGATTTATTCTTGAATACTAATCTTGATTTGTGGTGCAGGAAAATATTTCTTATAAAATGGAAGTAGGTCACTTATATATTTCTGAGTAATATACATAAACTAACGTGTGTGTTTAGTTTTGTATAATATTTGGAGTGACAAATTATCTCTTTCTTTATTTATGGAAATCGTGTCTTGCTTAGGCTAGGTTGTGTCAATGGAAATTTTATTAGTCTTATGATCATGCATGGAGGGGTATGTTAATTAATTTAATTTTTGAAATTAAACATTAACTGTTTCCTTCTTGCTGTGCGTATAAGATTTCCTAAGTATTAGAATTTTAGTTTAGGTCAATTTCCATTATGTTAATGGTGGTTAGTGGTTTTAAACTACTTCCTATGTTTATGCGTGTAGTTAGAGTAATATTAGTTAGTAGTCCTTAGTTTTACGTGTGACTAGGATAGTGGTTAGTTAGTTTTGAATTTTAAATTAAAATTTGTTAGTCAAACCCACTAAGTTGTTAGTGGATTCCATTTTGTTAGGAATTAGTTAATGGTTATTGTTATTTTTGTTATAACCGTGTGGTTAGAAAAATAGTCAACAATTAATTTGTTATTCAAATGCAAGTACTTAGTGGGTAGTTAATTTACTAAGTCATGCTTGTGTAACAATTTATATATTTTGGCTTTTGTTTTCTCTAATTCACGTATGATTGAAAAAAAGATTTCATTTTCATTTTAATTCTTATTTTGGTTTTCACGTAAAAACTAGAGTTAACATAGGTTTTCTTTGTTAGCTTTTTGCTTGGTCAACCATGTTTTTAGGTAATGGATGACATGGCACCACTACTTCAAGATCATGCATATTTGTTCTCCAAGGCAAGGCAGTTCAAGATATTATAAGTAGACAAGGCAGCCAGAATATCGAGAGAGATCCACACCAAAAAGAGAATTCAGAGATCAAGTTTTCAATAGCAATATAATTCTAAGTATTCTTTGAATTTTCATTTTCCTTAGTGTTTCAATTGTAATTCATTAGTGATAAGGGTTAGGTGAGAGAAGAAAAATCAAAAGAGAATATTTGTTTGTAATCAGAAAAAGAAGAAGAGAGAATTCAGATTTCATTCGAAATCTGAGGTGAGAAAAAGTCGAACTTTAGTAAGTTCGTAGCATCAGTTCAGGGGGAACTGGTGTCAGGGGGAACAAGTTCCTAGATGAACGATTGAGAATAGAGAAAGGTCCTATATAGGTTGTAACAGAGTCGTTGGCCTATATTAATAAGAGAAGTCCTAGAGTCAAAATCCCTCGTGGTCAAGGTTTTTCTTCCTAACTGGGCCTAGGAAGTTTTCCTTGTAGGTTAAATCTCTCTGTCTTTATTTCTGTTTATTCTTCCATTCGAGTTTGTACTTAAAATTCCGCTAAAAATTCAAAAACTCCCTCAACTACAATTCACCCCCCCCTCTTGTAGTTGCTATTCATATTACATCAATTGGTATCAGAGCCGGTTCCTCCAGGAACAGGTAACACTGCGGAGGAAAATCCTGAAAAATGAATACTACGGGAGAAAGACTCGAGGAAGGTTACTCAACCCAGAGACCACCTATGTTCAATGGAAAATACTATCCATACTGGAAAAACAGAATGGAAATTTTCATTCAAGGAGAAAATTATCAAGTATGGAGAGTGATTGAAATAGGTGATTTCGAAGTCACTACAACAAATGAGAAAGGAGAAGTGGTTCCTAAACCTCTGGAAAAGTTTGACAAGGAAGATTTCGAGAAAAAGGAAATGAACAGTCTTGCAAAGAAGCTTATCCTGTGTGGTCTTGGACCTCATGAACACAATCGTGTCATGGGATGCAAAACAGCAAAGCAAATGTGGAAACTCCTACGAGTTACACACGAAGGGACAAGTGAAGTGAAAAGAGCCAAGATCGACATGCTCATGCACAAGTACGAATTGTTCCAGATGAAGCCTAAGGAGACCATTCACGACATGTTAACCCGGTTCACCAACATTATTAATGAACTGGAATCTCTAGGAAAAATCATCACTCCTGAGGAACAAGTTCGTAAGGCTCTAAGAAGTCTTCCCCAAGACGAGAAGTGGTTGGCCAAAGTTACGGCTCTGCAAGAAACCAAAGACTTCACCACTTTCAACATAGAGCAGCTTGCAGGTTCATTAATGACTCACGAAATTCATCTAGAATCTAAAGAAGTCGAACCTGTGAAAAGTAAGGCAATAGCTCTAAAGGTCGAAAGTGAAGAAGAATCAGAGTCGGAAGATGAAGAAACATCAATGATGGTAAGAAAATTCAGAAAATTTTACACTAAGAAGTACAAACAAGCAAAGAAACCATCAAAGTTTAAATGTCATAAAATATGAAATACACTAAACTTGAACATGATCAACATCAAATATGAAATTAACATAATCAATCATGAAATACACATAATCAAGTAGAAATCATCACAAAACCATCACCCAAACCAGCCTATAATTCACGCATAAAACAAGGTTATAAACATCAAAATGGTCTAATCTAATCACTTAATCTATACTATGAATCTAGGTATACAAACTAGGTTGAGATAGTATGTTACCTTATTGAAGATTACACACAAAAATACACTAAACTTTGCTGCCCAAATTCGTATCACACACGGCTCAACACACGGCACACACGTCTTGCACACGAGCCCGACACGGTGCACCACCACGAACCACACGGACCCACGAACACGGCCCTGGCTGCACGGACCCACGAACACGGCACGACCCCGGCTCGAACCACCACCACGGACCACCGTCTTCAACACGGTCCACCACACGAACCACACGGCTCCCACACGACCCACTCGAACAAGACCTCAAAACAACCTCGAACAATCATTTTTGATTGAAAATTATTAAGATTATAGTATCTTAAGTCACTTAAAGATCAATGAATGTTGAATCTTTAAGTTTGGGTTTGGAATTGAAGATGAACAATTGATGGGTTGAAGATGCCAAAAATGGCGTGTGACTAGGAGAACAAATGGAGGGAGTTTTGTGTTTAAATTTGATGGCAAGGGTGGTTAAATGAACAAATGATCTCAAGGCCTTACTAACTACTTCTATTTATAGAAGTTAGTTAGGTGTGAACACAAGGCAAGTGGCAAAACTTGCCATATGACCAGGGGGCGGCTATTATAAGGCCAAAATGGGCTTTGATGATCAATTGGGCTAATTACAAATTTGCATGATTAATCATGCTTAAATCATTTTTGGCCCAACAATATTAAATAATTAATTAGAAAATTAAATAATAAAAATTCTAATTAATTAATTAAATAATAATAAAATAAATAATAATCAATCAAGAATAATAAAAACAATAATTAATCGAATTTAATCGAAATTATTCACATAAGATAAAATAAATAGTCCAAAACAAATAAATCGGTGACAGAAATACCGATAAATCTGGGTCGTTACATGTGGTGTACCATCTTATTGTAAGTACATTTTTACGCGATTTACACCCAAAACACGCCCACGCTAATCTATCTATAATTAAATATTTAAAACATGATGTTTGTGGTGCCTCGTGTCTTTCCTATACTAATCATTGCTCCAGCCTTGACATGTGTCATTTTAAGTTTAATTATTTTTTTTCTTTTTTCTCAATACAATTTAACAACTTACCCATTCGTTTATCATTACTTAATTATTCTATTTAATTTCTATACATTTTATAACTCATTTAAAAAAATAAAACAATTTAATTCAAATTAATACTCATAATATTCTCTCACAATTTATTTTTTAAAAATCATCACGTTATCGAAGTGGGAAAAAACTAGCAGGAATGGCATCCTAGATACAAGTCTTAGCACGCAAACTCTATTTATTAATCTATACTAAATATTTAAAACAGGATTTGTCAATTCACATGGCAAATGTCATTCGTTCAAAATATATTAAGGAATTTATAATTTCTCCAAAATAAATAAATAAAACAAGAAATTTAATGATAATGTAATGAAATCTAATCTCTTTAACTTCCAATTTGGTGTATATGAATAGATGTTTCTTTTATATTTATGGTAAAACATTATAATTTTCTCTTACATAGACAATTTATAAGTCAAACAAAATCCCGTGCAAGGCACAGGGTTAAAACTAGTTTTTTTTTTTAATAAGGAATGAAAAGTCAGTTATCCTCCTGAAAAGAAAAAACACACCCACGCTATGTTGATGTTTGTCCATCTTTAATTTAATTAAATGTACTGTAAATTTTAATGTAATAATTTTTAATAACATTTTAATTTTTTTTAATAATGATTATAATTATATTCTCTATTTTTATTTATGCCCCTAAACCTTAAATTTCATTCATCACTTTCACTTGACATTTTGTAAGTTTCGTCATGTCTAATAAATTTTGAAATAGTCCAATCCACCTCGCTCTTTCTCTATATATACACTAGCCTTATGTGCACGCTATGCGTGCTTCAATGTATGAGTATCTTATATAAATATTTGTATACATTATTTATGAGTTTGTTGAAAATAAGACTATGATTGTTTAATTAAATAAAATTTGATTTCATCAACTATATAATCTACTTATCAAATTTTCACTATAATTAAAGTTAAAAATTTAATGTGAAAACTACATAAATATGGGTGTCCATTTGTAGAGAATTCAAAAATATTAATTTTGCTGCTTTTTGTTTATTTTTGTGAATTATTAATTTTGTGATACTTCAATTTAAAAAGATTAAAAAATTATTATATTTTAGAGGAATAAATAATTATTTGCTCTTTGATTGATAACTCCTTATTTTTTATTGATTGATTGAATTTAATTTCTATTTATCTCTATTTCATAAGGGAGATGGTTATTTTAAACTTTTCAGGTGGAAAGGACTGGAAACACCATACAATAGAAATTTATACCAATGAAAACGAAAATATTTGTGTGAAAAAAATATACCAATATAGGTATCTAATTGTAGAGAATTAAAAAAAAATATGAATTTTGGTGTTCGTATTTTATTTTTTTGAACTATATATTTTGTAATATTTTCATTTTAAAAAATACAAAACTTTCCTTTTTAGTTAATATTATATATTTTGAGTATTTAGGAAATTTTAAAAGGGTATTTTAGATATTTCGAGGGGGGACACCATGGCTCCCCCCTTGGCTTATATAATAGATATTTGATATATATATATAGAGAGAGATAGGTCAGTATCCTGTGAGAACCTCATTTCAGTGGGAACTGCATCACATCCGTTAGATTATAAAAATAAATCAACGACTGAAAATAAATGTAGAATTTGAGAGTGCAGATGTAGAATTTGAGAGTCTTTGATGTGAAATCTGAGAATCTGAGAGTCTTTGATGTATAATATGTGAGTCTTGTATTTAAATCTGAGACTCTCAGATTGTAAGGTTTAGTAAAATTCTAGGATTCTAATGACTTTTTATTAGACTTTGAACCGTTTTTGGGCATTTTGAGGCATCTAAAGGAGGATTTTGACAATTTCATTTGACTAAATCCCCTTTGATAATTTGTGGTTGCGTCCGTCTCGAAAAATTAATCAATCTAGACATATTATATGTCTCGATCGGACATCCGAGCGCAAAGTTATGGCCTTCAGAAGTTATGTGCAAGTAATATCATATTCTAATGGTTGATCCTCAGATTTTAATGGTTTGCTCGCAGATTCTAATGTTTTATTCCCATATTCTAATAAATTATTCTCAGATTCTACAGCTATGTTCTTAGATTCTACAAGTTTGTTCTTAGATTCTACAAGTATGTTCTCAAATTCAAGGAGTATGTTCTCAGATTCAATGCAAGGAGTGATTGATCAGATTATGAAGTTCATTCTATATGATTTGTACAATCTTAGATAACATCAGACACGATTGAGTTCAAACGTTGAATCTGAAATTAAATGAGATTGAAGCACGTTTCAGATTTTGCTAAATTGAGTTCAAATCTTGATTCACGTTTTAGATCCAACCTTTCAGATTCAACCTCATTGAATTCAAAAGCAATGTTGTGCTTTCAAATTCAACCTCATATTCATGAATCAAAGGCTGCTGGTGGTGGTTGAACTCGATCGAAATCGCGAATCAACCTCAAATTCAACCTGAGATTTGAAGGCTACTGGTGGTGGTTGAACTCGATTGAAATCGCAAATCAACCTCATATTCAACCTCAGGTTCGAAGGTTGTTTTTGAACTTTTGAACTCGATTCGTGAATCGAAGGCTGCTTTTGGTGGTGTTTGTGCTGACGCCGTTGAATCTGAAATGAAAGTTCTCTCGATTCTCACCGAGAGAGGGGTTCTCATATATATATATATATATATATATATATATATATATATATATATATATAAGTAGGTATTGTGTCAGATGGTCTGACGACAATATTTCGTCGGAAGACCTGCAGCACGGTAACGAAGTTGCTTTCATTCATCTTGTTCGAATCTCCATTGATAAATCTAGGGAGTTTGAACCTCCATTGATTATTCTGGTGAGCTCGAACCTCCATTGATGATACTAACGAAATAGAACCTCCATCAATAAATCTATCGAGTTCGAACCTTCATTGATGAATCTATCGAATTCAAACCTCCATTAATGAATCTGAACCTCACAGTGTTGATGAATCTTCAATGGTAGGTTTAACTTATGAAGATGAGGATGATGATGATGAAGATCAGGTTCAAAAATATGTCCAAGTCAAATTCAATATATTCAGGTTTAATAAATAAAAATTCCAAGTTTAATCAAATAAGTCCAGTTCTAAGCATAATTGTGTCCAGGTTTAACAAAAGAAATCCAAGTTTAAATTTGTCCAGGTTAAAGTCGAGATGTTCAGGTTTAATTTAAAAAAAGTCTAGGTGATCTATTTAACTATCCAGGTTAACAGAATATTTAGGTTTAAACAATATGTGACCAGGTTTAAACAATATGTGATCAGGTCTAATTTTATTGTCTAGGTTTATAGAATATGTGACCAGGTTAAAACAAAATGTGACCATGTTAAAATAATATAAGACCAGGTTAAAACTTAACAATAATGTGACCAGGTCTAATTTTATTGTCTAAGTTTATATAATATATGACCAGGTTAAAACAAAATGTGACCAAGTTAAAACAATATAAGACCAGGTTAAATGAATATATGACCAGGTTAACAAATTGTGATCAGGTTAAAAACAATAATTTTACTGTCCATGTTTAAACAATATGCGACCAGGTTAATACAATATATGACCAGAGAGAGAAGGTATTGTGTCAAACGAGTCTGACACAATACAAGCGTCGGACGACAATTAAAACTAGACAGTTAAACCTGGTCATAAATGGATCATGTAAAAACTAGACTCTTAGTTGAAAATTAAAAACTTTTAATCTGAGCCATTGAACAATTTGAACTTTTAATCAGAGCTGTAGAAAACTAAAACCGACTCAGCGTTGACTTAGCATCCTCTTTTTTTTAAAAAAAAAAAAACCCAAATGAATCACAATTGTTGATCTAAATCTAACGGTTTATATCAATAATTTTTACTTTTCAACTTAAATTAGGTTTTTAGCAGATCCGATCGCTCTCTCTCTAACAACAACAACAACATAATTTTGCATTCACTAACGTTCATGACCCCTCGTGTGGATTTTTGAAAATTTTCGTTTAGTACTTTCAATGTTAAACTGTATAACCATATATATATAACTTGTGCACTACCGTACGATTTATATTTGTTAGTATGTTATAAACAACTAAAGCTCCATATCATAGATTCTTTGAAGTAGTTATTTTCAGATGCCCTTAGTTTCAAAATTTTGCATGATTTTAAATAAACTTGTATTGGGAAAATGTTTTAAGATATGTTCAACGTCACCCATGATTTTAAATAAACTTGCATTGTGAAAATACTTTAATCTTGGGTATTGCTCATCTATTATTGTTTCTTATGATCATCGATGAAGTTTTCGTTGTTTTCAACATTAGCATTATTTAAGGTTCATTCTTATTTACCGTGCACCAAAAACCATTTATATGAATAAGTTCGGTTGATACCATCTTTTGGCAAAACTGAGAAAAGAAATGGAAGAAAATTGAAACTTTGCAGAACAGGTTATAGATATGGTACTTGATAATTTATAGAAAAACATTGATTTAAGTAAATTTTAAAGTACTAGATTGGGTTCATCATGTCTTCATCTTTGGCTTCAAATTCCTTCCAACAGATAGTATATATCTCCTCCTTGCCAAGTTCGTAGATCAACCTCGCTCTGAATGCCAAGCAGGTATAGTGTAATACTCGAATCCAAAGTAAAGTACTAGATTGGGTTCATCATGTCTTCATCTTTGGCTTCAAATTCCTTCAATTCCAACAGATTGTATATATCTCCTCCTTGCCAAGTTCGTAGATCAACCTCGCTCTGAATGCCAAGCAGGTACAGTGTAATACTCAAATCCAAAGTAAAGTTTTCAAAAAGCAAGTGCACTAAAAGAACAGCCAGGTGAGACATGGACTCACATTCAGTTGTTGCATGAGAAAGTTTACACACATGACCGTAGGACAGTTAAATCCCCATCGTTTCTGCGCACCTTATCCCATGTAGCGCAGCAAGGCTTTTATACAAAGCGTGCTAACCCAGCAATAAAGCCTCCATGAACAACAATATACAAGAGCTTTAATGTCATAATCCAAAAGGTCAGCCCTTCAAGAAATATCGCCCCTTTTCCCCTCCTCTCCTAGGGTTTGAGTAGCATTGTCTTGCTTTTTGTGTCAAGTGGCACCAATAATGGGAGACAAATCTAAGCTATCCATACAATAATTACTAGTGTATGACCAAATGCTTCAAAAAAAAAAAAAAAAAAAAAGAGCATAATTCTATCATTACAGTCGAAAGATTATCAAATGAATGGCCACCAAAGTGCTGAGAATTGATAAGTTTTCAATAGCAACCATAAATTATAGAAGTATCTACAAGAAAAAGTTAATTTAGTTGCTAAATGACCAAAATCAGGTCAGCGAACCGGTTTTATGGTAGACGCTAAAAGCCTAAAACCCTAGTCCCAAAATTAAGTTAGGGACCAATTCATGAGTTTCAAACTTACAATATATACTCCCAAGTCCTAACTCCTAACTACGTACAGATTATATAAAATGATGCCATAAAAATATATTTATTAGCCAGGTTTCTCAGAATATGAGATAATTAAATGGCCAGCACATCTGGAAAAATCAACTCCTATTACTCAACTTCCTTTTCCTGGTTTCAACCTGAGGTACTGAAAAAGCTTCTTTGTGCATAATTTCCCACAACTTATCAAACAGCCAATGCGATTTTTTCTGAAAAAAGTCTAGCAATTCCAGATACAACAATTGCGAATCTTCTTTCCAGGCTTCTTTCAACTCAGCAAAGCTATCAATCGTTCTAGCCCTCAACTTGCTTATAAGATTGCTGACTCGTTTTTGACCCAATGCTTCTGGCTTCAAAATAATGCTCGGTGGGCTTACCATTAACTTCTTCGCAGATTTTAAGCAAGGCAGGACTTGACCATCAAGCAAAGCGTAGGCGAAGACTTTAGTACGTTGTTCATCATCTTCTATTGGCAGTCTGTGCAGTGGGAGCTCCCACAGGTGACGACAGAAATATGGAATCACATAATTAAATACCTGATCACAATGAGGATCGTAAAAAGGCTTTGGATCTGTCAAAGGTGCTGAATATTTGCATAATAGCGGTCCCGAAAGTTTCACCAGCCATTCTGGCTTCACACTTGTTGCACTGTAAATGTAAGGCCGTTTCGTACAATTCAACTCAGTATACACCAAAAACTCAGGAGCCGCTTTAGACACAGATGACCAGTGACCAAGGAAAACTGTTCCTTTAGCCATCGAAGATGCCTGATAGCGTACGCCATTGACTTTTCTATCACCCTCTGATGATACGCTGGCACCTCTTCTTGTGCGCTTGGCAACCATATCTATCCAACCAGCACATATAGCTTCGCACAAGATGTCCTCCTCCTCTTGA